>RCIC01000046.1:0-600000 GCA_018883505.1 Ceratosolen fusciceps
AATAACAATTATAATAAGGATAATATAAATAACTATATGTAAATTGGACAAATTAATTATACAAGATTGGACATGAAATTTTACTAATTCACTTTTGCAATGTATAGTTTTATAAACTATATATATTATATTATTTTTTTTTGCTTGCTCTTTATTCAGAACACGGTCCTTATATTCTACCTCAACACCACCTCCCCTTTCCCAATTATTCTATCTAATTAAAAATATATTTCTTTATATTTTGCAGAAGGATATTTCCGCACTGATTTTGTCTTTGCTCTCAAAACTACTCTTTTTTCATCACTGAATCTAGAGCGCTATTATTTTATTATTGAGATTTATTCTTCACACTACGTTTAACATGATACTTAAAGTATTTTAATAAAATATAGTTTAATTTTACTTATACACTTTTCCCTCTATTTGCTCATACGATTGACCATCTGCCTTATTATCCTACGCACCTTTTTTCTTTACTTCCTCCGTGACATTTACCAAATAAGATAATGGACGTCCTACCTCAAAAAAGTCAACACGTTTTTACTATCTTTTTTTATGCTAGTCTTAGGTTCCAGTAGGTCCCCAACATTCCGGACCTCATACCCTTCCTCCGTATTTACGGTTCTCACCTTCATTCTTTCGCGTTACCTCCTCACACGTTCAAAAAATTTATGATGTGAAAGTATTTTAAATACTTCTAAATGATTTTTGTTTTATGAAACATTAATCTTGAAACTTCATCATGTTTATATAAATAAGAATAAAGACTAAAAAAAGAATTTAGCAAAACTTGATGCATTAATTTTTTATTTGGATAAGTGAATAATTAATGCAATTATAGATGATATGGTAAAATATGTAAATTATTTTTTCTTGCGCAATTTGCTTTATTCTGTTATAAGCATTTAAGAATTGTAGTAACAAATGTTATATATCGAATAATAATTCAGATTTTTGGCTTTAGATTTACGAATTAATGCTGTTTATAAATATATCCAATTAATATTATGTTCAATGATCTAATATTAAATAAATGGCTTTTATAATTATCTTTTTAAGAAAATAGAAAATTATATTGCAAATTTCATTTAAAGAAAGAAATTTTGAAAAAATGTGTAAAAACTACTACTTGTTTTTTAAAAATGGACTACCTTTTATTATTATACATTTTACTATTACAATTTACTATTGTTTTATCAAAGAGTGCATTTTATATATTTCAATTTAATTTTCTTTCTGTATTTAATTCAAACTGTATCTAATTTTATTTTTTAGATAAATAAATTTTCTATACAATAATTATGTACATATTGTAATTGAATGAAAAAAATAAGTTTACACTGTAAAAATGAAAAAAAAAATTTTTTTAGTTAAAATTCGTATATCAGTTACAGTATACAGTTTCATTGTATACTGTTTATAATTTTCTTTCTATCATTCTCCCAAAACTGTTATATTTTAAGGCTTCATTTTAAACTGTTCGAAAGAGTAATGTACAAGACTTTCTTATCTTTTGTTAAAATTGTTACTGATATAAAAAAAAAGTAAAGGAATATTCTTACCAAGCCGAGTATTGATTTTATAAAATTAAAAATTACAATTGGATTTTCAAAAAGTTTTCTATTTTCTGGTAAGTTAAAAAATCTATTGTAAAACTTTTATTTTTAATGGAGTAAAATTAAGTGATATTCAGTTTAATAAGGTATTAATTTTAATAATACATATAATAGAAGTATCGAGCTCAAACTCGTCACCCATTTTTATAAAAATATCTTTACTAGTAAGGATTATAACATCAAATATACATAGCAGAAATGATTCATAGTAGAAGATATTAAAGAAAATGATTAATTTTTATATATTCAAATAGTTTGAATGAAACTTTTTTTTAAAGAATTAACCTTTATTTATTCAGAATAATTATTTTTTAACTGTAACTTTCTTTTAAGCATTGTATAATTCATATTATCGCTTTAATATGATCGTAATATAAATTTAAATAAAAAATTTATAATACAATGGACGAACGTATAGTCTACTATCTCTAGTTTAATTTGTTTCGTACTTTTTTTTTCTCTACATAATGAAATATTGGCAGGTTAAATTATATAAAAGAATATAAATATTTTAAAATTTTAATTAATTTATAACCTAAATATTATATTTAGGTTACATTTTCATGTTATATTTAATAATAATTTTTGAAAATTTAAGTAAATTTATGAATAAAACTACTTTTATTTTGATACGTAATTGAATTAATAAGTTCGTATTAACTTTTTAACTTTTATTAGTGCATTAATTTCTATTTTAAGTGTAAAATTAAATGTATTAATAATATATATATATATATATATGTAATATATAAATAAAAGAAAATAATAATCATCCTGATAGTTTTTTTTAATTTGATTTTTTACATTAAGACTTGTATAAGTTAACCTATTAGAACTTGTGTGATTTAATTTTAAATTCTAATTTAAAACATTATAATTCCTTAACAAGGTAGATTTTTTCAATAAATTTAATTAGCATTCATTTTATATATCATGTACGATCTAAGAAAAAATCTTTAAAAAATTTTATTATTCGTTAGAGAATAAGTAGAACATAGTGTGTAGATATTTCTTGAAAATGAGATGTAAAATGATGCTATGGATTATTATTTTCTTTTTCAGTTTGTACAGGACATTCAGCTATTATTTTATTATAACAAAAAAAAATTTGCCACATTTTTTTCACTTCTAATTCATTTAATTCAATAAAGATTAACAATCTGTTTATTAGATTTTGATCACTTTCAAACGTTAAAAAATAATTAGAAAATTATATTCAAACTAAATGTCTTGACTGGTAAGATTTTTTAATCATATTAAGACTCTCAGTATAGGTTTTAACACTCCTCCACCTCCCTCCCCCCCCCCCCCCCCCCCCCCCCCCCCCCCCCCCCCCCCCCCCCCCCCCCCCCCCCCCCCCCCCCCCCCCCCCCCCCCCCCCCCCCCCCCCCCCCCCCCCCCCCCCCCCCCCCCCCCCCCCCCCCCCCCCCCCCCCCCCCCCCCCCCCCCCCCCCCCCCCCCCCCCCCCCCCCCCCCCCCCCCCCCCCCCCCCCCCCCCCCCCACCCCCCCCCCCCCCCCCCCCCCCCCCCCCCCCCCCCCCCCCCCCCCCCCCCCCCCCCCCCCAGCTTAAAAGGGTATATAATAGCAAACAGTTGTAATGTGAGACACTCGTTATTTTTATAAATTGTATATTTTTGGGTTATTTTAATGCTAGATTTAGAATAAACGCTTTTACGTGAATTTCTATTATATGTTATATTTTTGTATTTACACATACGTATTTAATTCGGTTTTAAAATAAATCTGCGCTATTTATATTATTCACAGGCAGATGTAAAACTTTATTAAGACTATCATACGTTAGAATTTTAAAAGAGAAAACTTTTTGTTTTTAAACTAATATATAAATATTTTTATGTATTTATATATTTATATCGATTTCATTTTCTCACAGTTGCTTCTTGCGGAAAATGAGAATGCAGAGTGGGATTATCGGCACATTTACAAATTTTTATTCATTCCATTAATAATTGAGAATTCTTACTTATTCGTAATATTAAATAAAATTATCTGAATAAATTCTTAAAATATTTTATCTGTTTTTATATTATAATAGACATTATTTAAATAAATTATTTACGGTATTAAAATTCATTCTGTTAATATACTGTCCAAAGATAAATTATATTTTATTAAATATGAAATATTTCTCAATAAATGTAAATATATATTACTATAATAAAATATAATTTGAAAAATTTTTATATTTTTTAGTTCCAAAAAGTAGAATTTAATAATATGCAAAATATAAACAACCGTGATCTATATTATTCTATGTAGTAAATTTTTTTTATTTAGCTGTTTACTTAATATGAAGTTGAATATTAAGATAAATATAGACGTCAATAATGAAAAATCAAAAAGAAAGGATCGTGAAAGAGTAAAAGAGAGATTGAGAGAGTGATAAAGGGATGAGAGGAGTAACGGAGATAACGAATTAGAAAAATAATAAAGAAGGAGTGTATGTAAACAGGTGTAAGCAAGAGTTATACAAAAAATAAAGAGTGAGATAAAGAGTGAAACGGATTGAAAAAGGAAGATAGAGATCAGAATCTGAGAGAAGACAGTTATCAGCAATTATAATACACAATTGCGAAATGCAGGAGAACAAACGATAGTTTGATACGGCAATGCCGATACATATGTTTCTCTTAATGTGTCTCTTTTATTCTATGCAGCGTAATGTTTCCGACAATACTTAATAAATACTATTATAGTTGGTATAATATGAATCTTAAGTCCTTTAATATGTAATAACATGAAATTCATATGTTTTAAGATAATTTAGTATTTTATAATTTTTTTATTAATAATTATTTATTGTTTAATTACCTTCCAATTATGGATGACATTAAAAACGTCTTCTATTATAGTCATCATATCATTTATCGTAGAATTTATTTACAAAAGATAATATCCAGCTAAACATCTTTCGTTAATAAAAAAGAGATGATAAAAAATTAATGAAATATCATGATGGTAGCATTTTCATTTAAAAATATATATGTACAACATAATAAACATAATATATATTGAAGAGTAAAAAAGTCATTACAATTTAATTTTGAATGGTTTTACTTTTATTAAAATAATAATACTAAGCATTATATTCATAATAATTTATTTTAATAATTATTTATTTTTAAAGAACAATATTATATTTATTCAATTATCCTAATTGTATTAGATCTATGAAATATTTAAGAATATTTATTGTTTTAAAGTAAAATTTTATAATATTTGATTAAAAAATAATTTATCATACTTTATTTTACTAGATATCTTCCTTTGAATCTTTAATTTAATTTGTATAATAAAAATATTTGAAAAGTAAATATTGAATTATTATTTAAGAACAGAATTACTGTATAAATTATGATAGTTATATATGTATACATTGACATATTTCTAATGTTATTTTCAAAAGAAATATATATAGCTTACCTTAAAGTATATAAATTATATTCATTTAAATTAACACAATTCAAATTATTATAAAATATTAAATAATATAAATATTAAATAATATTAAATATTAAACATGTAACAAAGAAGTGCAGTCATGACTTTGAATGATTTAATGATTATGTAAAAATGAGCAATAAAATAATATGTTTAAAATAGTATTATAGGTTTGCATACTCATAGAACTGTAATTGAATTAGTGGATGTATACGAAAATGTACAGAATAAAATAAAAAAATTTTTTTTTATTTGGTTACATTACCATTATATAATGGTATATTGATTCATAATATATTATTTAAATACCTAGAAATGATTTTATATACTAGACGTATTTATTTTATAAAAAAATTAATAATTATAGGAGAGAAGATAACAGAAGGTCAAATATATAAAATATTTATATAAAAAAAAAGTAATTTTTTAATTTTTAATTCAAAATAAAAAATTAATATTTTCTACAAGTACATATAACCCTTTTATTATTTAATATATTGTTAATATATATTTACTACTAGAACAGTTATCTATTTCACGGAAAAGATATATATTAAAATATTATGCTAAAGTACTATTTAAGTATATGATAAACAATTTTAGATAAAATAAAAATTAAAACTAACTAAATAATTTAGAAAATTATAACCTTAAAAAATAAATTTTTGTTTTGAGTATGTTATATATCATAACATCGTGTTAGATTAATTGCTTGAATTGTTTACGTTTCATATCACTGAAGCCCATTACGAGAGGAAATAACAATGTAGAATGCTAACAGGTTCTGTTAATGTCACAACATAAAATAGATGTAGATATTCGATTCTATTATGAAAGGGTTGACAGAATGAAGCTCTCTCTCGAGACTACATGAATATAAACCCTAAGTAGATAGAATGGCTACAACATACTGCATTGCCTTCACCCTACTAGTACAGAAGAAGTATTTATTAAAGTAAGTAATGTATAAGCAATTATTAATAATAGAAATGAATTATTTAAATACAAAATAAAAATATAAAATTCAATGAATTCATAATAGGTAAATATGAATACTGTTATACACTTTAACTACAAAATTTCAAAAAAATATTAAAAAATTTATTTATTAATAATATATAAATTATATATAAATATAATATATATATATATATAATATATATAATATAATAAATAAAAATTAGTAATAAAAAATTATACGATTAAATTCTAAAACTAAGTCTGAAAAAGAGTAAATTAACTTGCTTTTTTAACTTGCTTTTTCATATACAGTTAAAATTTCGTATTACATGATATCAAACAAATAAAATACCTTGTATATTGTTAATCTCGGTTTTCAATTCTTAGTTTCGTATAAATCGACGTCGTATACGCAACCGCAAAAACTGATTTTAACTTTGAGAAACTTATCTAGGTAACTTATCTATTTTGACAACATAGTACTTTGTAGATTCTTACTTCTATTTGAAAATACACCTGTTTTGGGAAATTGAGTTTTAACTACCTAATTAATACTTCTTAACCGCTGAAGGTTCTAAAGTTGATAAGTCTTTTTTAATGATTTAATCCTTTTAGTCGTTATATGTTTTTACTTGATCTTCATTTCTGTTAAATTAATTTGGAAAAAAACTTATTATTATCTGTTGTTATAACAGATTTTTTATTTATTTATTAAATAACATCATAAAATTTTTTAATAAAAGTCAATTACAATTTTTTATATTATTTTATCATTATTTTAAGAATATTGATATTTTAGGAAGAAAACGAGACTGCACGAAATATAAATATATCAAATTTTGAAATGATTTCTCTTAAAGTGCTAAAAGCAACAGAATATTTTCAAATATAATAAAACTGTTTCAATGTGAGTATTTGATATTCAATTGATAAAAAACTAAAAATTTTTATCACATGATATTGCATGATAAATTTAAATTAAATTTTTTTCACTTTTATTTTTTATATCACGGAATTCATTCTAAGATTAGCCACATATATAAAATTATAAATAAACTAGAAATTTCGCAATGAAAATTTATTTAATTAATAAAAGTAACCTTTAAATTTTTATAAACAAAATCGTTTAAATACTACTGAATTAGATTCAATTTTATGCGGTGCCGTTATACTCATTGTAAATTGTTGTAAATTAAACTATACTCATTGTAACTTATACTCATTGTACTCATGTAATCTGCTTGATTATATCTGTCTTCAGGATATATTAACATTTTTTGTCGCTAAAGAATGGAACAAATTAATCGTGAGAAAAATGTTGTCAAAGAATATCAATAAACTTTGATGTTTTAAGGAAATGTAATATAAGATTTTAAGAAAAATTTTAGGTATAGTGTATAAACTCTGAGATGAGATTATTCAAGAAAATTAATATGTCGTTAGGAGGTACTATAGAACGTTCCTGTTTTTTGCAACTCCTTTTTCTATTGTTAAAATTTTAGTGAAAAAATAAATAAATATAAAATAAATTGCATAACTTAACATGATTTATTAGTAAAAATAAAAAATTCGATAGATATATATTTTCGGTAGATGTATCATTCTGGAAGTTTCTAAAATTAATAAAAGTTTGAAAATTAATTTTATATAATAAAAACTAAAAAAGCTTTTCAAATTATATATATATATATATATATATATATATTAATTTTTAAAGCTCTATAGTATGAAATAACTGATAATATATCAGATATCACTACCCTTCACTCAATAGAACTATTATTTGTTATTATTGAAATTATTGTGCCCTATATAAAAGTAGCCCTATTTTTCGCTTTCATGCAAGTGAATAATTTTCAATTAGATAAATTAATAATAAAAATATTGGACGACTTTTTAATGTATCTTTCTTCTTTCATGTATCTTTAAATTTTATGACAAGAATTAACTTATTAATATTTAATATTTGATAATTAAGTCTTTTTTATGGATAATTTTGAACTAATATAACCCAGGTAAATAAATGCATGATAATTAATTGATTCTATTTAGAATACCATTTTGTTAAAATTAATATAAAAATTATTCGCTGTCAGGTAAAATCAATATTAGGTTGATTAGTACAATATATTTTTCGATATTATTTTTAGCAGTTTATATGTATAACCAATAAGCAAATAGGTCAGATTTATAATTCTATATCATGAGTATTATTTAGTTATATAGTATTACTTATAATAAGTAATAAGATATTGTTATTATTAGTATTGTTAGTAATAAGATATTGAGTTTATAAGATATTGATGAAAACGTTTATATGCTTATGAAGCTTACGTCTTAATTTATAATATTATATCTAAGTAGTTTACGAGGATTAAAAGATCTTCGAATTAATTAAAATCTCTTCGTTTTAATAAAAAATCAAAAATAAAAAAATACTCATTAGTTTTTATGTTTCTGAAATGATTATTCATCGAGAATTTATACCTGAAGTTCAAAGGTAACTGAAGAGTAAAAACTATACAGATATACAATACTCGCAAATGTTCGGTTATAACATGCATTTAAAAGATCTATTCCGAATATTGAAGGCCAAACCTGTAATTTTTTCCAATACGATGCTTCTTCTCACGAGTAAGGTATTTTGAGAAAGTTTTAACCCGTGAAAATATTTTATTTTTTGTAATATTAAAAGTTGTAATTCTGAATTAAATAAAATTTTTATCGTAAGAAATTAATTTATTTCGTATCAAACATTAAATTTTTTTGATAATTTCATGATCGATGTATTGGAAATAATTTATTATATGCTAAGTTTTAAAGCCTATTTTGATTCCAAATCGGAGAAATTTATATAATATAAAATAAAATGAATATAATAGAATATAAAATAAACTGAATTTACCCACTATTAATTTTTATTTTTAAATTGATTCAATATATTTTTATTTGTAGCGTGACATAGATTCAACAATAATTTCATCAAATTCGCATGTTTTATAAGTAGCCTAAAATATAAACAAAAAATTCTTTCAATAAATCCGTCTAAATTACAGAATATAAAAAAAATTGTTTATAAGTTTTGTATGCAAAACATTAATTTAGCTAATGAAGAAAAATTAAAGGTCTTTTATGAATGAATTATAATTTTATTTGGTTACTAATAAATGAAAACATTTATAAAGAAGCTTTCATAAATAATTTTTTATTTAATATTTAATAATGTTTTAAAATGTCCTATAAGTGATAAATTGTATTATATTTTTTTATTTAGAGAATTTATTTTAGCAGATGTATATCTGCAAAAGATTATAATTTTAATAATATTTATTAAAAAGAACTTATTTTACTAAAGAAAAAAAAATTAAAAAAAAAATTAAAAAAAAAATTAAAAATAAATAAAAGCCTTTTAGGTTAAAAAGTATATTTTGATGACATTATATACAATCTTGTTAGATAAAATTTGATTAATATCGAATTATAGGTGTACAGTATTGTTACTAATAATTTTGATAAATAATTATATTTATAAATATATTGTATATGATAATTTTATTTACTTAGTTTAAAAATTTAAATATATATATATATATATAAAGGTATATTTAATATTAAATCTGAGATTATTTCATTCCAATTTATTAACTTTCTTAAATGAAAAATAGAGAGAAAAAAAGAGAATTTAAAATAATTTTTAATGTTAAGGCTTTATTATTGTTCGTAATAAAAATCTGTAACTAGCAATTAATAAGTAATTTGTATTGTTAATATATATAATTTAAGAAAGCGAGAGAAAAAGAGAGATAGTAAGAGAGTGATAGAGATATAAGCTGAGAAAATGGATAGAGAGGTGATAATAAGAATAAGAAAGAAAGAGAAAGCAGAATTAGAAAGAAAAAGAATACGGCGGAAAATAACAGAAGGACGATACTTGTTGCAGGAGAAGCTGTACCGCCTCAAGGAATATCGCTTCTTCTTTCTCTTTCGTACCTTCCATTTAATTCTTTAGCTGTTTTCGTGTACGATCATGCGTACTCGTAATCTAAAAGAAAAGAGAGATGGAGAACGACGAGGGGAGAGGAAAAGAGAGCTTCAAAAGTACCAAGTGCCTTTGCTACCCAAAAATGAGAAAGAAAAACGTGGTTATGTGCAAGAGAAAGATAGAGTCGACTAACCGGAGGATCGTTGAAACGTCGACGAGGGCAACCAGTTGTTCGTGATGCCCGGGAGCTACCTTACAAGTGACTTGGCCAAAGTCATTTCATAGATTGTGAGGAGAGAGAGAGAGAGAGAGAGAGAGAGAGAGAGAGAGAGAAAGAGAGAGAACAGAAGGCGAGCAAAACTTGAGGGAGCATCGCATACCTACGGTGTGCCACTCGATCGAAAATTATTCTTTGTTGATGGAAGAAAGAAGAAAGACGATTATGCACTTAATACTCTTGTTATATAAGTCTACTCAGTTAATTTACTTTTTTCCAGATTCTGAGCGACATATTATTACTCTGTATTTTTTTATTCTTATATTTTGTTCAAAAATATAATTTACGGACTAATATCTCTTTTATGCAATGTACCTAAGATAATATAAGTTATCATGATATTCACGTTCAAGATTAGATTGTATATTATTTATTTGTATCACTCGTATTTCTATTAACTCATACAATTAAAACATTCAGATTTGTATTTAACTTATTAATTTTGTACAAAAATTTGATTAAACGTTTTGTTTTATTCGCAGCTATGTATTTTATCAAATTTATTTATAAGTAAATTAGATATATTTAAATAAATTTTAAGAGTATATTATTAAACAGTTTATTAAAAAGTGTATATTTTCATAAAAAATTTTTAATTTTATCATATTGATCGAAATATTTATTTGAAATTTTGAAATAAATATGTACAAGATTGGCATAAATATAGACTTTATAATAAAAAATTAATAGTAAATAAATTTTATGTATACTACATAATACAAACTTATAAAAAGAAAAAAACAGTTATATGATTATAATTTTAAACATTCTATTTTTTTATTTTTTACTAGTAATTTTCTAATAAAATAATTTAAATATTTTTAGCTGAAGTATTTTAAATCTATAAAAATATGTTTTGTTTTATTTGGAAGAGTATCTACAAACAAAAAATATTCAGGATCAGTATAATGAATTTTTATATTATACTAATCTTAATTATGTATATTCCAGTCATAAGTTTCTATTCGTGAATTTCTATAAAGCATCAATTAATATAAACCAACATATTATATGAATCATCGAATCATTTCAATTATTTGTTTTTGCTTATATGTATATTCATACATAAATAATTTATTTATGAATTTAATGATTTATATCCATTATAACTCACTTAATAATAGCCACTGTATAATATAAATCAATGAAATTAAAAATAAAATAAAAATAAAAATAAAATAAAAATATATGCTATAAATTTAAAAAATTTTTCAATAACTTTATAAAAGTAAGTAAATGGGAATAAATATATCTTTATGAAAAGTAATTTTAATAATTATTGTACCAATATTTTGTTTTGATTTTTACTTTATCTAATACTTAATACTAATTGTCACTAAAATTAAATTACTATTAGTAAAAAAAGAATACTATTAAAAATAAAATAATAATGTTTCATTATTTTTAAAGTATTATTATTATTTTATCATAAATAGTACAATTGTCTTTTTAGAATTTCATTAACAATTAAATATTTTCATAAATTTTTATCAATTGTATACAGTTTTTTTATAATAAAAGAAAGAAGATAATATGCAATTTTATAGTCTCATAATAATTCAATCTTATTATAATAATAAAATAATATAATTATGCTAATATACCTATAAAGCTATAATCATAAATAAATATAATATTGATAGTATTATTAATATATTAAAACAGTGTTCTCAGTCATTTTATGCAACAGAAGATCAAAAATTTTTTATTGCTATGAAACTTTATCGAAATTGATCATAGTTTATATTAAAATAATTTATGAAATAATATTATAATGCATTTATAAAGTTTTTCATATGGAATTGTAGTAAAATATTAATTTCATAAACTAATAAAGTTTATAAAAGAACTTATTAGATCTATGAATTTATATACAGTTAAATATTTTACTTAATCTTTTTTATCTAATCTCTACGAAAATATAATCGTGAGATACTATATCCATATGCTATTTCTAGTATTCTTCTTCAATAAAATTTAAATGCAAATCGCCATATTATCAATTTTTTATTCATAAAGATTTTATATATGTCATCGTAAAAATAAAATAAAAAAGTTCAAACGATTTTTTACGTATTTAAAAATACCATTCTTCGTTACGCTCAAAGGTCATGAGATATTTTACTCAATGTATGAGAAAGAAACTAAGGAATACCTTTTTTTTAATGAGAGATAATTCCTTTTAATGTTAAAAAAGAGGAACGGAAGATCTTCAATTCTTCTTTATAAACGGTACTCCATTTTCCGGTGCGTAGACACGAATTGGCCCGCCGATTTTCTAGTCAATTGATGCTTGACCAATGCCTTTGCTCGGTCTTTCGTCACTTTTTAAACGTAGTACTTTATGATTTCTCGTATATTTTTGTAGATCGCATACACAGTAGTTTATCCTTTTACTTGTTGAGGCCGTCACCGTTCATTGCGCTCTATGAGTGCAGTTGTTGTACGTAAAATAGTTTGAGGTTGTTCAGTACTATTGGTGAAAAAGATGATAACTTGAATAGTATTTTATTCAGTCGTGAAACGATCGTGAATAGAAAATCTTGAGAATCGGATATCTTGAATAAAGGAAAATATAGTGCTGAATTCTTTGTGAAGCGAGAATAATAATTGTTTTAACAATATGTAAAAACATTTATCATTTTCTATTCATGTACTTTTCTTTAATATAGCTAATTCGGTAATTATAAATAATAATATGAAAAAAAAATAATGTCTAGTATAAAAAATATTATATAAACTACTGTATAAATCTGAAATATTATATAAAATATTTATAAAAACGTACATATTAAATACATCATAATTCGTTTATATTTTTATTGAAAAATTTATGATATACTCATTAATAATTCACTAAGGACACCTAAGATAAAGTTTTTTTTCTTTAAAAGATTTAATGTGTTCAAATTATATTGCTTGGTGAATGAATTTATTTTTCAAAACAAATTTATAATAACTTTTACATCAACAGAATTTCCAACCAATAAATTTAATTTAAAAACGACTCAAAAGAGTAATATTTTAATGTACGAAAAGCTGTTTAGTTTATGAAAATTCGATAACAGTAATATGTATTTTTACTTGTTCAGCATTTTGACCAATAAAATGCTAAAAAAATATGGGAAAGATAAAGAACAAGGGAAATAGAGACAGAGAGGGAGAGAGAGAGAGGGAGAAAGAGAGAGAATGAAAGAGTGAGAGTAGACTATGGAAAATATTAGTTTATTATAAAAAAAAATATTTCATTAATAATAAACTATAAAATAGTAAATTAGTAAACTGTAAAAGAAACGTTAAAATCATTCAAAAACAATCCAACATTCTAAATAATTATTAGAAAGTGTATTTATTTCATAAAAAAGTATATACTTCAACTGACTGTTAAGTTTTTTTAATTTATTTATAGTTTTATCCCTACAAATTATATTTTTATTTATGTATAAGTTAATTTCAATGTAATTATTTAAAGAAAAGATTAAAATTGAACATTACGAAACTATTACGTAGGAATATTAGGGGAAGGATATAAAGTTATTTTCAGTGCGTTATCTGTACTATGAGGATTAAACGGTAGCAGTTTTTCGAAACATTATGATTATTATCAAACAATATTTTATATTACTGATGACAGAACTTTATAGATAGTCTTATATCTATTTAAAAGAGTATGGTAAGTTGTAATAAGCGGGTATTAGAAGAAGTCGTGAAACTAACCTGTTATTTAACAAAGCTACATGAATACCTGATTTAATAGCTATTCGACTTAATCTTGTAAATTTTTTAATATTAAAAATATTTAAATATTTAAATTGAAATATTTCATATTTCGCAAGTATTACGATTATAACACTAAAGATTAATATTGATTCTCTTATTTCTTTTATTATATAAAAATTAATGCGTTACTCTTTATTTTAATTAATAACATCATTCCAACTGAAAAACTTTCATACAAATAATTGTTCAAAATTTTAAAATATAAAACTATCATCAATTATAAATATATGTTTTCAGGTAATATTTCATATAAACTAGATAAATAATATCAAATGAAATGATATTACCTAATATATAAAACAAGATTTAAAAAACAATACTTTGTTAAATAAATAAAAATGATTTTTTTTTCAATCATTCCAATAAAAGTATTCTTAATGTTTCAAAAAGAGTTAATGCTTAAATTATATAACAATAAACTATTTAAAAAAATTATCTTAATAAATTTATTTATTATTTGTTTAAAAATTAATAATTATTTTAATTTCGCTTTAAATCAGTTTCATAAACTAGTGATTACTTTGAATATTATATCTGTCTAGACAAAAATGACTTATAAAGACTTTCTACATATCTTTATAAATTTATATTATAACTTTATCATTATAATTTTAACTTTTATAAATAAATAGTTGTTACTAAATAAAATGATATCATTTAATAGCAATTAATACTTTATTAATATAAATCTAGATAAATGTAGAAATTCATATATTTAATATATACACATTATATATCTGTAATATGCAGATTATAAATATTCAGTTATAATGTATAAGTAAATAAATTTTATATTTTAATGTTTTTACGTATTAAATTTCGAATACTAAATTTCATATAATAAATATTTACATCTAAGATTTTAATTTTTAATACTTATTACTAATTTATAAAAAAATTATGTATAGAATAAGTTGGAATAATAAAAATTTTTCATTGTAAAAAGTTGGATGACATGAATGTCTCTATAAAGAGTAAAAATACCTTTTCAGAAAAATGACTTATTTTGACCTAGCTTGACTGAAATGCATTTAGAAGCTTATCGATTCATTTCATTTTGATTCAATGGTAATTCGACGATAATGATAATCGTCTAATAGAAATACATAGTAAATTATTCTAAAACGATCTCATATGTTCTTGACCCATAATAACCTTATACTAATTGGTTGTTGATGACAAAAGATCATTGTTTAGAATCATTTATTATTATATATTTGTCGTTGTGATTGTTGAATTTTTTAATTATTTTTTACATTATTATTTTTTATAAAAAGACTGTAATTAAAACCAAAAATATCATGTAAAAACTGAAGTAATGAAAATGTATAAATAATTAAGAATTAGTATAAATCTGGACAAAATTTTTTATATAAAGTTACAAATTACCAATATATATATGAACGTTTTAACTTACGTAATAGATATAAATCATATATTATGAAAGGTGATTTTACCTAATTTTCTTCTTAACTGACTATTTTGTTACTTATTTTTGTACTTTATATTATAAATATTCTAAAATTGAGTAAAATTTTAAATTTAAAGTTTATAAATTCATTTTAATATTTAAAAAATAAGAAACATACAATGTACACTACTATTTTATTATAGGAATCGTTTACTAAATATTTATAGAATGCATTTATGTAAAATTGCATTAAAATGGAAGATATAAATTATATAAAAAGATACAATTAAGAAAAATGTACGAAACGATTTGCATACACTTATTATTTTACATTTATAAGTATTTTAGTATTTGGATCGTCTGAATATTGTAATAAATTTTTATTTAAAAAGTTGAGCAGAAAGTATCAATTATAATATATATTTTGATAATTATATTTGAATTTCCTTTAGCATTGCAATTTAACTACCAATTCCTTAAGACTTACTTTTTGTAGCTATCGTAAAAATGTATTTTCCATTCATAATCAATAGTTCTTTCTCTAAAGAAAGTTTCAGTCAATTTTTTTATGGGAATTCAGGTAGATATACAATAGCATCGTTAAAGTAAAAATTATCATTTTGAATGAGCACAAGCGAAACACTGATTGAATAATTTTAACGCAAAGTACCAAATTGTATATACAGCTTCACGGTGGCTCTAATTACCTTGAGCGGTATAGGTAACAGCATGAGTTAATCAAAAGCATCAGGTCAGTCGCTTTTGAGCTTCAAGAGGAGGGTGGCGTCGTTTATTCCAGAACCGAGACGCGCATTAAAGCGTGTAACGCATCGTCAGTAGCAGCGGCACATCATGAAAAGTCACCGCGAGGCGCCTCCAACATGCGGCTACTGCAACTTAACCACTGACATAATGGACTGTCGAGCGTCGATGCCTCAAAATCCATTAACTTTCGAACATTCGTTGGCTAATAAATTTTATTAATGCATCTAAAGTTAAGGTAATAAACGATACACCGCTAAGCTTTAAGGAGCCAAACGATCTTAGTGGCTCACGGAATTAACTGCAATAAAACACACCTAGGACCTATTTAATAGATATGAGGTAGTGCACATTGTAAGTACAAGGTATTTTATTTTTCGGAACGTCAGACTAAAAAGTTTACAAATGCTTTTATATTAAATTGTTCGAACACGAGATCAATAATCACATCTTATTTAATATTTGATTTATTCTAATTTTTCCATGCTTATTGTCTGCTTCTCATTTCTATATTATTATTCATTAACATCATTTAAAATTAATTTTGAAAACATTTTTTCGTTCAAACATTGAAACGTAGAAATCAAAGTAAATTCAATGTTTAAAATTAATTGATTTCCTTTCAGATCAAAAATTAAATTTATAGAATGCTTTAGTTTCTTTTTTATAAAGTATATTCAAATAACAAATTTTCATATGTATCCATCAATTTATATAAAGAAATAAATAAGCAAGACTATTATTTTTAATAATATGTAACTAGCTACAAATATTAAAATAATGAGATATAAAATAAAATAAATTGAAATAAATCTATTGATTGTAGTATAGATAATATATTTTTTCAGTTTTAAAATATTTTTACATGACAATGCAGTTAATACTTTTTATTTTGTATCAGTTTAATTTATATACTTATGATATTAATATAAGAAATTACTATACAGATTGGATGTAAGTACCAGTAACTATTATAATTGTATAAATCTAAAATTTAATTATGAATACAAAATCGATTAAGATGACAGCGCCTGCGCAGTCAATATAACAGTTTCGCTGGATATCAAACGTGCATAAAAACATCTTTTATAAAAATAATGTATTTTTAGTAAATTATATAATTAGAGATTTCTAACCAACATTTAGATGTAAAAATAGTCTAAGGTATGTATTAAAATGTGTTTTCAGTTCTAGTATTTACGTACCTCATGCTTCAACTGTTTATATGAAGAGGTACTTCGAAGAATACTCTTATAAAATATTCTCTCTGGATATATGCGCAAGAATTTACCGGTAGCTTTTATCGTAATCGAGGTTCGAGACAGACCGAAAGCGAACCAAAGAAAGTGAAAAGGAGAGTGAGAGAAGAGAGAAAAGAAAGAAAAAACGGAATAAAAGAGAGAGAGAGAGAGAGAGAGAGAGAGAGAGGGAATACTCGTTTCTTGGCCAGAAAACCTTTCTTTTGCGTATGATATTAAACACTATAATTATTATTAAATTCCAGTAGGATGGCTCCCGGTGTTGTGATAATCTGTAACACTTCTCTCTCGCATACACGCATGTAAGGCATATACATACGCACATACATATCAATGATATATACGTTTATATATATATATATATATATATATATATATATGTATGTATCTTTTCTCGATCGACCATTCGGTGCTGATGCTCGGTTATTCTCTTTTCCTCTTTTTCTTCTTCTTCCAGCTCATATCTCGTCTCTTTTTTTGAAGCAAGCAACCTCTCTTTCTCTCTTACCATCCTACTTGTTGTTCTCTCTTGCACTTGAATGCAGAGGGTCAGTATTCTTTTTCTTTTTACCCTCCTTGCATTGCTTCTTTTGTCTTTTGGAATTCGCTTTGCTCGTGCTCTCATACGATGACGACGACTACGACCGGTCGCTCCACCCGCGCGTAGGCGCGCACATCAACTCCCTTCTGTACGTCGTTCTGTTGAAACGTGCGGCTCGGTCAATGTCTGAGCGTACAGCCAAGTAAAAGAGAGAAGATGTCCATGTGCACGTATACGACAGGAAAAAAGAGAGAAAGAAGAAGAGTAAGAGAATGGACGAAAGAAAGAAAACAAGGGAAAGACAAAGAGAGAGAGAGAGAGAGAGAGAGAGAGAGAGAGAGAGAGAGAGAGACTCGATAGCGTAAGAACGAAAGAGCACAGTGCGGCCACCATAAGATGTTTTATTGCCAGGACCTGACCCCATGTAATCACAATAAACTATACCTTCCTTCTTGCAGAGCCCTATACCTACGTGCCCGTATTAGGTGCTATTACAGCCATACAGGAGGCCGTCTTTTCTTTCCTATTTTCGTCTTCTTTCATTTCTTTTTTTTTCTATACTGTATCTTCTTCCCTTCTTTCAATATTTTTTCTTTTGATTAGAGTTTGCTTGTTATGAATGAATTTCGTTTATTTGATTAAAATTTTCTTAATCAATCATTTAAAAATATTTAAATGAATCAATAAAAATCATGGCAGAAAATTAAGTCTAATCTATTATTCATGTGATTTATTTATAAAAATTAAATATGTTTGAATATATTTAAGTAAATAAACTATAATATATTTCATCTTTCTAATTTATATAAGTAATACTTTCAGTTTTGCAAATTATTTTCGTTAAATATAAGGGATTCTTCAATAATCATATAAAGATTTAAGATTAACAAAATACCAAAAAAAAAGAAATAATAAATATGATAGAAACAGTTTATGATTTTCAAACTGCACATGTGCATACACAACACCAGAAAATATTGAATCAGAGCAATGTAAAGTACTCATCTGTAATGAAGATAATACAAAATATGGTACTTATAAAATTTTTTTCTTATACCATTAATCTAGCTTGTAATAACTTATATCTCTCGATTTTTTTTCTTTCTTATACTTATAAATTTGAATGTGTTAGAAATTATCTATCAAAATCATCTATCAATTAGTACAGTAAATTCAATAATTTTCCTTTTTTTACAGACACTGATAAAGCTACAACAGCTGAAAGAGAAAAATAATATGTATTTGACCATTATCCACTAAACAAAATAAATAATAATCTTATAAACTGTCCATTGAGGGTCAGCTGTATTCGTGAATTCACGATATCGTAAATTTCCCCGGATGCAACTTTGCTGTGCTGAAAATACTGACAACTATTAGGTATAGCAGATTGCTTTTAATTTTCTCTATTTTACGAAGATACATGTATATATATTCATTCTTGTTCGGATATAATAATACTTTCAGTAAAATTTAATTTTAATTTTCTTAAAAATATGAATAGAAATCCTTACGATTCGGAATTTAAAAAATCCCTCAAAGTACAAATTCGTAAATTATTGTTAATATGCATATAGTAAAGCAATATTCACTAGATAAATAATTCCAGTAATATATTTAAAATATTTAAAATAATTATTAATAATAATTAATTATTAATATTTTAAATAATTATAAAAACAATATGATTTATACTCTAACAATAGTTTTTATACATATTTAATTACATTTATAAAAAATTAAATCATTGAATTATCATTTACAAAATTTTAAACGAAGAAATATTTAATGCTTTTAAAATACAATAATATTAAAAAATAATTGATTGACAATCATACGACAAAAAAGTTATATATTATTCTTTAAGGTTTCTTAAGCAACAAATATATAAGCGAAATTTTCGAAACAAAAATGCATAATAGATAATGTGTAATTAATTCACTTGTTTTAATTATCATTAAAATATAATGTAACTATAAAAAAACTAGTATTACTAAGTAAAGAGTAGATACACGAATTAAACAAACATGATTTTTCATTCTGTACTTTATTGATAGACAGTCAATACTACAAACATTTGCTCATATATACATGATATATACTTACATGACATATAATTAGATATATACATTTTTAAAGTATTACATACTTATACAATTATTATTCACAGATCAATATTTATTTATAAAAGAGTCTGGTATTATTGAATTTTGATTTTGTTAATTTTATTTGCAATAATTTTAGTTTATTTTTGGAAACTTTTTTTCGAATTTCATAGTAATTAAAAATCTTATTAAATTATTAATTTACGTCAAAATTGAAACTTGCATTAGAATTATAAATATTTTAAGTAACTGGTGTATTAATAAATTAATTTTTTAATTGAATTATAATAATTCATTAACTATGAGTATATAAAATTTTAAAGACTTTTAAAAGCATATAGATTAATGATGAAAATTTAATTTTTAAAAATATATTATATAATAAGATCTTAAACAGATTAATATTTTATATGAAAATTATAATAAAAACAACAATGCTCTTAGGACATTTAAACATCATTTAGAATTTCTTACAGTTATCTTATAAATATTTTAAAAATTTATAAGTTCCAAAGAACGTTATAAAATGATTATGCAGATAAGAATGACTTAAGTTTGATTAAGTTTGTACCAATCAAACTGTATATTATTTTTTAAAGGTTTATGATTTTTGTTGTAAAGAGATACAAAATCAATGATCAAACTTCCGATCTTAAATGTTAATCACGTTTAATTTCCTATTTTTAAGCCTTTCTAACAAATATACCATACAACTTCTGTATCTGTATATGTATGTGTTAGAATTATATTTATAATCATGATATAACAATACCAGGTGTAGACCAGATGCAAACAAAGGGATTGCAACTTCCTAAATACAAATTGTTGATGAAAATCATTTACAGCACTATGAAACGACTTGAGGTTTGTACATGAATACGACGAACACATCCATAAATATTTATGGCCGTGAAATTTGGATACATGCGTACAATATCCGTGTTAGTTGATATAAGCAAATGTCGCTTATGCCTCTTATCTCATTTTCTTTTTTCATGTCATCTTTTTTTCTTATCATTTATTTGTTGTTGTCATTAAATATACTGACAATATCTTTTTTCTTGAGCTACTACTCTTGTATATTGGTTTGAATGGAGTAAATATGTACAGTTGTCTATTGATGCCAATGTACAATAGTTTCTGCACTACCTAATGAATGGTAAATAACTATAAGGTCGAATATCTTTAAATTTTTTTTCAACTAAAAATCTTTCTAATTCATTCTATACATACATTTATATATATTATTTTGAAATGTCTTATTTGAGTAGTATCATTAAAAGGTCATTAAAACATTCAATTATATCATTGAAACTTTGATTGCGACAAAATTATTATTTTATAATAAAATTTTCTTAATAATTTTATTTAATTTCATTTAAAATTCATGTGTTAGTCATTTTAATTTTGCATATATATATTAATGCGCGCGCGCGCGCACACACACACACATATACATACATTTATAATTTCCAAATTTATTCATTTCATATTATTTTAACCTCTTCAATAGAACATAATTAATATTGCTGCTAAGCTTTTGTATTCTAATGTCTCAGTATTTAAAATTTCTTTCTTTCAAATGCACTTTTGTACCTATACTTATAAAGACATACCATTATTTTTTAAGTAAAACAAAATTTATATTCCTTTTTTTTACAGGCCGATTGTATAAATGTTAATATATTATCTTGTGCAATCAAAGTATTTCATAAAGGTATAAATAAACTTTAAACATTATAAATTTACAAAATGAGCGAAAACAAATAAAAATTCGGTCAGTTACTTTTGACACTAATTCAATATACGTTTTAAAATATAAAATTCAAATGTGAACGTTTTAATCGATGGGTTATTTGAAAAGAATGGGATACAAATAAATATATTGATACATTTATACATCGATCGAAGATCAATTGATAGATTAATAAATCGGAAAAAAGAATGAAAAAGTAGAGCAGAGGAAGAGAAAAAGATAGCCAGTAAAATGATAAGTATATTTTTTATAGAACTATATTACTTCTTATTGTTTTATATATTTATATGTATATTTTCTCTAACTCTGCCTTAAACTCGGCAATTCTAGTTTGCTTCGTTTTCTTTATATGTATACCTACTAACCTATAATTAGAGGCTTTTACAAATTATATGCACGAACATGTCCCCTTGGTAAAATATCGGCTTAATAATAACAGTTGAAGAGCACCGTAATTATCGCTGCTTGGAGTGAAGAAGGAAAAAAGAGGAATATAAACAGACCCCCGAGGAATGAAAAGGCAAAGATGTGTTGTGCCCTTGTTCTTCTACATGCCAATACTTTTTGTTTTTCTTTGTAACTTATTTGTCTTGCTAATCTTAATTTGCCTTTGTATAATATGCATTATATTGTAATAGTTTAAAGAAAAAAAAAAGTGAAAAAAAAGAAAAAGCGAGGACAGATAGACAAAACATTGGTGTACGTTTGTTGGAAATGTGAGCATTTAACATGTTTTGTTGTAAAGTTATGTTGGCTTAAAAAATCGAACACAACCATGTTAATGGATTTTTAGAAGATAAAAAAAATATATAAGAAAACAGTGTAAATGTATATTAAAAAAAACAAATTTTTAAATTCTAGGTTTTAACTATTTTTTAAATAATTTTATTTAAAATTTTTTATTTAAAATTAGTACTAGAAATATTTTGTTTTTATTGTCTTTCTTTACAATACATTGTAAAAATGAAATATAAATTAAATATTATGTTATTAATTACTTATTATTTAAAGAAGGATTTTTTTTAAAAAAGGATTAAAAAGATATTTAAATAAATATGACTAATCAGTTGAGTTGATTTTTAATATTTATTAAAGTATTAGATTCAAATCTTAATTGTATTGAAAATTTTATATTGATAATTTATAAATTTTTAAATTCTTTAAATATTTGTATTGCGTAGTTTAATTGTCATTTTTATATAGATACAGATGTTAATATATATTAGATCGTATTTTATTACTGTTACAAGTTTAAACTAAGTTAAATATCCCTAATTATTTTATACGATTAATAAAATTTCTTTTACAAAAGTAACTATGTAATCAACCGCTATTAACATTTCAAATATATCATTATCTTATCAACTTACTGTAAGTATCATCTACTTTTTTATGTTAGATGAAATATCGTAAAATTTAAACGTTACATTATTATGATGTTTATGTTTGATCTTATTTAAATACATTGTAAAACAGAATATTTATACTATTATTTATATTCAACTATTTCTAATTTTGTTGACGCTCGAAAAAGGAATAAAACAAGATATTTTTTCATTAGTTTAACGAAAGCATATATTTTAAATTTATTTATTTGAATTAAATATCAAATTAGACCGGCCCCTGAAAAATTTGATGTTTGAAATTTATATAATATTATTTTAAATATAACATTGTAAAAAATTACCATATATTATTGTCGACTTAAAAATAATATATTGCTAATATTTACTCAATAAGATGTAATATTATAATGAATTTGTCTTCAAATAGAAATAATGAGAAAAAATTGAAATTTTATATTCTACATTTTTATATAGAAAAATAAATATTTCGTAAATTTATATATTAAATATTTTTTTTTATAACAACAATATATTTTAAATGCAATAAAGTTCTAAAATGTAACATAATTTTATCAACATTGCATTTAGAGTTTAGGTTATTAGTTATAGTACTTTAAAAATATTATATTTTTATTTATAAAATATATGAAATATAATACAAGCATATTACCTCTATCATATCTACTTTATGTCATATATTATATACAGGACATATCTTTCAACATTTGAATAACAACTCTTTTTTTATAAGAATCAATATAAATAATATTTATAATTATATGATTACATTTTTTTATATTTTAAAGATGTAGTTCCGAATATAACCGAATATATTATTTTTTTATTCAATAGAACTATTATATAAAAGTATATTTTCCAATTTTATAAATCTGTGTACTCGTACGTTTTAAATATTATATTATTCCGTCTTTTTAAATTTACTAACTTGTACATAAATAAATATACATACATAAATATATATATATATATGAATTATATAATATTTTGTCAACCTTTTTTATTTTATTAAAACTTATAAATCTTTTAAAAATATGTATATTTTATATAAGTGTACTAAAGTATTTTATAATATAATTTATACATATTTATAAATGTATAAACATAAATGTTTTCATACATTTATTTAAAAAAATATTGGGTTATGGTTAAAGACTGAGGTATTATTTTTTAAATACATTGCTAATAGATTTTTACTACATTTTCATTATTACAACTTCATTTTGAATCAATATTTTTAAATAATTTTATATAATAATAAATAATAATCAAAATGAATAGATTTTAGCTTTTTACCTTATGACCTTAATATTTAATAATATTTAACTTATGAAGAATTTAAATTTATTTTTTGATAATTATTTAATTCAGTTAAATCGTTAATTGCTTTAATCGGCATATGTTTTTGTTTTTAATGAATAAAGAAATATGTTTGTTTTACTGTTAATAAGAGTAAGAGTAGGTAAAAAAATAACTTATTTATTTTTTTATTTGTGTTAATGATATCAAAAAATAAAACCAACAAAATAAGTAAATAAAAATTATATAATAAATTAAAATTCATAATTTGTTTCTTTTCCTTGTTCTTTTTATTTATAATCAACATATGGATACATTAGTCTTAAATATGTGTTTTCTTTTTGTGTCTTTTATAGTGCGATACATAAATTGTGTCAATAAACATTTATCGAAGCGTGTCATTATATATATATATATATTATCATTTATTGTAACACCCACGCAATAAGATTAACAAAAACTTTTGCTAACTACTACATACACTCTTATTTTAATTTAGATTATATTACAAAAAGGAAAAAATATTTCATTGCAAATTGTAATTCAAATATATTTTAATAGTGTACTAATAATATTCAATTATTTAATAATAAATTAAATATTTATAAATAATGCATCAAATTTTGAGATGACTAAATAACATTATAATTACACTAATTTTATTCGCATTTATAATTAACTCAGAATAATGAAATGATTTTTTCTTGTATCTTTATAGTCAATAATATTATATTTAAGAAAAATTATTAAAAACAAATTTTGGAATATTCTGAAAGCAATAAAAGAATTTATTTTATTTATACAACTATTTATGAAAATATTTTGTTATTTTTATTGAAAATTTTAAATATATCGTTTTAGAAATATTAAAATATTAAAAATTTATATATTGTAATAATTATTTTGCAGTCTTTCTGTGTGTCAGTATGTATTTTTTTTTACTCTCTCTATATTTATCTATTTTTCTCTTTTTATATATTGATTAATGCATAATGCTTTTCATGTATTCATTAATTTAGAAAAAAAAATATTCACTGTGAAAAAAGTAAAAATCTTTAAAGTATACGTATTACATTATAAGAGTAAAATTTGTTCAACTTTAAATATTTAAGCAGATTAAGATAAAAGATTCAATGAAAAAATGTTTGATATATAATAAATTTATGAGTCTTACTTAAGCTTAGAACAGTAGTTTAATAAATAATTTTTTAACTAATTTTATTTTCCATTAAAGTACGTAAATGTATGTAAATAAAAATTGAAGGTGAAAATTTAATAGTATACAGAACAATTTGTAATGCAAATGAACATATCTAAAAACAATAGTACTTTATATTCAGAATGGATATTTGTAATTATTTTACATTCTTAGTAGAATGAAAATAGAAAAAATAGAAATATTACTATTTTGAAATTATTTTTAGTTATTACAAGTATTTAAATAACTGTAAAAAAACTATTTTATTCAATTTTTTAGATTGATTGATATCTGAAAATTTATAATTACAAATAATATTTAAACCGATATTATGAAAAAATTATTTAATTATCAATGCATTTAGTAATTTCGTGTTTGCGTATTTAGTAAAATACTTATTATAAAGAAACAGAAGTAGTAGTAGCGATAATTTTAGTAGTAATGCTATAAAAGATTATGTACAAAGATTATCCTATAGATTAGCAATAGACTTCAATATTCAAACTTATTGAGTTTAAATATTTTCCTCTCGTTTCGCTTTCTTCTTCTTCATTCATTCAATGTCTTTGCCTCTCGCTTTCTCTTTCTCCCAGTCTCTTTCTCTTCTTCTTTCTGTCGATAATTCTCTTTTTTAGCTCTCTCGTACTCGTCTTTACAACGATGATGAATCGTAAAGACGACTTGCACACACTGAAAAATCGATGGAGATGCTGGTCTCATCACAGAGGCGAAAAAGAAACCAACGGGAGATTTGTGACCGAGAAGCAGACTCGCGAGATATGAGGTTTAAGGGGAAGAGAAAAGCGTAGGTAGTTCGGACGCGGTCGACCGTAAAACTACGCTGAAACGAGAATGACGATGCTTCGCGGTTTGCAACTTCTATTTCGAGAGCCATGACCCCGGAAACGAAAGGAGCGACGTATAGGTATAATATGCGACATCGCTGCGTGAAAGCCAAGCTCTTCTTTTTCTTTTCTCAACGTGCCGAAACCCAACTGTACATGGCCAGTATTGCGTTTGCGTAGTACGTGAGCAATGCGCATATGACTCACGTTATTTCCACCAGTCGTTTCATTTCAACTCGTCTCTGTTAAGACGTTATACCGAGAATGCGACATGTCGCGAGCGCAGTTATTATTTTGCCAGTAATGGTTGAGTTACCGCCTTACTTGCACAATATTTGCACATAAGCTTGCGGGATGACAAGAAGACGTGAGTCTACTTGCCTTTCTTTTTCAATAGACTACTTTCTTCCTGGAATGCGCTTATTTTAATGTTGTTATTGTTTACTCTTGCTAACAAGAGCATCACATTGCGTTTATTTTTATAGCTATGCAATTTGAATCAATAAAATTATTAAATTATTATATTTTTTTAAAATTAAATTATTCTTTTCATGTATTTTTTTAAAAATAAAATTCATATATTTATATATAATAAAATATAATAAATAATACTTTATACAGACTTAATACCCAAAAAAATCAGTCATTAAATTTTGCCTGTATATTTTTTGATGTAGGAATAATCATTTACTCTGTTTTTTCTTTATATATAATACCTTCTCCTTTTTTTTCTTTTTCTCTGTTTCTCTCCATATATGTACTTAGTTAATTATTTTATCTTAAATATAAAGACAATCTTTATATTATTAAACAAATGTAAACTCAATTTTTTCTTAATTTAGAAATTATTATATACGCTAAATAGATGCATAAAGGATGGCTACATAAGTGGAGATAGAGAAAAAATGAATTTTCTTTTCCCCTAATAAAAGATGTACGTATCAAACGATTAGCTATCATAGAGATCTTGTTTTTTATTTGACCTTACGTTGTATTGCACATATAATCATATAATGAAAAAAAATCATCTCTACTATAGTTTAAATTACAACTTGCAACTGATTGCAAGAATAGCTTGTTATTAAAAATTATAATTTTTAATTTTCTTTTGTTATACTATTTTTATTGTCAATACTAAAATATATTAAGTTTTATATTTTTATATTTATTGATTACATTCAAAAAGATGTGAAAATGTTTTTCAATCTTTTACGTAAATTTCATATCTTTATTATGTTTTTATGTTTTTAAAGCTTTTTCTTTCTCTTATTATTTGTATTCGGTCAATGTATTTGTCAATCTATTTTATACTTTTTTCATTAAGCTATCCTTTCTCTGATCATATAAAATAAAATAAATGTAATATTTATGAAATTTATATTTCAAATTACCGAATTAAAAATAGACTTACGTTTCTTTTTTTATTCATTCCGAATAATCTAGGTATGCATTAAAGAGCTATAAATTTTAATTATTTGTCATATATTTTATGAAATATATGTTTATATAATTTGAATATAAATTTAAAATATGCTAAGATTTATGTAAATAGTAATTGCATTTAATACAAAATTTAATATAAAATTATAAAATAGATATATTATTATATGGTGCAACTATAGTTTCTGTAGTTAACATACTTAAAATCGGTAATCTAATATTTATTATAAAGTGTCTGCAATGAAAATATAAGAGTGAATTTGATAATGATATCTAGACGACCTATTTTATTTTCTCATGTTCTTCCCCGCTATTTATTAAACTGGTCCCTGCAACTGTAAAATCAAATATATAAGCATACTTTATTTAAGCTTTTTTGGCTGAAGTCTGTGCAATAACAGTAACAATATGTATTGCAGTACTGTTCAGTTTGTATGCACCTACCGGATTTATGATGTATACGAGAATCGCTATGTTTTATAGTTAATTGTTTTATTATCTTTGACATATTTCGAGTTTACGACCTGACGGTGAATTGTTTGGTTTGATGTCTGTCTATTGTGTATGATGAACGCCGCTTATGTATCACCCTGACCAGATCCTCTCTGTTTCGTTAATGTGCTTTCTCTCTCTTTCTCCTTCTATCGTTTCTCTCTTTCCTTCATTCCATCTAACCCCTCTTCATCATCCTCTCCCTCTTTTCCTCTCTCCATCTCTCTCCATCATTCTCTCGCATATTAGTTTTTTCAGCAACCCGCAATTATAATACCTCTTCTTTCTATCTTCTCATAAATAAAAGCAACACCTTACTAAAAATGACAAAGATATAAGATATAAATCTGTAAAATATTTATTTATTATTGATGTAAGGAATTATATTGCAAAGAGTCGCACAAAATACACTACTAATTTTTTATATTTAATTCGATCAGTTTAATAAGTATCTTGTATAATAAGGATCTTACAAAATTTTCTTATTTACATTATTATTGTACAATTATATATTGTGTTTTCATATCTTCTAAAAAACAGTTTTTTTTAAGCTATTTATAAATATAAAGGTTTATTAAATATAAATCTGTTTAAAAAATTACTATAGTGATTATAAAATATACTAAATTGTACTATATACTAAACTATACGGTTGTGCTAAAATAGAATACAAATTTTGTTTATTCGTAAACAAAATTGTTTATTTTCAATAGGCATTTAAAGTTAAGACTTCTAGAGTTAAAATATAATTTTTTTCATAGATAATCAAAATTTAAAATGTCTATCAACTATATCTAAAAATGTTATAATAGTATGATTCGTAAAGAGTGACAAAAGAAAAATAACATTTATCGGAAGAAATTTCCTCTTAAAATATTAGGTCCCAAAATCGTATTGGTAGTGTTGTGATCTTGAAAGCCAAAAAACATAAAAATAAATTGTTACTGATCTAGCATATTTGTCATTTCAATGCTTATTTGAGAAAGTTATGCAAAGCTCTGAATGCACGAAGAGAACCGAGAATTCGCTCAGGCGGAAACACGTAGAAAGACGCGAATTACGAGTCATCTATGTGCATACATTATTTTAGTTCTTCATATCAACTATATCTCTTTTTATTCAATTGTGATAATTAAAATCTTATTTTTTATTTATTTTTTTATTAATAATGTAAAGTTATTATATAATCTGATAGAAATTTTATGTATACTCAATTTCAAATAATGTAAAAATAATTTCTATATGCTTATTTATAGCTGTTTTTTATTTGAAATAATTTATAATCTATACTTAAGAAATTGTAAAATAAATATTTATTTTTATTCTGTATTAAATATTTAAATATTATTTTATATAAAGAATTAAATGATTTTTATATTTGTTACATGTAAAAAAAGTAGTAAAAATACATACTAGATAAATATAAAAAATTGTAAATGCTCCTGAGAGGAAGTAAAATTAATAAAAATGTTAAATTAAAATGTTTAAGTATGTATGAACTGTACAACTGATTAAAATATAAATTTAATTTTAATTGTACATTGATCATATTACATAATGTAGTAATCAAATTAGTTGAAAATTATATTACAAGAACTATATAGTAATAATTAATTAACAAACTGTACAGATTATATAAATTATTCTTCTGACATACCGATAATACAGTGTATTTGTATTAATATATTAATAAATATAAGTACAACAAATGCAATTTTTATTTGGATATGTGCGATACAGAAAAGAAATTATGTGTACATCATTATTTTATAGATCTTTAAAAAAAAATAATGATTCAATAAATCCTCTAGTGATCATTAAATTTCTATAATCTCAATTAAAAAATCTAAAAGATATAAAAAACTGTTGATATTTTAAAAATGTATTTGTAATAATAATTTTTTTTGTATCTAGTGAAACCGTAATTAATAGAAATGTACCTATTTTAATCCGGACATTTTCCATGGATTGTTAAATTTATAATTTCGTTTAATAGCTAGTTAGACTTATATAAATTACATTATCATAAAATGTTTTACTGCTGCTTACATTTGAATTTATTTCTTATATTATTTATTTTACATATAAAAATTTAACATCATAAAACAATTATTTAGTGTTTCATTATATTACAAACTTTCAGAAAAAAATAATAAGACTTATAAATCTTTACATAAACATAATTTAATGTCAATAAAATTATACAAACATACATATATGGATAATATTGTAATCTATATAAAGGAGCATCTACAAACTATGATATTATAATAATATGAATAGAGAGAATAAAATACAAGCTATTTTAATAAATAATAATAGTTATTTTTTTAAACAATAATTTTTCTAAACAATAATAATAGTTTTTTTTTTAACTAGAGAAGCAATTTCAAATGGCTTTACTTTTACTTATTCCGATTTACAAATTATGATAAATTTTCCATACATACATAAAAAAGATCATTGATATTATTTCTTTTAATTTATAACATCCGAAAAAAAATTAATTTTTCGTAATATAAAACATCAAATTATATATATTTATATATATATTATTATTTATATATATTATTATATATATATAGTATTGAATTATTAATTATTAATCTATAGATAGATAGATAGATTATTATATTATATATATAGTATTGAATGAATTTTACTTTTTATTATAATATAAAAAGTTTTGTGAATGTACATAACTACTTTGAATTATCTATGACATCAGAAAGCATATAAAAAAAATTTATATATTTCAATAAAATAGTTCTTTAATATATTTATAAAACCTATTTACAATAGTTAACCATTACTATTCTAAGTTCAAGCTATAACTTTACAATGTATATGTTTTCTAAAATAAACATTTAAATAAAATAATAAAGCACTGTTTCAAAACAAGAATTTGTAGCAAAAATATATTTTAAATTCTAGATAAAAACTAACATTGAAAGTTAGTTGACCTTGGAATCATTCAAGATAATGCTTTAACGATGGAAGATTGAAGAGAATAAATTTTCGACGGAAATTCTAACCCTTAACCTAAGCCCCTAGTTGTGAACTGGCGTTGATTTTTTACGGGTCATTGTTTTTAAAACACACGCTCGGACTTAGGCACAAGAACGTTAGTAACGATAGTAGCACTTTTTCCGTAACACGACTTCCGTTGTCAGTGATCGACACACGTGTGAGGTCACACAGCAGGAAATCGTTAGTGATTGTGCTTATGCTAATGAACATGAATCGACTTCTACGACCAAAAGATTTTCGTAATCATCATACTGACTAGCGTCACCTCTCCATTACTACCTTTTATATTTATTTGCTCATCGTACTCATTGAATTTCAATATTGATTATGAATATGGGACATTGTCGATCCAATTACAAAAAGAATTCATTATATTTGGCTTTAAAATGTTAATTTATAATCAAATATTTCATTCAGTATTAATTCATATTATTTTTCAATAGGATATATAAAAATATTTTTATATCAGTTACATGATATTTTCTATTAGTAAATTATGTGACAAGATATCAAATATATAATATATATATATATCTATCTAACGAAAAAATTATAAATAATTATTTTCAAATGAAATTAATTTTTAGCTAAACTATTTTCTAATTTTATTAAAAAATATAATTATTTGCACGGATTTATAGCACTATTGCGAAATCGATAAATTATTGAAAATTTTACTTCACGAAAAATGTAGTATATTGAATTATATATAAGTATAAGTACAAGTATATGTTTTTTTACTATAGAACACAAACTTCTAACTTCCTAAATTTCATATTAAGAGTAAAAAAATATTGTAGATATGTAATAGAGGAATCTAGTAGAGAAATTTAGTATATTTAAGCATTATACATTTCTCGATACTAAAAATGCAATAAACAGTAATTAAGAAAAATAATTGAAATAAATTTTATTCTCGTATAATTTAAAAAATAATTTAACTAAATAAAAGAATAATTAGTTTATAAATAATATTTAAAGATTTATTTATTGAATATTTATGTTATACTTATAAAAACTATAATTACTTTATCATTTTTTAGATTTTTTAAATTAAATATGTTCATATTTTCCAGAATTTAGGTTTGATTTTTATCAAACAATACTAGTACCATATTCGAACTAATAAAAATTTATAATACCAATTCGAAGATATATAATAAGAAGCTAATGATTACAGTCAATAAAAATAGTAATTACAATAAAATATAATTATACTAGTAAATGTACCTACAAAATTATATAAATAAATTAAGATTAGTAAAGCAATCTAGTTAGAATTAAACCAAGTTCTATTTACAATATATTTTTAAATTTTAAAGTATATTTATATTTATTTTCAATCTTGATTTCGGAATAAATAAATAAAATTGCTTCTTCAATTAATACATGTAACTTTAATACAAATACTCATAATAAGTACTTATAAAATGAATGCATTATTATATACAATATTAATATTCACAACTTTTCTAAATATGAATAATTATTTTTTTTTATTCTTTTATTACTTTATATTTATTATTTTATGATTATAAAAAATACGCATAAGATTTTTTATTGAATAAATTTTATTGAATTATTAAAAAAGAACGTGTTTAGTTGTTTTAAAAATTAATAATTACTAACCCATTTTTTATTAATAAAAATATTATTATTATTAAAAAAATTAAATTAATATTATTTATTGTTTTCAATTTTCTTTTTTCATTTTAGAAAAAACATTTGTAAAATAATCGTAAAATATCTAATTAATAATCTAATTAAAAATTTGTATTTAATAATAATTTGTACATATAAAGTTGCTGATAAAACTAAAAATTTAATAACTTAAAAAAAATAAGGAATAGAAAATTATATAACTTAAACAATATAATTTTGCTTACTGTTAGTTTTCTTTTCTAAATTTATTTAATTTATTCAAGAAATACATTGAATTCATAAATCGATATAAAAATATGTAATATTAATATGAACTTATATGAATAAATTATAAGTAAAATATAGATAGATAGATAGATAGATAGATAGATAGATAGATAGATAGATAGATAGATAGATAGATAGATAGATAGATAGATAGATAGATAGATAGATAGATAGATAGATAGATAGATAGATAGATAGATAGATAGATAGATAGATAGATAGATAGATAGATAGATAGATAGATAGATAGATAGATAGATAGATAGATAGATAGATAGATAGATAGATAGATAGATAGATAGATAGATAAATAGATAGATAGATAGATAGATAGATAGATAGATAGATAGATAGATAGATAGATAGATAGATGTGAGAAAGGAGAAGAGAGATCGAGACAAAAGAAAATAAAAGAAGAGATTGGGCAAAGAAAGAAGCACTCCGATAGCGTACAAGAAGACTATGAGAACGAGTCGAGAGGGAGAGTATTGATCCCACCTCTGAGTAGCTACGCCGCAACAACCCCCAGCTGGCCTAAAGCCACTCATCCTCTTCTTACCTCTCCCATCACTTCTTGTGAACGCTGACTTGTGTGCTGCATACCAATTTTCTTGATTTTTCCCTCTTCTTCTACTTCTTTTAAAATTGCGTCTTCTTTCTCTTGCTTTCTTTTCGTTTCATTCTCTATCTAACTTTGCACATAATGCCAACGAAAACATGTATGGAATTTCAACTCAATATAGAAAAATACAGTCAAGAATTAATAAATTTGACTTATTTCTATAAATATATTATTGTTCCGTTAAATAATAAATCAACTTTATATTTTATAATTATTTCAAATTATTTACTAAGTTTTTTTTGCTTTTAATATAGTGAAGTTACTCGCTTTTAAAATTAAATATTAAATGTTTGGCGAGAATTGTTTAATAAATAAACGCAACTATTTTTTTTATTTTAATATCTATTTATAAGTTGTATGTATTAATATTAGTATACCAAAAGAAATACGAAGTTGATCTATTATAAATTATTACTAAATATTAAATATTTTAGTACTGCTACAAAAAGTTTCATTTTTTCATTGGAAGATAAATAAATAAAAATATTATATTAATATATATTCAAACTCTTACAATACGGAAACAATGTTCACTATCAATTTTCATTGCTTTTATGAAAATAAAATATAGTAATATAATATACCAAACTACTATTTGTATGATAATTTCAAAATTTAACGATGGGAAAAAAATTTATTTATTATCATGTCAAGAAACCAAGAAGTGAACAGTAAAATAAAATGTACTGTATAAAATGTTGTATCAGTTAAGTTACATTAAGTACATACGGTATATGTACTTGTTGATCTTAGTAAGATATCGATAAACATCATAAAAAAAAATTATAAAAAGATAGAATATTAAATTTCAATATGAAGTCTCATTAAAAATTATTTTTGAGTCATTACATATTTTTATATTGAAGGCATTAATTTTGTATTAATATTTTTATTCCTACCCATAATAAAAATCAATTTCGTTTTTTTTACATAATCAAAGCTATATTTGCATAAACAAATATATTTTTAAATTCTGTATTTAAACGTAAAATATTATTTATAACATTAAGGAATGAGGATTTTACAATATTTTAATATATTTTTTTTTTAATGTAATATTAAATTCTAAAAAATAATACTATAATAGAGATTCATTTTTAATGAAATATTCTGTAGATGATCAATATTTTACATTATAACAATTTTTTAAATATAATTTATATGTTGGCGAAAGAATATATATGAAATCTAAATCATATCAGGTTCTATATTAATCTTTTGATGCTTTTAGTGAATTAATTTAAAAAATATAATATATTAATTATTACAATAATTTTTAAAAAATAGAAATTTTATGAAAACAAATTATAATAAATATAAATTAATATATGTAAATTACAAATAAAACTTTTAATATATATATATAATATTTAATATATAAAACAATAGATAAATAATATTTTTGAAACAACCAACTCTTTTCATGAACGAGTTCAAAATTTTTTAAATATTAATTAATTAATAAACTAATTAAGTTATACGTAAAAATTAATTAAGTTAATAATTAAGTTCATAATAAAAATAATGTAATGATCGCATGTAAAATCTAGAATTTTTTATCATTTTTTATTCTATAATATAATCAGAAATTTAAAGTATATAATTAATTTGTTTTCATATTGTGTTACGACTGTCAACATTATTACTATTCAATTTAAAAGAATTCAATTTAATATTTTTTATCTGAAGATATAATTAATTAAAATTAAGAAAGAAAATATTAAATAATTTATTTTTATTTATTTTTTTGTTTTCAAAATATGGCACTAAATATATAATAATATTAATTTTAGGAATAATTTCATTTGAGATAAATGATTGTTTGATTCTAAAAATTATCGTTTATCTTTCATATAAAATAAGTTATGTTCATATGATTATAAACAATTAATTTAATTGACGCAGTTAAAAATTTCAAGTATATAATTTCAGCAGGAATAATAAATTTTCTGTCAAACAAATATTAATTTAAACATTTTTATGAAAAATATTATGAATTAGAATTTGAAAACTATGAACATTTGTAATATAGGATGACCATTTTTAAAGGACGGATATAAATTTCAATAAACAATATGATATAATTGTTTATTTCTTACATAATAGTACACACATTTTATGAAAAAGCTAAATAAACTTAAATTTTAGTTAGAAATTTTAATTGCCATAATAGTATTTAAAAAATTTGTTCTTATACGACTTCAAAGTAACTCTATTATTATTTTTATAATCTTAAAAATTCTTTTAGGTCTAGTAGACATTTTTGTAACGTTGAATAGTTTCTGTTATAATGCTATGTCCTAATTCGAAGCATAAGGTATATGTATATCGTTTTTTATAGTTTTGAATTTTATTCTACAATTTTCGTTATTTAAATCCTTCTTATTCTATTTATAACTAGAATAAAACAAGATAATGAGTAAATCTCATGTACACAGTTGAATACATTATGTGCGCCTTTCAAAAATATTTATTTATTGGTTTTACAACTATTTAAGAGTAACCTTATTATTTTTACGGTCCAAACCAGAATTAATCTATTTATAAAGTTTTAGTTTGCAGTGACTGCTGAAATAATTTTAGTATAAATAATAATTTATGTTAATAGTTAATGATGGTGTTCGAATATAAATATCTGAAATATATATCGATGATTTTCTTTGTATAGTAGGAATTCTTAATGAAGAGTACCATTCAATCAATGGAAAAATTAAATAACAGCTTGATTTTATTTTCTTAACAATAAAAAATTGTTAATAACATATTCTAAATTTATGAACATTTCATACACTTACAGGTACTAGATTATACTAGGTATAGCAATTTTTTTAATTTTGAAAACTTGTATTTATTACAAATTCATAAAAAGAAAAAAAAACAATTAGAGTTACAAAAACTTTAAAAGTTATAGTCTATTTATATGTTTGTCAACAAAATTGATGTTAACTCTACATTTTTTATTGTACAGCAATAGCTGGTTTTTCTTTGGATCATTCTGTGTTTACTAAGTTAAAAGTAATATGTATTTACTAATTATTATGTAATAGTACTATACAGATTTTAAAGTAACTAAGAAATATTAATAATTATTAATATTTAGTATTTTTAGTTATAGTTTATACATTTATAATTATTGTTTGAAATTGAATAGTTTTCTAATGTACTTTACTAACATTTTTTTATTTATTATTTTATAATTTTATTTTATATCTATAAAAATATACTCGTTAATGTCCATGCTTATGTACATATATATAAGAAATATAATTTTTATCATTTAATATATTAAAAATTGTTATTCATTGTTTTAAAGGGTTTTTATATAAAATTTAAACAAAAATAAAAAATCAAATTAATTTCTTTTAATTCAATAGGAAATACGTTGAATCACTGTTTTAATTTAGCATGCTTCATTAATAATAAAGATCGCCAATAAGACATAGAAAACCGTATATTGATCATGATATAAAAATGTAAGTTATTCCTAGATATTTATGCAAAGAGTACAATCAAGGTGATCTACATTGTAAATCATAATTTATGCTTGAATAGTAAGCATTATATGTAACGTATGAGTATTCCACATCAATATTTTAGTATGAAAACTTATTAACAATTTGGTATTGTATATATATAATTATTTTATAATGTTCTTGAAGATGTAGAAATTATATTGAACTGGTTCTTAAATATAGAAAAAGAGTAATATGTACATTTTGAGTTGAACAAAACAGGATAGGTGATTTCTGCCATGCAATCGACTTAATTAAGAGACATGTTTGCTTGCTTTGCACAAAATCAATTTTGAATAAAGATAAAGAGTAACAAAAAAATTATGAATCGCTGAAATATATCTAAACAAGCCCAATTGTGAATATATTTTGAATTAGAATCATAATTTACATTATCAAATTTATAGTGAAACAAACTTATCGATTCTTTTTAAATTATTGTAACATTTCATTCTGATTATTACTTTTTACAATTTAATAATAAAAAAAATATGTAGAATTCTGCAATATTTATTTTGTATGCATTTTTTATTAAATTCAGACATCTATAGATAAGTTTTATAAGATTTATTGGAAGTTTTGTTATTGTTTTGTTATTTTTTTATATTAAAATTTTGTTATTGAAATAATCTTCTATTTAAAATATTGTATAAACTCATTTTTCCTAAAATGTTGTACCTTCACAAAAAATAATAAAATTTAAAAAATTACTATTCTTTTATTATAATATATTTCTATCAATATTTATATTTATATAACAATGTAATATGTTTTATAATTTATAATTCAAATAATAATAATATGCACATTTGTATTTATTTAGAATATTAATTTTATTTATTAGGGAATAATTAAAAAATACGATATCAATTAAGAAAAAAATATATAAATATATAAATGATATTTTTTAAAATTATGTTTATCCACCTAAAAAATAAGATAACAAAATTACTGTACTTGAAAACTTGGATTTTCTAGTTGGTAATTATTACTAAATATGAGGAAACTAATTAATAATTTTAGACATTTAATAATTCCAAATGTAAAAGTATTAGAGTTATTAAAATTATAGAAAATAAGAAAATAAGAATTAATGAAAAGATTATATAATTAATAAATTTTTTCTTATTGTAGATACAGAAATTTTTTAATTTTATAATATATTTATAAAAAATAAATAATTTAAATTTATTTTTATGATTTAAAATTTTAATTTTAAACATTTAATTGCAATTCATAATGCAGCTTTCAATATTTTCGTCGATTTGAAAAAATTAGGAAAATTTCTATCTTTTTTTTCTACTCAATATTTTTAATATTATACTTAATATTATCAAAAAATAAGAAGTATAAAAAACTAATTCGAACTACTATAAATATTATATAGGTCGATCTACCAGTAAAATGTTGGATATTAATAACCAAATAGATACGTTTTTTCATAATGACGGAGATGTATACGACACAATTTCTCAGATTTTTTAAAAAAACTAGCTTGCCTGTATAAACAAAAAAATTTTTTTTTATTAACAAATATCATAAATTTTACAGATATATAAAGTATATACTTGATTTTTTCGGAACCTATTTTTCGTACAGTAAAAATTTCAATTAGATAATAGCCCAATAGAACATTAAATTTAAGTCTACTTTATTACCGTTTATTTTTATTAGTATTATTATTTTTATATGATAAATGGTCATTTATCAATCTAATGCAATGTACAAAATTTTAATTTTCCGATTGGAAAGGAATATAATATATTTCAATATTTTAATATTTCATATTTCCTAAAAACGTGTAGTGTTAATCATGCGATATTAAATGCTTACACAGATTATTTACAATACAATTTATTTTATTTAAAAATAATTTCAGAATAAATTTTAATTATATTTAGCATTCGTAAAAATGATGGTGTTAAATATTATGTACATATATTTCAACTGCTTCTTTTGCAAATTATAATGACCAATTAATATACAAATAAATACTTAAAAATATATTTTATTTTTATTTTAAATGCAATGAAACTAGAATATACACATATATATTAATATATTTTCTATAAAAATTAACTAATTCCTTATAAAACATAATATTCTTGAGAAAAAAATTTTTTTGTGAGAAACTTAAAAATAAAAATTATTTTAGGATTATTAAGAAATTTTATGTTGGATGAAAGTTTTTATGAAGTCAGTCGTTAAGCAATTAATCAACATTTAAGTAAATTGTATATTAATATTATAGAAATTAGGTTAAAATAATTGTATATCTAAAAATAAAATTTGGTATTACTTTGTTTAGAATCGTATGTTGAATATAATATGTAATCCACAGGCTTTTCTCATCATAATAGATGTTTAGTAGGATATTTTTTCTACATACTTGGTCATTATCTTTCTTATTCACCTTTGATTAAAAATGTCTTCATCCCCTTTTCTACTTTTCTCCATTATTCGAGTGATCGCTGTTAATATTATTTCTTAAATATTAGGAATAAATTTTTAAATTTCTCTTTTAACTTATAATTTATTTTCTTTTTAATTATATTAATTTAATTACTTAACATAAAATATAAATAATATGCATTTATTAATGATTTTAATATAAAGAAAAGTATAACTGAAAGGTTGAAAAAATATTATTTTTTTAGAGCAATTATAATTTTTTTTTATATCATTACTAATAATCAGGATAGGTTTTTAAGAGTACATCATTTTATATTCACTTAGAAATATATATTTGATCTACATGAATAAAATTCTATTAAAAGTAAGTTATACTTGAATATATTAGATATGTAACTGAGCGACATTTTTTCTTACTATAAATTTTAAATAAAAAGTGAATTATTTGATCCCTAAACTGTTACAACTATTATGAATTTAAGTTGATTGTATCGATTCTTGTATATCTTATACATTTTCTATATGACTATATTTCTATATGATGCACTAGATTAAAATTTCACTTTTATTTATGCAACACTTGAGGAGCATAGAACCTTTATTTAATGTTTTATTTTTTAAAATAAATAATTGGATTTATTCAAATGGAAATTTTATTTCTTTGATAATTAATGACTATTATTATCAAACTATCAACTGATAAAACATTCTTACGGTACTTACTAAATATATCTATAAAACTTAACTATATATTTAAAATATTTTTTAAGATTTCTTACAAAAAGATTTATAAAATAACATTACTCTATATAATATAGTATACTTAAGTACAATTAAGTAAAAGCAAAGTCAAAATATATAACTTACAATTTTTCAAAAATTAAATTTTTTTAATAATAATATTTTTAATGATAAGTGATAATTGAATAAACTTAGCGTTTCGTAAATCTGTATTTAAAAAGTAAATTATATTACATAAATTGAAAATTTAATTTATCTTTAATGTCTCTCTCTCCCTCTTTTTACTTTTACACTTTTTATACAAAATAGAACTTACAATTTTCAACAGGACAACAATTATTTCAATATTTTAATTATTGTATACATAAAAAAATTAAAGTTAAATAATTCAGTATATTAAGTGACTTAAAGTTTAATAATATCTTAATTATTATAAATGTATACTTTTAATTTTATATAAATATATATATTTCTTAAATATATTATTATACCGCTTGACAAATTTATTATTTTATGAAATTTCAAAATATTTAGTACTTTTACCGAAAAATATGTACAATTATTGTTAAAGCAATATGATGATATTCTTTTTTTATTATAGAAAATGTTTAAAATCTTAAAAATTTGTTTTGATGTAAGAAAAGAAATAATTTAATTAATTATAAAAGAAAACTTCTTTTATAATTATACTAATGTATTTATTTTAATTTAATGATATATCATGTAAAATTATATTTTAATAAAAGCTGCCTGCACATTTATGAATGAATGAACGCAAGTACTGTATCTGCATTTATTTTAAATATTCGTTTTCTTATTTCTTTATCTTATACACCCTCAAAGTACTATTTATTACGCTTCAAGAGCAGTTACTTTCTTTCAATTTCAAGTGACGCCCCACGAAATTGCTAAGAACAAGACTTGACTCACGTACTATTTGAATGAGTGACTATAAACGTAAACTGTGTTCTTTTAAGCGGTCTCCTTTAAAAAGTTCGTCCCCTTACGTATTCTCTTTCTTTGTCACCCTCTCATTTACCTCAGATACAGTTTCTCAGCTTACAGGGGAGATACGAGAAGAAGATCTTTCTAACTCCAAGAACAATCAGGATGAAATCACAAGCATCCCTGCACTAGGCCGTATCGAGCATACGTAGTGAACATCTATTAAATTTAAAAGAACAATTAACTTAGATACAAATTTTTGAAAAGTGAATAAATAATAGAGGAGTGGAATAAATAAATAGAAAAATAAAAATGAGAAGAAATTGAGAAATAATAAAATTCAATAACTAAAAATAATTTAATTAAATTAAATAAAATACTCTCTAAAAAATAAAAATTCAATAGTAATTAAGGCTGTCAATTTTTATTTGTACACGAACTCTGTTTTCGTAAAAGAAAAATAATATGGAATAATATATTAATATTTTCAAGTTGTTTTTATGTAAAAAAATTAACATTTTTCAAAATATTCTTTCTAAAAAAATATTATCAAAGATATACATATATAAATTTTGGACATAAACTTTGATAACAATATGAAATAATAATAATTTAATTTGATATATATTGACAAAAATTATATAAATTACAAATTTTCTTGAGAAATACGATTCACGTTAAGAACTGTAGAATGAAGATACTAAAAAAGATATATAAATAAAACACAAAAAGAACAAGTAATCTCAATATACGTATTTAGGGTGTATTGGATATATTTCGTTTATGGAAGTTATATTCCTGAAACTCAAAGATACTTATTACAATAATCTCCGTGAATCAAGTCCAACAGTGTTTTTTGAGTATTTATTTACAAAAACGAATATAACATATACAATATATAATAGTAATATTGATATTTTGTGTTTATTTGAATTTTTCTGAACTTTTTTGAATTTTTTGTAAATTATTGTTCAATTTTCATAATTTTAAAATAAAAAAAAGTATATTTGTTTTATGAGTAAAAATATAGTTTTGAAAGCGATATTTTCGAAGATATTGAATTCTCAAAATTAACCGCACATAATTAATTTTATTTAAATCGTAAAATAATTTGCAATTTTCAATTATATTATACAAATAAGAAAAACATTTTAGATTCTGTTCTATTTGTTAGTTGGTATTTAAACGTTTTTATACACATCGATAGGGCTCGCGGGTGAAATTAGCGTATCTGCCTAGATCGAGGGGTAGAAAAAATTGCCGGCAATAAAAATAAATTACGTACATCGTACAAATAGTACAGTACGGACTGAGAAGTAACCATGTAAAAAACCTTTCTTTTAAAAATATCCATCTCTATAGTCGTAACATATAGAAAGAAAGTCCGTCAAGTTCTTCTGATTAAAATTGGGGTGCGATATAATTTTATTGGAGTCATGATCAGTTTTGCCTTGGCATGTTAAATTGTATTTCTCATCCTACTTATCCTTGTAGCATATGCTCGCATTATTCTTTGTTAAATAATCCTATTTAGGTATGTTTAGACACGTAAATATATATGTATCTTATACTACTTACCTGATTACTCTACTGCAATGTCTTCCACTCTTTTTTACACACGCGCGCGCACATACATACACAAACAAATACATAAGTAGATTTATTTATCCTTCTAAAGGCTAACTTAATTTTTAAATTAGTAATCTGTAATTAAAGCTTTAATAATTTTATCATTCGAGTATTATTGTTTGTACGTAATATTTATTTAATTTATATTTTCATAAATATAACTAAATTTTCCATAATTTTTAACTGTGTCACTGCGTAATTAACTGGCATTATTTTATTTAATTCAAATATAAATAAAATTTATCTTAAATTGTATCAGAAAGAAGCTCGAAAGTTTCATTGGTGTAAAATAAAATGGAAGATATCAATGTGAAAATCTATAAAACATAACTTTACACATCTTTACTTATATATTAGACTATACTTTAATTACTGTAATGTGTTAAATTAAATCTTTTCTAAAAATTAAATAAAATATTCAATATAAATTAATTCAATATTAAAATTTATAATAATATTTTTGGTGATCCTAAGTTACCTTGCTGTATTTTTCTTTGAATCCGCGATTCTTAAGAAACCCTGACATAACATCTAATGAAAAATTTCATCTTTTCCTACTAAAAGTCCGACAATCAAGAAAATTCTTGTAGTAGGCTCGAAAAACTAATCACAATCATACTATACAATTACTTTTTATCAAAGATCCCTCCTTTCTTTGTATACCTTTTAATAGTAAAGAATAATATCTTTACGTAATGTGCGTAATGATCAAATAAGTATATACAATGCTTCGGCTTTTTATCCGTAAAATAGTAAAAAGATAATAAAATATTAGCGAAATGCAATCGTCTTACTTTGATAAAATATTTTAAATTTATTCATTACCTCCTCATTCATAAACGAAAAATCATCTTATTTAGCCTAAGCTGTTTAGAAATCCCATAGTATCAGTGGTAATCTGTCACACTGTATTTTTATTCAAGAACATTTTCTAATTTTTAACTTGCTTCTTAGCATTATTATTATTTAAATATATATAGTAGCAGAAGATTCACAAATGATATTTTATTAAATAAACTTATTATTTTATTAATATATTATTTTATTAATAAACTTATTAATAATGTGTAAAGTGCAACATATTGTTATTTTTTTATTAAGTGATTATTTTATAAATTTATATAATTTAACTCGTTTTTAGAAGGATCAAAATAATTTATAAAAATATTGAATAAATACTGTTAAAAATTAAAATGAAAAATACTTTCAGCGATTTTTTTTAGAAGAGCCATGTAATAAAATATGTAAGTAATGGACTAAAGTAGCATTCAAATAAATAAAATAAAATAATTTCATTTATCAATATGATCATATCAATATGATAATATCAATATAACATTAAATTTTTTATTAAATATTAGATTTCTTATAAACTTAATTAAAAGAAATTGGTATAATTTGGTAGTATTAAATTTAATTAAAAACTAATAACATTTAATATTTTTGTCTAATACTACTATTTTATAATATATTTTAATAACATTTTTTGTATTGTATAAATTTAATTTTTATATTATTAAATAATTTAAATGCAATATCTTCACATTTTAACTTTTTTCTTGAACATACATTTATATTATAAAGATCAAATATAATTTGAGGTCTGAAATCGAAAATTTAATATAATTATTTTAATTGATTGGAAAAGAAAATAATAGATTTTAAAATAAAGAAAATTAATCAATACTAGCTTATGATTATCCATTATGAGAAATTGTATAATATATTATCAATTATGAATTTTATAACTAAATATACTTAATCGGGTTCAGATAGATATATTCAGTTTAATAATTCAATAGCAGATTACTTGAAAATAAAAGAATTTGAAAATGAAAGGATATATCAAATGCTTTAATGTAAAAATTTACTTTCGTATTTACTGAATATGATTTTTTATATTTTAATATAATAATTGAAATTTATATATTACAACAATAAAATATAATATTACAAATTATGAATAAATAAAATACATGTATGTCTACTAATTGAATTTTATACAGATGCCATAATTATTGACTTATTGTAGTTATTAAATAAAAATTTTTACCTGAAGTAATAAATCTGTACTTAAATAATTAAAATTTTTTATACCTTGCATTATTTGTAATTGTAGATATACAACATTATTTTAATGTATATGAAACTAACTAACTAACTGACTACAAATCATTTTATTTATATTATCATTAATATTTTACAAAAATTTCTCAAAATTTATAACATACGAAATAGAAATATGAGTAGATACGAAATAAAATAGAAATAGAGTACAATTTCATAAAAATAATATTTATTACATAAATTTGTATTATTTACAATTGCAATTTATATATTTCTATTTATAATATATTCTCTTTCTAATCATACTTTATTATAAAGATTATATATATCAGTTTTGAAGAAGAAAAGAAATTATTGAGTAATATGTTTAAATGAATAAAAAAAAATGTAAAAGACATTTGTTTTCTTATTTTATATTCTATATAATTATAGAATTCAACAATAAAAGGACAGAACAACGATGTACAACATGCAGATAATCGAAAATAAAATTTAAAATATAATTTTATTTATGTAGTTTAATAAAAATCATTTACTTTTATTGTATAGTCAGTTGAACTTTAGTTCTAAACAAATCTAAACAAAGAAACCCTTTGTTTTAATAAAAAAAAAAGCGTACCAGTTAACAAAAAAAAAATAACTAATGGGATAATCATTATACATAATTGAATGTACATTTGCATTTATCAGTTTATATTTTGATCTTTAATATTTCACATATGGTCGGATTACTATTACATTTTACTTAAACTAATATTAAGTTCAGAACTGTTACAAATCAATAAAATTTAGTAAATATATTAATTGAATTATAAAATAGATATATTTTGTTTATAAAAATAATGTAGAAGCAATATAGAGAATAACTAAATATTTTTTTACTTATAATATTTAATAGTATTAAGAGGAAATATAAAAGAAAAAGAAATTTCAAGATATATTCTAATTGAGATTCTGAATAATTTTGTAATAATTCTGTATAATATTGAATTTTAAATTATCAATGAAAAAATAAAGTTCTACTAAAGTATAGCATTTTAATAATTCTTTAAACTGTAAGTATTTTTATTTAAAAAACATATAAACTTCGAAATAGTAATATAATGTAGGTAGATAGTAAGTGGCAAAATAATGTGATGTTGTAATAGCAATAAATTGTTATATTCTGTTACATTTTAAGTTAAAATGGCCGTTATCCTTATTTATATCACTCTATCTCCATCTAAATATATCTGTGAATGAACAATTCATATATACTAATATAGAAGAGTAAGAATAACAATGCGAAATAATATGCATATTGGTAATGTCGCAGTTACCAGAAAAGGTTTAAATTTAAATGTTTTCAAACCAGAAAATTTATAAATTACTGTTAATGTCTTTGCAGATGATTTCAAAATAATGAAAATGAGATAAAGAATAAAAAAAAACATAAAAAAAATTCAAAATCGAGCATGGATTTTTGATTTTTGTTCTCTTATTGGATATAGAGTGTAATCGGAAGATGATACATGATGAATTAGTAAAAGTGTGATGGCCTCTTTTGTAACAATCAGAATCCTTAAAAAGTTGTTTATAATTAAAAAATTACATGTACAATCTGTATAGTCTTTGTTGATATATATTCAGCAAGTATGAGATAAATGTATAACTTATGACATCGTGTTAGAACTATTTAAAAAATTAAATCCTGCAATATCAGAATCTACATTACATAAAAATAAAAATAGTGCACAAATTGTTCAAGAAATATGAGTCATAATACTTCAGGACGCTGTCGAAAACGACTCGAATATTTTCCAAGATTCATTGGAAAAGACGAAATATATGGATCCATTATCATTATATTATCGACGTACTTTTTCGCGAAGATGAAAATTATACAATAAGAGATGCCAGAAATATTGATGGATAAAATTACTAGATAATGTTTTCTAAGTAATCTTTACTGATAGTTGTACATATTCGAAAGATCGCTGTAATCGTTTCCACGTTGATCATCAATATTTTAAGATAAATACAGTGACGTCTACTTAATCACTATTCACCATCCAGAAAATTATAAAAGGTCTTTCGTAATAAAAATAATATAAATAATGATTCTGTACAATAGATACATCTATTCAATAGTTAATATGTCCATGCAATGGATGTATGTCTATACAATAGATAGAAAATATGCCAATGATGTTATCCATGAATGGGCTAGTTCAAAGGATAATGAAAAATCCAAAGGTAGGATACGAAACAAAATACTTGCTTTAAAAATGAATAATGGTACGTAATATAACGATTCAGAAATTCGACGAAGGACAAAAAATGGAAGTTAAATTATAAAGAAATAATAGAAATAAAGTATATAGATAATTTTTAATATAATTAGCTATAGTAAACAATAGGTAGATAAAGTCAAGAGATATTATATACTTGTGACATTTGAAGGAAGTTAATTAACGTTTGCTGAGAATTAGACTTCATTCTTAGCCGATATGGCTACTATAAACCTGTGTAGGAATTATCGACATAAAGATCGTGTAATGGAGAGAGAGAGAGTGAGAGAGTTGCTTAAACAAGAGAACAAACTATAATTTTTTGGTTTCGATAATTTATAAACGATGATTAAAGAGTAATAGAGGATGTTCATTTTTCTTCTCAGAGATGACTTTAAGAGGTTAACATAAAAAAAATAAAAATAATAACTCGATAGATGACGGCATTAGATAAAATAAATGGGAGAGAAACTTGAAATTGAGTAAAAAATTTTTTTTTTTTATTCAAATATGTTGTTTTCCTCTTCTTTTTGCTATTTTTTAAAGTCTATATCTATTTCTATATTTATTTTCATCCTTTATGTATATTATCAAAACTATTGATTAGGCTAAGTAAATTAATTTAGGATCAATTGCGACAAAGAAACTCCCTTATCATCTCTATGCAGAACATTTCTTCTATACGTACCATAAAAAAATAATTCAAAATACTGTTGAAGCATTGAAAGCATTATGTAAAAACATTTAAATGTAATCGACGTCTTTATCCACGTTAGTAAGTTATTATCAAATAATGTAAATAAATTAACTATTTTTTAAAAATTTTTTAAATATATTAAAAACATTAGTTTGTGGAAAATTATGAAAAATTGAAAAAAGAATTAATTATTAAAATAAATCATGAATTTATTATTATGGATATAATATGTGTCTATAGATTTTATTTCACAATCATTTATTATGTTTTATTACTAATAATCAAATTATATTCAAAATTTTTTCTTTCTTAATTCAAAATTTTTTTCAAGTTCTTTATTATACACTTTAAATATAAAATAAAAAGTAAACAGTTATTTATTATTTGTCTAATACGAAAATGTTATTTTGATTGATATTGTTTACGTGGTTGCGCATGTAAGAGCACAAGAAAAAGCAGTTCATTGTAATCATTTGTGAACTTGAAGCTATCATACATATTATAGTACACGGTCGGTTAATACAATGTGCATTTATTATAACGAAATTAAAGCAAAATTTTTGAAACCATTATTTTATCTTACCAATTTTTACAGTAGTTGCATTTATTTGTACAAAGTATCATTGCACACAAACAGGACTAATATGTTATTTTGCAGTAGTATAGATGTCTTTATAACTCAGCCTAAAAATATTATAACTTATTCTATTTCTAAATGAACACATTTAGAAGCTTAGAAGTTTAGAAAATTACATATTTACAAGTATTTATTGTACTTATAAGTACGAGAAGGGAATTTATGTTGTATAATGATCTTCATTTGGTAAGTTGATTACTACAGACATACCGTTTGTTTTATTTTATCTCTAATATTGAACAATATTATATTCGGCATTTAATATGTGATTAGAAATTTCATTCTCATAATACAAAATAACCTATTAAAGATACATAATATATATACATAATCAGATTCTTTTACATAAGTAGAGAAAAATAAATTTAATAAAAAATTAACAATGTGAATATTTATTTACAGTTTAATTATTTTGCAATATTTACGAATGCTTATGTTTTTAGTCTCATCATATTTACTAATGATGTTTATCAATCTGATAGACTTTAATTGTTTTCCCATGTTTACATTATAAATTTTAGTTAATATTCGTCTAAAATAATAATTCTTGTATGCTTTTTAAAATTGGTTTAGAATGCAATTACCTAATAATAGTTATAATCTTTCAATGATAGAATACGTATAAATTTATATATATTATCCACCATACTCACTTAAATATGTCATTAATCACAACAAATGCTTAATACTTTACTACCGAACTCTTTCTTTTCGAACAATTATTTAGTACGTCACTGTACTATTATTAATGTATTATATTAAATGATTCGATAAATATATAATGTTGCTGAAAAACAATATTATTACTTTTTCTAATAAACGTAATTAATATCTGTTACGAACTATATTTTATATAATAAGTAATAAATAATAATATATAGAATCATAATATGTATAAGAATTTGTAAAATTTTACCGACATAATAAAATTAAACCGACGTGGTTTACTTACTTTGCATAAACCGATCTTATTCACAATCTTTCCTCGCCGAGAAAAAGATGCGATGCTCTCTTTTTAGCTTAAAATTTAACTCTCTATAGTTACGGATGGAGCCAATATTATAACTACCAGATGAGGGCTTGAATTAATTGATTTCCTTTCATTTAGATATTAAAAATTAATTAATTTCGCACCTACCTTTTTTGCTGATAAGTGGATTTTTAAGTATGGCTTGTTTTATTACTTTTCTTCTTTCTTCCTTCCCTCCGTACTTTCATTCTGGATACGCGAACTGTCACTGATGGCGCGTAATAAGGAAATAAATAATAACACTCTTCATTCACGAATAGAGAAAACTAGTAATTTATTAATGATATGTTTACAGTTTCACGATTTACAATAAATTCTTACAATGATTTTATGACTTCCAGGTAAATATGATTTAAATTTTTAAAAGCAAAATGACAAGTTCGAATTGTTCAAACTACGTTTGTTTTAATTTCTCGAATTTATCATTTCTTTTTGCGAACAGAAAAATGTATTAATCGTTGATTTTTACATCGAGTTATCAAATTTTTTAGAGTTGTCGCAGAGATTTGTACCTGATACTTTCACAATATAATTTTTTTTTAATTATTGTTATCAAATATATGATTCTTCAAGTATACATGTCTTCCGATTTTGTTTTCATCGCTTTTTCATAATCTGATAGAGGAATGGGAGGTGTACAGTTAATTTGATGGGATCGACTTTAATATTATGTATTATTAAATTATCACTTCTTTTCTTCTTATCTTATCTTATCTTTTGTACTGCTGATCAGTTTTTGAATTTTATAATAATTTAATATTTAATTATAATGTATGATTTTTATACTAATTTAATATTTAAGTTTTATTCTATATAATTAGTTTGTACACTGCATGTTTCGTGTAATATTTTATACAATATTCTTATTATATTTTGTATTTTATTATTTTGATTTGATTTGTCCCCACCGAAAAATGGTTACTTGAGGGAGAAAAAGATGAAAGTAACCATAAAAGGATTTGTTTTGGTTAGAGTTTGAAGAATAGTCTTATTCCCATCTCTTGAGATTGGTGTATATTTGATAATTCCTGTTCCTTATTAACATTGGAACTACTACTGTTGGACGATGAGATGTGTTCTGATGGTTGTATTTCTTTTATTCTTGTGGCAGTGAGTAGTAAAGGTAAATGCAATCTGAAATAGTTCGGGTGATTAGACGAATTTTTTTGTCCTTTACTGTTGTTGTTGTATTGTTGTTTTAATGTTTTTTTGTCTATTACTATTCCTTGTAATTCTGAAGCGGAGGTTTTGTTAGGTTTACCTAAAGATAAGAATAGGTGAGTGAAGGAACTTCAAATAGCTCCTAATAGATGGATAAACCATCTATAAATACTGTGTACAGTTTACATTTTGATCGCAATATCTATCAATAGTTTGATAATGTGGATGATCATTAATATTGTTATCATCCCTGCACTAAATGTATCTAATGTAAATTAAAATGTAAAATAAATGATAGATTTGACTATTGGCTCTTTCGAAAACCATCTTTGCGGACCAGCCATGTACTTCATATAATCTTTTTTCTATTAGGCTAATAACTTCTTCTGCAACGACTGACATATCTCTTGATTCTTTCATGAAGTCATATGTGAATTTAGTAGGTTATGCATAGCGATGGGTAATAAGTGCTTTAATGTGTTTTAGATTACGTTTTCAAATTTTGTATTAATATGCTTTCTTGGATTGAGATGAAATGAATTGCCAAAGACTGTTTTGATGATGACGAATCTGAGATATTTATGAGAGAATATCTCGTAACCACAAGAAAATCTTGTCTTTTTTTCAATGAAAGTCGCGAGTCACATTATTAGATGTGACTAAATAAATTGTGTTACCGATATATATATATATCCCTCATTCCGAGTAAACCTCGTATGACAAAGTATTTTGGTTCAACCTATAATGACCTAAAAGGAGTATTAAATAATATAAATACCCATTATTTAATTTAAACGCAGATTATCGAAGAATTTACAATTACTGCTCTAGTTTAAGTGTATTTTGTTATTACTCGACGAGATTCTAATTGTATGTGACCTTATAATAATGTCTATCAGTATATATTATTCGCAGTTTACATTTTTTTTTTTATAGAAAGTGTACAAGTATATAGAATTTGTTTCCTTTGCATGTGTTTTTTTTTTATCTGAAATTTGAAAAATATATTATTATCTTGGAAAACATTTTTTTTTTTGTTTCAATAATTTAAAGAGTTGTATGGATTACTTTATTTCTTTTGGATATTTTTTTTTCTTTATTCTTACATTGGACAAATCGGTAACTTTTATGACATTGTACCTTATCTTATTTTTAATATATTTCTTCGGTTGAATGTTTTAATATATTTCTTTAATTTTTGATAATATTTCAAGCCAACCTAAGTTATCTACCGTAGGGTTATATGTGATATTAATAACTGGCAACTTATTTTGTGTAGTAAGTTTCTTTAGCTTAATTAAATTATTTACTACCTTCTTTTTAATATTGGGTAAAGATTCATGATTAACATTTTTGGAGCACAATACTGGACGGAAATTATCATCTCTCTTGTATGTGTTCTTGTATCATCGAGCTTACTGGATTCAATCGAGTATTTTACACCCTTGTCACATAGTTTTCATTCACTGTCGATAAAACAATATCGATTATTTGCGAGAGTGCAGTAGATTTTCTTCTTCTTCTACCGTACCTTTTTTTATTTTTATAAAATTCTAATTTCTAATTAGTAAGAAGTACTAATTTCTGAGAGTAGTTTATTACTCACTGATAAATCTGGTTGCAAAGCGGAAATAGTGTCTGTATTTTTGAAATATACTGTTTTTGCGCATGATTTAAGAGAGTGTAGGTATAAGGGTAACTAACTAATGGTAATTCGAATTGATATAATATGTGTTTTTTTTTCTCACACCAGGTATTGTATATTCTAAACATGTTTAGAGTGGAATTTACTGAAAAATGTTTATCATTATTCCGGTGAATGCTTTTCGGTGACGGTTAATAATTTCGGATTTCGTTTCTAGCGGTCAGAAGACGAAGTTCTTTCCTGTTTCCTGACTGCTTATTATTAAATAGTCTTTTTCGGCATTGGTCCATTATGTGTCCAATATTTTTGCATTCCGGGGAAATATAAACTCTTCTGCAATTGGTTGCTCTGTGTCCGTAACCATAGCATAATTGGTATCTTACTTAATTCCCTAGAATTGAGTTAGTCTTGAAAATTATTCAGAACGAAACAATCTTTCGTGGAATGACCAGACTTCCTGCAAATTTGACACATTAGGTTAGTTAAATTTTGTCCTGAGTTGAAACGGAGTTGGGTTATAACCGAATATAATAGTAATAATTAGTTGCACTGTGGCCAGGTTTGTAATATAATTAACAAGAATTTGTGGATCTGTTGGATATTAAAGCCTTTTGTATACAATCGTTTGCTGCATGACCGATTCTGGTACACAATTGGCATTTTTTAATTAATTGGCAATAGTTGGCTTTGTGCCCTTCTCCATTGCAAATTTGTCAAATTTAATTAATTTTTAACAATGTTTACGCATAATAGATACAATACTCAAGGATATGTCCTTTTTGAGTGCAAAATTTGGACTTTAGTGAGGCTTCATTCCTGCAATCACATTCATTTTGATCTGATGACTTGTAAATGATGCACGCCATCAGGTTTCCTATCGTACTTTATATAGTAAGACCTTTCTTCGGATGGCATTCTGATTTATTAATTTTCTTTCGATCCTTATCACGATTTTGTTTACATCAGTTATGTCGGAGTAATTCTAAAATTTGATTTTCTAAATCAAGGTGGTCAAGGTTTCATGGTCCCGTTGAAATTCCTTCCCCAGAACTCCAAGTAGTTGAGGAATCACGTGTGGTTGCGAATAGATTTCTCTTTATCGAATAGTTCTTTCATCGATTTAAAGGGTTGACTAGTTATGCATCGTCTCATTTCTCCTAGGATCTTGGATCTGATTAGTCATATCAAGTTTCGTTCAACATAATCGTCAATCATAGCACGTATTTCTACACACCTTTCATATGATGATAATTGATAATTGATATAATGATAATTTGATTTTAGTAAAATCATGAACGAAAAATCAAAGCAATAATTTTGTTTCTCTTAAAAGGATGGATAATAATAATAATGATTATTATAATAATGAAAGAATTTAAATCATCAAAATAAAAATACATTTATTTTTTAATTATTTTATCTAACATAAGTAAATTATACGTGTAAATGTGCATAAACTATGAATGATACTTTAAAATGTAAAGAATAATGCGAGAGTGAATGAATTAACTAAATATAAATTTTCAGTTTAAAGAGGCAAAAAAAAGAAATGAAAGTTGCATTCTTAATTTAAGAAATAAAAAATAGTGAAGAAGCCTCCAAATAGCATAAAAAAGGGGAGGGGAAACAAAATCTAGTCAGATTCATTATTTTGATATTCGACTAAATATCGGTGGATTGCATTAATAAAATTATTAAAACGTCAACAGAACACACGAATATTAATTTCTTCAAAAATACATTATAAAAATTAATTGAATTAATACAAGCACAATATCTTTTCTATAATAGTATTGAACTTCTTTACATGCATTTCAAAATTTAACCATTAGTTTTATTTTCTTCTTTAACATAGTAATATAATAAGCGTATCTTGAAAAATCTTAAATGATTAATTATAGATATGTATTTACACTAAAGACTTAAAATAAAAAATAACATATACGTGACAATTTTAGATTTTAGTATAAATTGGATTAGAATGAAATGGTTATTTTTAATTTCTAAAAATTTATTTACTATTAAAATCAGTTGATATCATTAAAGCCATAAAATATATTTAATATTAATTTATGATCGTTTATCACAGGACATGTCACTTCTTTCTTTCAAAATTTTGTTATCATCTATAGTTGAAAGTGATTCTGTCAACAACTATAAATAAATTAAGTCTATCATTTTCTTTCGGGGCGATAGTTTTCGTATGAATTAAGGGAACAAGCTGCAGGGAATAAGCGGACTATAATAATAGTTTTTACAAATTTATGTCTTATTTCATATGGAGCATCAATTCGTATTCGACAAAATGCAATGCTTATAATTACTAAACAAAGTAAAGATGAGTGAGATTATATATATTAGATTTTATTTTGTATTCTTAAATATTACATAAAATGAATAAATAAGAGTAAACTTCATTGTTGTATTCGCAATAATATTTTTACCTGAAATATTCACATGTATTTTCTTTCTAATCAATCAATATTATATTATTTCATTAAAAAATGTTAAATGTAAATTTATAATATATAATATATATTTATAATTATATATTTATAAAAATAATAGTAAAAAGCATTCTTCGTTTTTTAAGTGAAGACATTTGTAGTAATCTCCATTTTTATATACAAAATTAATGAATCTATATATCTAAATATTAAACATAATAATTGCTTAACTGAAATAAGTGGAATTTTTTATTTCTTACTACATTAAAACATACTTTAAAAATTTAGATAAACATTAATATTATTCGATGTATAAATTTTGCAGGTTAAATTTATTTTAATTTTTTTCACCTTGTGAAATATACTTTAATTGATTTCTACCAATTATTAATATATTAGAATGAGCACATCTTTGCAAACAAATTCGATTCAATCAATTTATCTGAAAAAAGTCTATTTGAAATAAAAATTGATATAGTGAGAACATAAAAATCTAAAACTGTTTCATTGGTAATATAATTTTTAATCTATGACAGAATAGCAACGGATAGAGAAGGTTTTACTTTATTAAAAATATCCATTTTCACTGTAAATAATGAATCAGTTATATTAAGTAATTTAAAAATAATGTATTGGTTACTCTAACTGTGGATTTTGTTATAAAATGATAGATTGTTACCGAAATATATGAAATAGGTATAAAACCATGTGGATCAACTAACGGAGTTGAAAGAAAATGACAAAGCAATAGCCAAAAAGACTTATAGTCACGATGTACGCAAGATGCACGTTTCATTTCTAAGACTCTGTTTCTCTGTTCATCAAGAATGTCACGAGAAAAACACGTTCATCTTTAAGCCATATAAAAGTCCCTGCTTGAAAAACGTCCATTTCCGGTTTATCATATATAAAGCAAAACCATAAAATTTATATTTCTAAAAATTAATGCTCAGTTTTCAAAATTAAATATAATTAAATATAATTAAAAATATATTTATATCTACTTGTCAAATTGAAAGATTATAATTTTTTAAAGTAAATATTTTAATATTATCAATTATATTTTATAAATTTTTTCTATAGGAGTTAGAAAAATATCTAAAGTGTTTTTAGTATTATAATTGTATATCAGTTGTTTTATTTTTTTATACTTATGTATTTTTAATATTAATAATATGTAATGTAAAATGTTTAATTGGTTGGTAAATACCTTTAAATACATGTATATCTAATAGAATTTTTAATTTAAATTTTAATGTTTAAATAATATTGAAACGTTATAAATGTTTTGGAAAAGTAATAAAATGATTTAATTCTTACTTCTTGATTGTTTCTTATAATATACAGCTTGAATTTTATAATTTAAAAGTTTTTCAGATATAATCAACTATAATTTCCATTTCATTCATACCTACACCTAGATCAGTGAAATTTGTTTCAATTCAGTAATTAAATAATTAAATAATTAAGTAATTTTCTATAACAATATACATAAATAATGAAAATTCAAAATGCCTTTACTTATTAAAAATATCTAATATTAATAATATCAAGTTATAACTACATAAAATATTTATTAATATTATCATAATATTAATTATAATTAAATACAATTATTAGATTAAACTATATAATAAAATATTTATTTTGATAAAAGTGATAAAAAACATAACAAATGTTTGCAAAACCATCAATTATTAAGTAAATTTAGATCAAGTTTATTTTCTGGATCCTGCTTATTGATATTCCTTTTAAGAATGTATCGATAGATATTTCAGTAAATATGTCAGTTTGAATCGACATTAAATACTTGTCTATTTACACAATATTATTAATGTTACAAGAAATTACTACAAATATATAATTGTTAGATATACTCACATATCTTACAAAATTTTTATTTTGGGAATAATAATTTCAACAGGTATATCATTTTATAACTTTTACGAAGTTTAAAAAACTAAACTTATTTTTTATGTATTACCTAATTTTGTATTAAATATATTTTTCAATCTAAAGTAATGATTACTACTATATATTATACATAAATTTAAGCATCGACCTATCAAACTAAGTAACATATAAAAATATTAGATATTTAATTTTATATAATAATATTAGTATATGTTCATTGGATCCTAGAAAATCAATAACTTAATTAATATTATAATATATGTACGTTCTAATATACATTCATATGGATTTTATAAGAACTATAATTTAAATAGTTATAAATAACAAAAATGTTCTTTATCTACATGTTTTCAAATAAAATAAAACTTGATGATAAATTTATAAAAATATATTAAAATATGTTTAAAAATTTTTTAATAAGAAAATACTTTAAAATATTTTTTGAAATATTGTTTTTCTAATAATTATATTGTCTTGAAAAATAATTCATCATCTATTTATTATTATATTTTAATATATCGTTTTTATCATATATATTAAAACTTATATCGTATTACAAGGATTATTTTATTATTTTCAATTTATTGATAATTATTTTTTCTTACGTACTTAATGTTCAAAATTATACGACACACTAACTCTATAGATTTCAAATCTCAAGAAGCCATTTCTACTACTGTATAACATCTTGAAAACTACTATTCTAAAGCCAAAAGCATCCTCAAATATAAGAATACTAAGTAAAAAAAGTCTGAGAAAATTGGTGTTTTTGTAGAAAGATGAGTGGGATGCGAAAAAAAGATGGATAATGTCGAGCGTGCAAGCATACACTTGAACTGGCCAAAGTGCTCAAGCGCAATATTTTTTACTACATACGTGACAAGAATTAAAGTAAAAAACGGAGAAAAGTAGCTCACGATAAGGGGAAATTTAAGAAGTATATAGATTTAATAAAAAGGCAGTTGAAATAATTTTTGATTTTTGTTAAATCTTTCTGGAAAATGTAATGTTGAAATCAGGAAAATAGTAAAACTTATTAGATTTATAGTTTCTATTTTATAATTAATATTCATATTTATTTATAAACTAAAATATTCAATTTTAAAATGTTATGCCTTTTATTACAGTCAAGTTATCACGAGAACCGTATAGCTTGATTGATGGCACTTTTAGCAAAGTTGAGTAATTATATATATATGAAAATACTCTAATATATTTGAAAAAATTATTATAAAAGAAAAATTATCTCAATTACTTTTATAAGTAAATTTTTAATATAATACTCTTAATAGTTTTACATAAAATATATTTAGTCTTAGTATATACTTTTCCTTAATTATGGAGATATTATATTTTAAAAATAATGGAGAAGCACAAAAAGAATACAAAATAAATTGATAGAATCTGATGCTATCGGCATAAGTTCCCTAAGTCTGATTTCCATCGACGCGAATCGAGGCTTTCGGGTCGAAAATATGATTGCTTCGCTGCGCTTTGCTCCGTTATCTGTAGCTTGAGTAAAATACTATAAAAGGGGCAAAACGCCACGGTGTAGGGGATTAATGCCACCCTTGGGAACCCACATGTCTCATCCTACTTTTAGCCCCTGGACTCTTGTTCTTACGTAGCCACGTATACGTTCCTTATAGATTTGTTTTTTTTGTCATGCCAATTCTTAGAGTACTTTTCAACTACTTAATGTTCCTTCTTAATTGATCTATCATTTATTCATTGAATGAAATTTCCTTTAATTATTAAATATAAGTTTACTTTGTAAATTTAATTTATTTTACCGTTGATTCAATTTAAATTTTTATCTTTAGCATGATTTATATTGTAAAAAAATAGACTAGAATATTTCTATCTTTCATATGCGATGAACGAAATAGACAAAGCTAAAACTGATCCCTAAGGGGAAAAATATAGGTTCACTTTAAATGTAAAAAACCTAAATACATAAAATAAGCAGCAATATCAGAAAATGTTTATTTGTTATTTAATAAGAATAAAAACTAGGTTACTTATACAATGCCAATAAAAATAATATTTTTTAAAAATTATTAAATTACTTAAAAAAGATATTAAAAAGATAAAAAAAGACTTAAAAAAGATATTTATGCAAAAGCAATTTTCTGATAGAAAGATATCAGTTACTATTAATATTAACTGAATATACGTTTATATCTTATTATGAGTTATTAAAATATTTCATATCAAGAAGTCTTATTTATGCTTAATACACAATGGCAAAGTCAATATTATTTGCAAAGATGGAATGTTATTTTGTAATGCTGTTGCGAAAGCTCAGTATGGCCTCCCTATACATTAGTCGCACATCAGAGGGGTAACGTCAATATCTCCCTATCAATCATTAATAAAGTCTGAGACCCCATATACATAAAGAAAAATGTCCACCTTTCTCTTTCCCGCTCGTGGTCAATTTGCCAGAAAAATGTATTGCCAACTGCTTTACTACGGATTGATGGAATTTTATATTTCTTTGCGTGATTTCTAGTCTTTCACCCTAACCAGCTTTTGATCTTTATCGATTTTTACTTTGAAACCAGCAATAGGGTGACCCAATATGGGCTCTAAAATTTTCGTACATTTTTTATAGTAGAATGCATTTTCATTATAATGAAAATATGTAAGTTTCTTGAAAATTGAATATAATTTATAAAACATTTTTCAATTTATTTCTTATATTTCTCAAAGTCAATTAATTCAATAAAGTTCAATTAATTGAAACATTAATATACCACTTATTAAATTTTTTATTGCTTACAAAATATATTATGTAAATAAATTTTATACTTTACTTTCCTTGTTAACTACCAACAGTTGAAAAATTAAGTTAACTAATTAAAAATTTGTTACCGCTAACAAATATATATATTTTACTTAATATTTTTTTTAGGAAATGACTAACTTATTGAAAATTTACTGTACAAAATGTAACTGTAGCGTTCATTTCATAGTAAATTTTTTAGTTTTATATTAAATTAATTATATATATGTCTGTGTGTGTAAATAATAATTCTATTATATACGTTGATAAAATAATAATTTTTACCACAATTTTTCAGTTTAACATATGATTATATATGAATATAAGTTAATATTCATAAAAAATATTTTAGAATCATGTTACATATCTTCACAATATATGTATATATATATATATATATATATATATATATATTTAAAAGAATTATATAATATCTGTAAGCCATCATATTTTTTTATTCTTCTTATTTTTATGAATTAAATTTATATCAATTTTTTTTTAAAAGAATTGAATTTTAGTTGTAAGATTTGATACCACCATGATAGTGAATCTAGAATAATAGAAATAGCTTATAGATACAACTGTTTAGAAAAATTTTTAATTTAAGTTTTAATTTAATCCTTTTTATTGTAACTCTCAAATCTTCATGGTAATCATTAATGTAAATTAAGCATTTGTTATTTCTCAATTAATAAAAACTCGTAAATGATATTTAATAAAATAACTGGTTTGGTAAACATGTATAAAACTTTAAATTTATATGGCTAGTGAAAAGTGTAAAAAACCGTGTTAGTTTTAAACAGAATTAAAAGTTTATTTGATTATGTTATATATATCAAATACATTTAACATTATGTTTTTTTATTCCATTAGTTTTTATCTTCAATTTTTTATAAGTAGAATACGTCCGTTTTTTTATAGTAACTAATGAGGACCAATTATATATTATTCATAATGTCATTATAAACTTACAAACATTATTTTATTTGATTATTTGATTTTCAAAATTTTTTCAGATTTCTATTTATTGAAAACCTTTACCTGGAATCTACGTAATCATTCTGTAAACGATGAAAATGTTCATGAAATATGAGATTTTAAAATATTGTAAAAATAATTGTAAAAGCAAACATGAATATATTAATGACAATGCAACTAAGCAATAAAATATTAATTGCTTATAATGAATACTTGTCAAAAATATTACCTGTTTTAGATAGAGATTCTAAAAGTTTTAATATTTGCAATTTAAATTTACAGTTTTAATCATTTATAATCTATTGAAGTTATTTATGGTAAACATTCCAATTGTCCGTATCATTTTAGTGTATAGTCTAAATTGAAACGTTTTGAAAACTGTAAATTTTTTTTATTTCCATTAATTTTTTGTATTATAAATTATTTAAATAGAGTTACAATCAATTGAAAATAGATGATTTAAATTAGAGAAATAATTTTGAAAAAGAAATGTTAATAGGCTGGCACTCACTTGATATATATAATTAAAGTTTTATATAAATGAAAATATAGGATAAATATTATATTAAGTGAAATATTTATGATAAAAAATAAAAGTAAATTGATCAAATATATTTCAGAAATTTTGTGATCAATTTGTATTTTAAAACTGATACACATATATCATCAATAAAATTTGTTCGAAAATAATATCTTAAGATAATTGTGAAACTTGAGCAAAGTTTATTATTTCATTCATTTTCAAATATTCATTATATTATAAGTTTTTGAATCTGGTACATTATAAATTACACTAGAAATTCATATAAAACATATAAAAAATTAAAATTACTCTTACAAATGAAACTAAAACATGTAAAATAAAACATCGGCTATTTTATAAATTATTTAATTCAAAATTAATGCTTATAATATGAATCTAGGAAAAATACACATATAATACTTTTCGTGATAAAATATGCTCAATAATCTAATGCCACAAAAATTACAATTGAGTTAACCTTATACAAAAAGGTATGCACCACATTAGCACTACAAACACAAATCAGCTTTAAGTAACATATTGTGGAACCAAGCCCAATATGAAACAAATATCAACAATCTTACTAAAAAAAACCTAAATATTTATTAATATAGATAGATGAAGATAACATTTGAACAACGACAAATTAATAAATAAATAAGGAAATTCTATATTTATCTGATAATTTTTTTCCTTAACTTTCTTTTGAATAACGTGTATTTCTCAATAACTTGAAAGCCTACGGATTTTTTCCTGAAATTAAACTGACAAAATTTGTAAATTAACAAAGATTGCAATTACAATTAACAGAACATAATAAAATTGATGTTTAATAAATGCATTATTTTCATCCATTAACTCAAGAGCGACAAATAAATAGTAGTAAACACTGTTTTAATTGATTATCTTTAAATGATAGGATTAGGCCTGGTACTGAGTCTTTAATATAAAAAAGTTTTAACAGTTCTTGGTACTGATGCTTCGGAAAAAGAGATATGTGTACGATTCGTTAAAAATAAGCAAAAAGAAGAGTGCTTGCGTTAATTTTCGTCTAAAATTTGATATTCTAGTTTTTCCGCTCTTCTTGATAATTTTCAGTATATGCAATATTTTCTGTTGCAATTACAAAAAAAATACTCAATACTTCATCTTCCATCGATGGCCATTACACCCGCCAATACTGTATGTAATCGATATTCGCATTAGGCACCAGTAGCTTTCCGGTTACGCTGCATACACTGCTTGTATCCACGACGCAGGCCAAAGTTATATGTTGTTTAATGATAAAATTTTACATCTCCCTTATAATAAAAAATATCTCGTTCACACAAGATAAGTTGCCTTTGCGAATTATTCATCTATGCATACATGGATACGGTCTGTACAACTTTTGCTCCGTGGACATCTCCACAAATAAAAAAAATTATATATATTATGCGTATATATATATATATACCGTTCTATACATATCTTTTCTTATGTATCACCATTCTTATTTCCGTCAATTCAATTCGCCGTTTCATTCCCCTTATTATTAGATTTAAATAATATTTATATTTTGGCGCAAAGCTATTATTACTAATGATACACCGGTGACTTTCATGCACAGACGATTATCACGATGATTGAATATGCTATCATTTTAATAAAATAAATAATTCTGCGATAAACTAATTAGTTTCATTAAAGAGAATTAGAGAGAATTAAAGAGAATATGTATATATATATATATAAATATAAATATAAATTATTAAAATACTTATAAATTTTAATGAAACATATTGCAAACAAAATAAGAGAAATATGTGTGTGTGAAAAATAGTCGAGTTCCACCGATTCGACATTGGTTTAACAACTGTTTTCTTTGAAATTTCATATAAATGAATACAAATTTACAAAATATAATATATAAATTACATTCAAAAAAACTTCTTATTGTAAAAGAAAAAATTTTCAAACGAATGTATGAAAATGTATGTATCATTTGTATTTACAAATAACAGAATTTAGGCTAATGCTCAATGGATATGATTTTTAAATAAAAGCTTCAAAATATAATACTAAATAAATTCTTAAGAATTTGAATATTAAAAACGAAACCTTAATAGCGTTATATATATATATCAATTATGCGTTCTCCTTGGACATGATTAAAGCACGTTCCATCAAACTAGCACGTTTTGTCTATGAATATAGTTATTTTTAACGATATTGTTACCTTTCTATATTTTCTAATATTATTTATAACGCTTTTATAATATTACTTTGGCTCTATACATTAGTATTCATAATAGTTTTACATGCAAATATGAAAGTCTCTAAATAATTATTCAATTCCATTATAGTTATATCATTTTTAAAAAATGAAATTATGATTTAATTGTTATTTAATTATGATACTTTATTTATTCTTATGAAATTAAGGTTAAATTAAAAAAGTAAAGAATTAAATGGAAGCGAACTTAATAGATAGAATATATATATATAATTAGGAAAAGTTATTCATTTAATTCTGAGTATATTAATACATTTTCGATTTTGTTGTTTCTCATAAATTACATTTACTTACTTTTTGATTTATTTACTCCATTATATAACTAATTAATTATCATTAAAAAAATTTGTAATAGAAAAATCATAGTAAAATTTAAAAATTAATTCTCATGTTTTTTATTACAGTGAATATGTTGCTAAATAATAGCATTAATTTATGTTAATAAATTATAACTTTTATATTTATCACTTAATATTAGTGAATCACTGTATAAGAAACATTTATTTATTAAGAAACTGTATAGAGAAAAAGTAATTTTATATACATATTGGTGATTTATTTACTATAAATAAACTATAATTGAATTAGTTAGATTTTAAAAAATTAAAAATTTTATTAATATAAATAGTTAAAATAGATTTTATTGAAAAATAAAATATAATATAGAATTTTAAAATTAATAAACATCAGAATTGAAAAATTGTTAGTGAATGAATTAATAAAAGCTGCTTGAATTAAAATAAGTCTTAAAAAACCGATACTAAATATATTTCTTATTTAAATTATTTAATAATATTATGTTTAATATAAAATTATGTTTTTTCTGCCTTTTACTCATTAGAAATGAAAATAATATTAGATCGAATAATCAAAGCTGATTACTCAATGTGTAAGACGTATTGAACGCTTAACATTTATGTATAATTCTTAAAATATAATGAAATATGTTCAGATCATAGTACTAAAAAAATATAGAATATTGAATAAACTTCATTCGATACAATTCCTATTTATATATATTTACGTATTTCGTTGAATTGAAATTTATTTATTTAATTTAATTACCGATCGAAAACAATACCAATCTATAACGTGTTTTTTAGATACAAGGCTGATTTATTTAGATGATGTTTAAAAACGCAATAAATAAAATTCTATCTGTATAAAAATGTTTTACTTTTGACTTGGTATCCGCTGATTGTGTATATAATTCGTGTATGTATATACATAAGAACACACCTTCGCTCGTATCGTAAGTATCGTAAGAGATACTTACGTTGCCGAAAAATTCGACAACCCTATATGGTTCATATACTGGTTATACGACCTATGAGTTGTAACAATACGTACATGTTTTATTCGGTTTCTTTTATTTCTCGTTTTGTGTTTGAATCATCTTATAAATATAAATGATATCATGTTCCGGTAGAAGTCAAACCTACTGTATGAGTGTAAATGATAGCCTTGTCTTATTCTATCTTCCTTCATTACTTTACCCTACCTTATTTAAACGTATTTCTTAAAAATATGTCATTAATATGTTTAGATAGTTGTGTAAATTTTAAAGATACTTGAATTTTAATTTGAACTTTTTATAAATTTATTAATATTTAAATTTTTTGGCTAACCGGAAGGAATATTTTACATCTTTGGTACGTAATAGAATTTTAAAATAAATAAAATAACAAATCATTTTTTTATCAATTTTGAACACATTATTTTTGGATTTATTACTTATCTATAATTATTGAATTTAATTAGTTTGAAATAACTTATTTATTAAATTGTAAAATTACTCGTTAACAATTTTAACGTATTCTTTTAAAATGATACTAGTTAATCTTGCTTTTATCAAATACATTTTTGTAAGGTGTTTTTTAATAATAATTTAATATTAAAATTTTTGTTAAAATTTATTGGTAATATCAAATAATCTTTTTGAAAACTTGGACTGCTCTGATTTTGTTTGGCCTCTACTTTTTTAATACTATCCGGAGTTTTTCCTACCACCTTTTTTTTTTTATTTTATAAATTCGTCTTTCGTTTTTATTTCTAGAAAGTTCGCTCATTCACACGCACTACATTATTGTTTTTAAAATATTTTTTACTGTTGTATGTATTTACACACTAGATATTTTGTACTTGGTAAAATTATTGGAAAGGAAATATAATTTGTTTTCATGAGTTAAAACCTTTTAATTATTAGTATTATAAGTCATCATTTTTTATTTTTCTCTTTTGGAATAGGTGGCGAGAATTCATATTTTCATCAGATTATAAATTATCGTATTGTCCTTATATTTTTGCTTTTTGAAAACACCGGCTTCAAATAGCATGTTTTCTAGAAAAAAAAACGTCAGCGATACATCTCATTATTGTTGAATTCATTCATTTTATCTGAATGCATAGCCCGATAGACTCTTACTAAGCTGGTGTCTCCGCAAAACGAAAACAAATTTTTTTTCCTTCGCTCATTTTGTTCCGAGTTTTCGCGAAATTTTGCAACTAAACAATAGACTTTCATACATCGTAAATCAGTTTTTTCTAAAATACTTTCATTTAAAATTTTTACATCAATTACATATATAATTTCATTTCTTATTTAATACAAAATATAAATCTTACACATTTTTATACATAATTCGATTCTTTATATTATTATTTATGATTTTTGTATAAATCTTTGTATGCTGTGTATAAAAATACTAGTATTTTTATACGTATAATATTTCGTAGTACATTTACTAAATATATTAAAAATTCTTCGATCCCTCGATTCTCTCTCTCTCTCTCTCTCTCTCACTCTCTCTCTCTTTCTCTCTCTTACTCTTCTATACTTGGGATACGGTGTAAGATCTAGATTATAAAAATATATAGTTAGGTAACCTAAATAACAATAGATAAATGAACGGTAGAGGATCTGACAAAAAGAAAACTTAAAGAAGGATGAAGTGAAATATCAGCGAAACGGTCCATTAAATCGTATCGCAACCATCACGCAGCAGCAACTTGTTCATTGCATCTCAATGGATTTAGTAATACCTTAGATTGAGTTACTACCAAATAAGTAATAATGACTAGAAAAATAAACTGATAATACGGATTGTTTTTGTTTAAAATTAAATCTACTTTGTATCTAGAGTTTTAAAATAAAATATAAGCGTGTTTTGTTCAATTTAATTGTTCAAAATTTTTTGTATCCAAAAACTATATATAAAACTATAACCAATACTATATCCATTAAAACTTTTTATAATTTTAATAATTATCATATCATCATTTTATATAAATATAAAAAAGACTTGAACACAATCGTTTATTTTCATAATCGCAGACATACATTTACAAACTGTCCTACTTTGGAGTGGAATACAGAGTTCTTTCAAATCTTTAAAACCGTATATAGTTATGTATGTTATTGAGAGAAATGAATTTCTCATCGTGGCTCAGGTTCAACAGATATTAGAATATATAAAATATCTCGATTGAAAGCAGTAGGTGAATCCTAGATCAAATTTTATTTAATCATGTGAGAATGAATAGATAGATCTTTTTAATACATATATAATTAAATACTATCAATTAAGAAAATTTTGCAACTATTAATAGTAATAATATTTCGATCACTCTATGTAAAGAAAACTTGATTTATATCATCAAAGTAAGTTATTTTGAATGTAGTAAATCTATTATTTTTTAATGAAAAAAATATTTTACATTATAGCAAAATAAATAGACATTTTAATCATAAATTAGAAGTTTTTCTTTAATATTATTGATATTATAAATATATTAAAGTAAATATGTAATAAATAACTAGTACGTTAAGTCATGAATATTATTTTTTAAAATAAATTTTAAATTTGACAGTAAATAATTTCAAAATTTGAATAACAAATATTTAAGAATTTACAATGATATCGAATTAATTAAAACAATTTAAGACAACAAAACCAAAGGATATTGGAATAGAAAAGTTTTCCTCCGTAAAAATTAATTTACCATAAGTTTCTTCAGAATAATCTCATCGTTTCTCATCTTATTCATTTTTTAAAATTATATTTTAATAGTTGAGATCGTTATTGGGTTCTAGATCAAAAGTGACCTCAATTCAATGTGTCTTACTGAAGCCAACCATTAGATCCCTCTGAGATATATAACATATTTGTCACACTTTGTGTTAAATTATGAAATAAAATACTTTAATAATTTCTTATTAGAAATATTTTATTATAATAACTAGACTATTGAAAACAAATCAGTTATCCAATAATGGTATCTTATTCACATAAATATTGATTTCGTTCCATAATTTTCAATGAGAATATCTGGTTGATGTATTGTTTACAATCATAATCATTTTTATGAGAAATATGAGAAATTGAATACGTATTTGCATACGTATTTGAAGTTGATTTAACATCTAGTACTATCGATTTTATTTTTCTAATTACTTAAGCAAGAGGGGATATAAAACATAATTTTATTTTTATTTCTAACTTTTGAATATATTTTTTACTTTATTGGAAAACGATACAGATTTATTTATGTATTATCAGTTTTTATATTTACTGTGATTATGTGCAATACTTTTAGAAATAATTTGAAGAAAAAACAATCTTGTTACTTTTTAATTTAAGTAGAATATGTTTAAAAAATAAATGAAATTTTATTAATATATTTATAGTTAAATTAAATGTTAATCTATATATATATATATATTAATTAAAATAGTAAGTTGCTATAATTTCTTTTAGAAAGACGTAATAAGATATCGTGACTCGGGAGAATTTTTGAGTGATGAAGAATTATATATTAAGCCATGCATAATACAATCACTGATAAAAAAGAGACGGTCAGTAATTTTTTATTTAAGTAACAAAATAAACAGTTGGCTATTTCGAATTATAAATATGATTTTAATACGTTTATTCTAAGTTTTTCAGTTTACGTGTATTGCTATATTGATACATGTCTCGCAATCATGTATGATATTTTTGCTGATATTATCGTCAAAATTTAGTTATCGACTAATATTAATTTTTAACAAATAAGATAATTTATTTTGAAAAATATGTAAATGCAAAATAATAATATAAATAAAATAAAATAATTATTTTCTGAAATATTGTATAAAAATCTTTAATATAAATTATCTCTATAAGATATTCCTTAAATATTGTAATTAGTTATGTTATAAAATAATATTATATAATCATATTTAAATAATATTTTATTAACATTTAATATTTAAAAATATTTTTCATATGGATTCAAATTCAACCCATTTTTTAATCAAATATATTTAAAGTACATATGTAAAATTTTGAATTGCAAACAGATTTAGTTTTGTTGGTGAAAAAAAAATATAATAAAGAAAGAATAATGCAGAAACAAAGAAAGAAAAATATTCTGATGTATGTATCAAATTATTTTATTAATAAAAATTCAATCCTTAATTTTGAAACAATAAACTAGTAACATACCAGCACCACTATATAATCTAAAATGATCATTCATATAGAGATTCATTAACTACCGTTAATTAAGACATTATCACACCGTAATGATCTCAAGGCATGCTTTAATGAATGAATGAAACACGCCTCATAAATATTAATTCGCAGATTAAGCCGTTAGTATCGTTCGTGACCATACAATACATATGCATACAATCTTACACATGTACACAAAAGAAATATGAAGACTATACGCTTCAAGAGGCAAGCAAATGCAAGACGAAGCAATCAGAGTAAATTCCTAACATGATAAAGGTCTTTTTTTCGTTCTAAGCAAATATATATATTTTGTTAATAAAAACTGTAAATTTAATAGAAAATTAATATCGTAAAATTTTTATATTCCGTAAATTTTCTGAGTTCCTAAATTATTAATTCTTAATAATACTAATAATTAAAATTTTTTATTGATTATTTTAAATTAAACAAATGTCAATAAGCTTAGTTCTACGTAACATAGATAAATTTTCAATTTTCATGTTACTTTGCTTTTTACTTTTTCCACAATCATTTCTTCTTCAATTTAAGAAACAACTAAAAATATTCATGTAGCTGCATAAAAAAAACTTCAGTGGTATATATGATATTATTGTATTGAAAGCTACAAAATATTATTGAAGTGTATTATAAATTTACTGATAGTTTTATTATTATAATTATATAAAATTTAATATTTCGAAAATTATTTCGATTGTTTCATATTTATCTAGAAAGTATATTAAAATTTTTCTTAATATAACATCTATATGATAACTTTATGTGAAATGATGACAAATTTGAATAATTATTTAACTTTGGTAAAATATAGAATAAATATTTTAAATTGTAATGAATAAAATCTTCTGCAATTAGTATATTTTTTAAACTATACAGATAATAACTCTGTATAATTATTCAGGTAATGATAAAACAAAATTTATCAACTTTTAATGGTTTAAACTATATAAAAGAGATGTTCACTGATATCAATTTTTAATTTTAGAAAACGTGAACAAATAAAGTTACCATTAAATATTAGATTTTATGAATTTTATGAATAACGAATGATTTTAGATACATTAAAGAAAAAATAAAAAAAATATAAACTTTGTCTTGATTTGGTTCTTTTAAAAATATAATTTCTTAAATTGGCGCTGACTCATTTCAAGTTTTGTCATCTAAATTTAGTTAATTTTAAAAATGCTACATTTTATCAACGATATAATGACTTTTAGTCATTTTAATTGATATATAACAGATCTAGAATTACTTATAATATATTCTATAATTATAATAGACACATATCTATCGATCACATATAACAATATTTTTTTACTTTCTCTAATTTTAACAACATGAAAATTTTTTCAATGAATTCTCGTTCCATTCTATTTAAATAAAAATATTTACTATACGTTTTCAGAATTTTCTAGAATTATCAATTTATTATCACATAAACTTATTTTAAAAATGTTATACAGGATAAAGCGCAACTTTTTCAACACAGTCTTGTGAACTTTTCTTTAAAATACTACGTATTAAACATAATAAATTACAAAATTGAAAGATTGAAATACTCTTGATTGCTATAGAAATTATGTGTGTAACTTTATCAATGATAATAAACTAAATAGTTAAAGTATGATATATCTATAGATAAAATATACTATAATATTATTTTAAAAATACCAAAAACACTAGAATTGTACTGTATCAAAATAGAAAAAATTAATATCTTAATATTCATTGATAATAAAAAAAATATACAGCATATTAAATTTAATACTGTAACATTAATATTCAATTTGCTGTGTCAAAATTAGATTGTAGCTTCAAGTTGAGTGATTCCATATACTGTGGAAAATCATCATACGTATATTTTTTAACAAAATCAGTAGACCGTCAAAATACGATGCAAAATTTAAAGAATGTTATCAAACTAAAAGTTAATGCTCATTTTCCAACAACTCAATGCTCAATTTGATGAATAAATTAAGAGCAAAGTTTCATACCCTGAAGACATTGGACATTTAATTGATTTTTTCGTAGTAAAGAAAAAAATTTTTATAAGAATCAATAAAATTATCCATAACAAACTATTTCTACAGATTCAATTTCATTATCAAATTTAAAAGATTAATTTTTAAAAATTTTATATTATATTATTCCATGTAGTTGTAACATAAAAAAAAAATTATTAATTCATTTCATGATTAAGTATAGGGAATTCAATTCATGTTTTCTTTTAAATATCCTACGTTGAATCGGTAAAAATTTGTATACAAACCATATATTATTCATTAAATATTCCTTTAATATAATTCTCATTCATTTAAAATACAATTTTATATCTTTATTTCATATAATTTTATTCAATATTTAAATGAAATTAAAATAAGTATAACTTTTTATACTATACATTTGAAAATATTTATTGAATCTCTAAATTTATTAATATAGTTATTTATGATCATTGAATTAAATTTTTGAATAGCGTTATTTGAAAAAAATAAATTTATAAATAAATTGTGACAATGAAAAAAAAGTGTTTTAAAATATTGTCGTATTTATTAATTATATACTATATAATATTGTCTACAGAAAAATAATTAATCGGGTTTATCAATTCTACCACAATTTATATACATTTATTTATGCATTTCAGAAACCACTAATAGAACAACAGAAAAAATATTAGTTTTATACTAATAGGATAATATTACATTATCCTATAATTTCATTATTTTTAAAGCCAATAATTATGTTTACAAAAATAAAATTAAACAAACTTTAAAATATTATATGAATTTATATTAACTGATACAATTATATATCAATTATCGTGCTATTTATTAAATTAAAATTTTGTCATTGAGAATAATATAAATTTTTAATATATTATTGTATTAATAAATTAATAATTTCTGTATTAAGTATTTGATTATTTAAATTATAAATTCGTAAACAAATCATGCAATTAGTGATAAAAATTAGTACTTTAACTAATAAATCAATTAATACCGAATTATATATATTTATTAATATATGTATATATATCATACTTATTTTAGCAAGTGCATTAAGAAAGTGCATTAGTTAGAAAAAATACAGTTATTTATATAAGCAAGAATACTCATATTAATTAATAACTAATATGATGTACAGGAAATCAATTTTAATTTTCTTTCTTGCTCACACGTTTCAGAAAAAATAATATTTATTAGATTAGACATGCTTATTAGACGGAATAAAAAAAAGAATTTTATCGAAGTATAAGATTAATATGAATATTAAGGTTGAATCGCTTTAGTTTCTTTGACTTTTATCTGTATTGTATAAGAATTTTTCATCTGACACAAAGAATCTTTATTAAAAAGATAAAAGTACATATTTAATTTAAAATATTGGCACTCAGCTCCTCAGTACTCTTGAGTACTTATTAAAAAAAGGTGTAGTTAATAAATATTTATTTCAAAAATATCTCTTAGATAAAATTTCATTAAAAGAATCTAACCAAAGCTAGGTTATAAATACTGTCTAAATAGTATGTAGAATATAAGTCAATATCTAGCCCCCTTCCGTTTACCTGTTCATGAAATTTCTCATTCTTCTTCGGACCATTTGCTTCAACGTATCTCTTACTCTTCAGTTTATATTCATAAATAGAATAAAAAACTTTCAATTACTTCCTTTGAATGTTCAGAAAAAATGAAGAACATGCAAAAAATCTTAAATATATTTTCCCATAAATATAAGCAAGTATCTTGTGATATAAAATAACAAATTAAAAAATTTTTTTAAATACACTTCTATTTTTTAACATTCATACGATTTTATACTTCCAAAGTACTATGCATAGCCAGATGCTTTAAAATTTGATTCAACAGCTTTCTCACCTCCCAATATCATTGAAAAAAGCAAGAGAATGAGAAAATATAAGAGAAAGACAATGTGAGTAGGGTGAAATAAACGAGTTAGCCTGTTACGCATTTTTTACTACCATAAATTTATTCTTTTTAATTTCTTACAGGTAATAGCTTTAACAGGCACGTAATCAATTTCACTGCCGCAAAAAAGAGAGCTAGGCAAGTGCGAACCGCTCGTATAAAAGATAACGATAGCTTCTTAATTTGCTTCTGCGTCTGTTCAGTTTTATAATCTATATATAACAAGCTATAGATTGAAGATTTAAACGATATGTTATTAACTTGAATATCCAGATTATCAGTCTACTAGATTTTCAAACTATAGTGCTGTTCACATTGAATATGTAATTTTGATATTAATAATATATTAATATAATTTTACTTTTATGCACGTAAAATTTATATTGTCTTTAAAAGTATATTTATATTATACTTTGAAAAAATTATTTAAATCATTATTTAATTCATCGAAACTTGATTTAATATAAAACATTTACATTATAAGCAATGAAACTTTAAACACATCAACGAGACAGGCTAGTAATGCAAGCATCCTGTAAGCTTAGGTATATATAAAGCAAATATATATGAATGAAATTGTGTATAACTGTGGTGTAAGTATTCTTTGTAAATATACTTTGTGATTATGTTTATACATAAATAGGCATAAACTTGACGCAAAAAGTAAATATGTAATAGAAACACAAAACTTTATGTCAACTGGAAACTAATAGTAATTTTGTTCATTTATATCAAACAAAAAGAATTGTCGATTTATAAAGTTTGTTTTATAGATAAAGCTATTCAAATAATGTACCTTTTTAATACACACACTGTAAAACTCTGTGGTAAATCGCAAGTATAGTTTTTGAATTTTTAAATAAATAAATATTTAATATCCTAATCAAGATAAATCCATATATTTTTATTTCAAATATCTTAGTTTTCTTTTAATAACGTAAAAATAGTCATATATAAACTGACTCTGTCAAATTTTTAACTATTTCTAGTGAGAATAAATCGTTAAAACTCTGTAACATATTTTATATAGAACTTTTAATTTAAGATTCATTTAATAATAAATAAGTTCGTTGGAAAGGAAAAAAAAAAGAAAAGACGAAAATATGACAAAAGTTATATTCATTGAAGATATCATTTAAGATACTTTAAATTAATATGGATTTTAATTAAATGGTATGAGACAATTACAATTTTTCAGATACTGTATATTATTATAAATTTATTATCATTTTTACTCGTTAGAACTAAAATAGTTAATTATTATAGTCAGTGAAGGCTGAGTAGATATGGAAACAATGCTATCTTTGATTATTAAAAAGTATCAATTATTTTTAATTGTTTTTTTCTGTTTGTGGATACTTTCGCTTATTTTCTGTATAATTAATATCATTCATTGAACAAACGCATATCTGTATGCTTTCTTTTCCCTATTTCTCCAGATTTTTTTATAAAACATATTTCTATATGCTAATTATTTTATAAGAATAATGTAAATAAACTTTTATTACAAAATTTTCTATGAAAAATAAACTATTTTACTCATTTGTCGATTGTTTAGTAAATATATATGAATATTTTTTTACCTAATATATTTTCATATATAATACAAAATATCTGTGTTTAATTGCAGTTAAAATTATAAAAAAATTTTAATTGCCGAATTAGATAGTCTGAAACAAGCTTGTTATTATTGAAAAAGTTCAACATTTACTAATCACTCGTGATTAGAACATTAAAATCTTCATAGACCTTTCTGATAATAGACATTTCTTAGAAATTTATGAATCTATCCGCAAAAGCACAAGAAATGAAGCATTATCGAAAGACGCTTCTACATTCGTTATTTAACTTACGTTAGTTAACAAATAAAGCATCGAAAAACAAAAGTAGATGTTCTTTTCTAACTGAACTAAAGAGCGTAGTTGCTTGCGAAAAGGATTTGATGTCGGCTACGTTGCCAGCTGAACCATCCAGAGATCCGACAGCAGGAATGCCGTATGTTAAAATGCCTTTACCCGCGTTCAGCGATCTCTCTCTCTCTCTCTCTCTCTCACTATACATACATGCACAGATAGACTTACAAAATAACACATACGCACTTTCTCTCACTCGCTTGTTCGGCAATGTATTTATGCCCCCTGTGTGCCTCGGGGCTAACATCACCTGTCTCTCCCCGTCACTCCCCACTTTTTCTCATTCTCTTTGCTCCGCAGGCTTCGTTTCTTCTCTTTCCCCTCTTTACCCATTCCAAACTCAGCATCCCTTTTCCGTACGCAAGTCGTCGTAACACGTAACGCTTGTTTGCCCTCCTACCGGGAAAAAGCCAAACATTCGGCACGATACGTATGGATTATTGCAAAGGGTCTCGTTCCTCATACTTTTCTTTCTTTTTCTTTCTCTATACACACCTTGATTAGATGCCCAGTGATTAACGGACCTTTAGATTTAAGAATTCTTTTTTATTTGTTCAATTAATACTACTGCTTCATCTTTTATCTAAATAGCGTAATAAAATATTTTAATTAATTGGTTGAAATACAAACATGACTTGAATATTTATAAATTATTACTATTAAATAAATTATTATTATTATTTTATTAATAAAAATTATTGATCAATTGAAATAAATAAAATGAAATTCATTTTTTAATATAATAGCATTTTTAAATCAAAAATCTTATTTTTAACTATTTAAAAATCAAATTCGCGCCAGAAAAATTAGTTACTAGAAATCTTTATATTTGTTCTTAAAATTATAAATTTCTGTAAATGTATTTACAGGATTATTAATTTATATAAATATATAATAAATTTAAATATAACTTATATAAATATTTAATAAACTTAAATATAATTTATATGAATATATAATAAAATAATATATTTATATCGATGTTATAATTAATATAAATAATATCTATTATAATATACAATAACATTTTATTTAAAAAATTAATAAATTTTTATTACACTGGTATGTACACATATAATATGTAAACAAAAACACATACCCATGTATGGATACATCGTATTTCAAATTTTAAAATATATTTCTGCAATACAATAATTTAAATATTCAGTTCGTAATCTAGTGCTGTTTATTTAGTTTTTTAATAACTTCGATTCAAGAATTGATTTTCTTTTATGTATTTTATCGTTTCCAATATTTAATATAATAAATTAAAACTTAAATGTTGTACTAATTTAAAGATTATATGTTTTAATAATCTTAGTTTTATATTATTAAAGTTTTTGTCAATAGAAGTAAACGAATATTCAAGGATTATATTTAAGTCTCTTTAATGGTAGCAATAATACTACAAATTCTTTCTTTTTAAAAAAGATCTAACTTAAATAAAAACGGAAAAGGTCGATAACTAGCATCAACTGGAAGAAAGGGACCGATGTGTTCAAGAATATTTACAAGCTTCTAAAACATTGCTTTTCGTTTTAGTGAGAGATCTAACGAACCGGTTCCGTGCTCACAGGCCAAACGCGCTCTACGTTATACATTCATATAATCGCCTCAAAATCTAAAGTCAGATATCTAAGGCTTAGTCGGCATGCCTCTACTTAAACTAACGGAGAGCAAGAACCTGTCCAACCTCTATTGGGGACGAAAGTCGCCCACATACGAAAATCTCTGATCTACACAACCAATGAGCTGAACCCACTGCTGGTTAACTATATAAGAATAAAAAAAAATTCGTAATCTATAAATTATTGAATCGTGTCATTGTAAACTACTTTTTGTCTCTTTTCTTTTATAATGATTAATATTTTTTTCAGCTATATATACTGACACAATAATTAATAGAAATAGTTTGTAGGCTGAATAGCATTTATTAATAAATTTTCTACATGTTACAATAATATCAAATTTTTAATAGAGTTTCGTATTATTTTTTAATCTATATTGAAAAATATTTGAAATAAAAAATTTATAATAAAATAGTAAAGATTTTTCTATACACTTTAAAATTTATGTTTGATTGACTATTAAACTTTTGAATAACACATATGTAACTTTATTCAATCCCTTTTGTAATTCTCAGTTCTACTGATTCGGTATTCCTATGGCAACCATGTTCTGTATGACTATAAATTTAAATGGGTATAGAACTTAAAAACTTATTTTTAAAATAAATTGATATAGTATTAGTATTGTATATATTCAAAATCTTATCATAGCTAAAAATTAAATGAACCTACTGACATATAGCAGGAACATAAGGCTCTATGTTAAGATGTTAGTATTTTATGCATATACTCAGTCTGTGATACAATACGACCGTCGTTTAACTGAGTTCACCTTTAAAATCTTAATATCCCGTAAGAAATACTGACCTCGTCCTTGTAAACCACCAAAGAACAAAAAAAAACAGAAGAAAGAAGGACAAGTAGATGCCCAAAAAAAGATAAGGAAATCCAGATTATTCTGAGATAACTTTAACAAGTTACTACTTAATCCTACATCATTTCGAAAAACTTTCTCATTTCTATCATTTTATCTTACATTTTGTTTCATTTTATCTTTATTATTTCTTTATTTATTTCCTTAATCAAATCACAATGTATATATATATATATATATATACATATTTAAAAAATTTACATGAAATAAACCATAAAAAATAGGATGATTTCTATTTAAATATAAACTAAGAGAATATATTCTTATTTTATATAAAGCCTAATCAACTAATAAATTATATATATTTATCAAAAATTATAAGCAAATATATTTTGTTTTATATTGAACATTTACATTGAACAATAAAATTTTGCAGTAAATTTATTATATAGAAACTTTTTAAAAACAATTTATATTTAGTTGAAGCTATGAAAAAAGAAATTAGATATTACAGTGAAATTTCAAAGCAACTTTTGTTAATTAAGATTATTTGAAATTATTATTAATATATAATTACTTGAAATTATTTTATATAATAAATAATGTATATATATATATATATATATCTATACAGTTATTTTTTATATTACATAAAATATTATTATTTTAAATCTTTTATAAAAGATTTAAATTCTTATTTGCATTGTATTCTATTGTAAAAAAGGCGAATTAAAGCTTAAAAATAAAAGCAATACGTTATTATATTAACATATTATTTTATATATAATTTTATATTATATATATAGATATATATAGATATATATATATATATATTTCTAATTGTATATATCTGTAATATTTATAAAACATTAAGTATGAATTTTAAATAAGCGTTTAATGGGTATCGGTAAAAAAAGGTGAAAAAAAATAAAAATATAACTTTTATAAAAACTATTAACAAAACTGTTAAATATATGAATTAAGCTGAACTTTTTTCAAGCAGATTTTCCTCGGACTATTTTATTCATTTTTGTGTATATATATATATATATATATATATATATATATTACACAAAAATGCGTAAATACTTACATCCGTGCATTCCTCTTTCATTATCCAGATTGGTCAAACTTCATTCATCATCAGACAACTTGAAAAACCAGATGAACCAGAAACCGAAAATCTATAAGACCTGTTGTCATGCCAGAAGAATGAAGAAATTTAAACTAATGATTTTAGAAAACAGGAGTGCTACACGTGTGAAGCAAATATTTTTGCAACAATTTATAGATGTATAAATATTCATATTTAATGGTATATTAGTAATATATTATTGATGATTATATTTTTATTATATTATTATATTTTTTTATATTGTGAATTATTTTTTTATATGAATTATTATATTTTTTTTATTGCGAGAATATTTTTTTATCCTCCTTTTATAATACCAGAAAATTATTAGACATACAAACTAAATAATTAATTATAGTTTACAGTCTTACTATTCATACAATGAAGAATATGAATAATATTTTATTATGAATAATGAGTTAAATTTTGAAAAGTTACAATGTTAATATAAAATTTTACATTAAGTATACATTAATTAGTCATAAATTTAGTTGCATTTGATCTTATTTGACCTAATAAATATAGTAATTAAATAAAAATCGTAGACAAATTTTTTAAAAATTTAATTCTTAATACTTGAACTTTATAAAATAATTTGTCAAATAATGTTATATAATTGTTAACATTCAAATGATAATATACTTTAATCTATATTAAATATAATACTATATAAATTATGTAATTCATTCATTTAAATCTTTATATAATTATGAATAATTTTTGCGATATATGCTACGAATAATTTGGTTTCTATATTTATCAATCTAAATTTAATTTTCACGAAGACATATTTATATTATATTTTTAAAGTCGAGGTCATTATATAACAAATATCTTGCACGTACATAAATAAAAGGCGACAAAAAGAAAGTAGGATATCCGAACATTCACTACTAATTGCTTCTAATATTGTGACAAGGATTAGCGCATTAAGGGAACGAATGTGTAAAAATTTGCATTAAATTTACATAATTTTGAAGATGTAACTTGACTGTCTGATCTGAGCGTTGTCGATAATTGTATCCTGGTAACAACTTGAAGCGAAAGCGATGACGTCACGGGAAGCCAAGCCCATGAGACGCAAGATAAATATCACAGACAGAAACGATCCGTAAAGGCTCGCACTATTTACTACGAACGAAACTGTGTAAACGGTGCCTTAGGATGGGATCGGCCTCCTTTTCACAAATTCTTGGCTAGACAAGGAAAAGATATGAAATGTACAATTGTGAATAGAAGAAAACGTTGGATAAATAATAAAGAAAAATGGCAAATATAAAAACAATAAAGTAAAAGGCCATCAATGAGATTTTAAAAAAGAATACAAGTGTTTTAAGTTTTTTCACGTATATTTTTTATGGATATTTCATCTTTCATAAGTGTTTCTTTCAGAAGCTCTCTTATTATTAAATTACATCTCTAATATACGTAAATACTAGTCACATAAATCATGAAAGTTTTTTGTCTTCATGTTCATAAGTTCGTAAGAGTTTACAAAGATCTCTATAATATTTTTCTGCGATTCAATAGTATTATTCTTATTTCATCATAAACTGGTTTTAAGATAAACTTTTTCCATTTTGATTATTTTAAGAATCATATTAAATAAAAAATGTTATCTTGAAAATACAAAGATGGCAGGTTAATTTTAAAGTTGATTAACAGTGTATAATCTTCAAATAAAAAAAACTATTATTAAATTATAGTTACGTACTAATATTTATTTAATATAATGATTAAAGAAAATTAAAATAGATATTTAAATAATTATACATTTTTAATTAATTTTAATATACAATATCTTCTATTTCATTTATTTTTTAACCTTATTTTACAATATATTTATTAACCTTTTAGTTTTATTCAACATAATTTAGATTAATAATATGTCATTTAAATTTAATTCAATTTTCATAAATAAATAGAGCCAATTACTAATATTATCCTAATTCACATAGAAATTAATATATTTTTAATCTATTAATAAACAAAAAATATTATAAGTTCCAAATTTATAATGTAATCATTAAAAAAAATTATCAAAGGAATTATATTTATATATAGCTGAGAAATTTATTGATTTATATAAAATAATATATTTGTTCAAAATAATTAATTTATAAAATCTGCACATAATTATGCCACAACATATTAAATAAATATTAACATAATAATGATATTCAAAAATAGTTAGTAAATATATATCTATTATTATTTTGAATTATTGCATTTATCATTTTGTCATTTGAAAATAGTGATTATAAAAAAAATACCACAGAGTCACTAATACTATTAAGTACTGTAGTTTCATTAAAAGGGAAAGAAGAGCAGAAAAATGTAAGGACAGTTAAAAAAAGAGTAATCAAAAAAAATGAAAGAGCGACGACGTAAAGAAGCAAAAAGTGATAGCAAATCGTGCTAGTAGAGGTACTAAGGTAGATGTAGACAGAGAGCCAAAAGCACCGTCCTAAGGGTCTATACGACCCACGCTCTCTTTGGGTCTCTTTTGCTTACCCGGACCAACAGACTCTTGAGTTTAAGAAATATAGAGTAAGAGAGAAAGATCAAGTGGGCAAAAGAGAGGAGAAGAGTATCGTCGTTGTCCGTTCAGCTTGCTCAACTGGTTTTTTAAACGCAACCAACGACTTCATTCTTTTCTTTCCCTTTTTACCGTTTCTTTATAATCGTCAGTCCTTACAACAGAGACCGAACCCCGATCTCCCTCACTCTCTTTCGTAGTATTTCTCTCTTGAATTTTTATCTCTCTTCTTCTATCTCACTTCTTCCCTCCCTCTAGTTGAGAACATTCCCGAGTGCTTCATGTCATATTCTTATTTTCATACAAACACATGCAAAGTGATATTACTAAACGAAAAAGCTTCTGTGCGTACGATCTGCTACTGCTGATTCAAGTGGTAGAGAATATTGAAGAAATAAAAAAATAAAAACTAAACATACATATAATACAGAAATATCATGATGAATACAGGTATAAAATTGGAACAACGATAGCAAGATTCTTAAAAATCCGCTACTTGATGTACAGCTGTATCAGGCAAAGTGTACTTATATAAGTGTATCACATACTTATATATCATAATGCATGCACCAATAGTGACTATTGTGTATCTATCACTCTCATTTTACTATAAATAACTACTAGATTTACTTATTCTGTTGACCTAAAGTTTCGATTAAAATATTCACAGTAGTTAGGAGACAATTACTTGCTTTTATTATAAATTAAAATTTTCAACAAATTAATTTTTAATTTATATAAGCTATAGAATATATAAGCTAAAGTAAAAAGTAAAATAATTTCGAAGTTTACACATACAAAAATTTTAAATAAAAAGAAATTTAAAAAAATACTTCTAAATATATTCTTATAATATTCAAATTTAAAATGACTTTTAAGATACATTTATAATTTCTAAACTGTTAAGGAATCATTCGTGAATAATGTAAAATTTATAATGTAAATAAACTTACATAATTGAAAATCAGTATGGTTCATTTAATTGTACAGAACTTTTACATTTACATATTTACATATTTACAAAATTATTAAATATAAATCTTAATTAAAAAGAAAATAATATTAAATTTTATTAAAATAATATTAAATATTAAAGTTAAATATTAATGTCAGATTTTCATATAAGATTGACATAGAAAAAAATTGATAAAATAATTTACACCTTTAAAACAATTGTAATAAGAAAAAGTGATACATAATGATGATGCACAATGAATATACAACTTATTTTTTATTTTTTATTTCATATTTTAGTTATAAAATATGATTAAATTAAATACAAATACTCATGTTTCACCTATTAAAAATAAAGTTAAAACTTGTTGACACAAAAATTTATATTCAATGTAATAAATATTTTAATTTATATATTGTATGAAAAATTTCTTCCTGTGAAAGTAATCAACGGATCGGAAGCCTGTTCTCTCAAATATTTTAAAATTACATAATACATATTAGTCTACGAGGAAACGGAAATAAAAATTTATGTAAATTTTTGAAAGAATGATGCTGTAATATTATCATTCATCTTGTTTTGTTTATATAACCCTTCTGTATTCCTTTCTATTCTTCCTCTTTTTCTTTCATTCATACTTTTTCTTCAGGGTCACTGAAAACAACATTTATAAAATCATTTCAACGCTACTGCAGTAGTTTAAGGAGGTATCATTCTCTTTCTTACTTGCGAACTTTTTTTTTATCTTAAACCATTGATCAACCAGAGCATCCATCGATATGCATATAAGTTATCAATGTTTGCACATAAACACACACAATTTAATACAGGTCAAAAGAGGGGAAAAGAGATAGAGCAAGAATATTTTTCTGTTACGGTTGGACCCTCGTTTGAATAACAGAAAAAATTTCCCTAAACGGTTCCGGGACTGTACACGGTATTACAGCAGTGGCAGCAGGTTGAGTTCGCCGCCTCGAATACATATTACATAATAAAAGAAACGCATTAACTCGCCTCTATCCCCTCTGTCGATTCGTTTTTTCTTCCCTTTTCTCTACCGAAAAAGGAAGTATCTTGCAAAGAGAATAAGTATACTAACACATAGATGCTGGCAAATATAGGGTCGCGTGAAGTGCATCACAGGAACTACAACCTGCTCTACCTGTTACATATGTGTATCAGTATTAATCTGTAGCAAAATCAGAAAGTAAGAGTAAACAGAAAAGGAAAAATGTTAAAAATTAGACTGAGGGTCGTATATCAAAATCAATGAATATATAACTATGAATGAAAAGAATTAAATATCTCCTATCATTATAAGCATTAATAACTGGAATCGTTTACAAAGAAAATATAAAAATAAACTTGGAATCGTTTATACATTTTTTTCAATACAATACATATTCTGTGTCTACAATTATCTCTTCTTATTATTGTAAATAATTTTGTATAATTACTGTCAATTTATTAGAAATTAGAAAGCAACATTTAAATTGTAATTGATAATCCATAGTACAATATATATAAAAAAATAACAAACCTATAAAGAAATAAAAGCCGTTATTTTTAAATTATAATAAACTTTAATAGCTGAAACTATTGAAAATTTTCCTATTGAAAATTACAACGTCAAAATTATCTATAAATATAATTTATAAAGCTTTTAAATCATTCATTATCAAAATTAAATAGTAAGCAATTCATTTTATTTATTTTACTATATGTAATTTAATAAAAATAAAATCATGAAATCTAATTTATACTTAATTTATTAAACTTAGTTACGGATATATTAAAAAGTTCTTTAAGAAATATTGAAAATAATACGAATGATTATTAGCATCTCGTATACAAATATACGATTCTTCAAGGATTTATGATTCTTTATCGCTGTTTCTATCTATCTATCTATCTATCTGTCTATATATATATATAATTTTTTAAGTCTATACGAAATATAATTCAGTACATGTATATATGTATGTAAGTATACATATTTTATAGAGACTTAAAAAAAGTTTCAAAACTTTTATAACCCGTAGTTTATTTATAATCCAATACTATATATTAAACCCATATTGAGACCCTTATAAAAGAGAAATATTTATTGATTTATAAAAAAGATTACTTTTTTTAAATTAAAAATATTTTCAAGTTTTTTAGAAATATTTAATATATATGTTATTTAATATGTTTAATATAATCCGTTTATATTGGATAAACAGAAAGTTTTAAAAAAATATGATATGACACATAATAAATATCTCTTACTAATAAGAAAATATTAAGACAAGATTATTATTCTTATTAAGCTAGTTACATCTTTATATATCATAAGTAATCTATATATCTTAATAAAATTTAAATTTAAACAATTAATATCCGGTTTTATTTTACGCTTGCATAGCATAATTATAATTTATAATACAGAATAAATTAAATATAAATAATTATAATGAATTATATGTTTAATATCATGGTTTAGTTACAATTTTATTTAACCTTTATTTAAATATAATTTAAAATGATTATAATAGTTATAATCATTTACTTTCTAAATAAAAAACATCTAATTTATATTTATTATCTCTCTCTCTCCCCCCTCTCTCTATCTATCTATCTATCTATCTATCTATCTATCTATCTATCTATCTATCTATCTATCTATCTATCTATCTATCTATCTATCTATCTATCTATCTATCTATCTATCTATCTATCTATTAATCTATCTATCTATATTTTACTTATAATTTATTCATATAAGTTCATATTAATATTACATATTTTTATATCGATTTATGAATTCAATGTATTTCTTGAATAAATTAAATAAATTTAGAAAAGAAAACTAACAGTAAGCAAAATTATATTGTTTAAGTTATATAATTTTCTATTCCTTATTTTTTTTAAGTTATTAAATTTTTAGTTTTATCAGCAACTTTATATGTACAAATTATTATTAAATACAAATTTTTAATTAGATTATTAATTAGATATTTTACGATTATTTTACAATGTTTTTTCTAAAATGAAAAAAGAAAATTGAAAACAATAAATAATATTAATTTAATTTTTTTAATAATAATAATATTTTTATTAATAAAAATGGGTTAGTAATTATTAATTTTTAAAACAACTAAACATGTTCTTTTTTAATAATTCAATAAAATTTATTTCTCTCTCTCTCTCTCTCTCTCTCTCTCCACTCCTCTCTTTACCCTTTCTAACATTCAAACTTTGATTCTTACTAGACATCCACGAAAGAAACTTTTAACCTTCAACGAACATTTAAGTTATATACTTTTGGCTTCAGTAATATACATTAAGAAATTTCTTATTTAATTCAAAATCGGCAATATAATATAATTATATATAAAGTAAAGTGATAAAAATGAAACCGTAAAAACTTTTAAATAATAAAATGTTTGAAAATTTATGCTTGAAAAATAAGTAACAAGTTTTAACAAATTTACGTACTTACAGACTGTTACAATGAATATTAATTTTATAAATCATAATTGTATATTTATTTGTAGATATCACAATTTATTTTAATATTTCGATACAATTTTTATTTAATAACAATATATAATTATTTTCTTAATTATTATATGCTTATCTAATATTTTTTAGAATGTAGTTATTATTATTAATTTTCTAAATACAAGTTTTTTACAAACAAATATGTTTATTTGTATTACAATATTAAGCCAAATTGTATTCTAAATAGAAAAAATGTCAAAATCTATTGTTTTAGAAACGTCATTATATATGCATAGACATGTTAAATTTATACTTTAAGAAACAATAATTAAAAAGTATTCCTTCAGAAATTAAGAGTCTTAAAATTAAAGTATTTTTTAATATAACTGTTTAATACTGAATAACTAACTGATCGATTAAAATTTCTAACGCGCACTATTCACAAGGAAGAAAAATAAATACCGAAATAAAAGATTGCTGTTTGTAAGATATATTTTATTATTAGGTAAGATAAAAAATACCTTTGTCGTATAAATAAATATAAATATGATCATTAATCTATAAAATATTGTTAATTAATTATAAAAATAGAATGGTTCGATCGATAAACAATTAATATTTTCATTCGAGTAATAGCTAAATTTTTTGATAGCATAAAAATGAAAAATAGATTATCATTGATTATTATTTTAAGGTAAGAAATATTCTATTAAATTTTAAAACTAAGTTTTTATAAAATAAAAAAATTCGGAATCAATTTTTATAGCGTATTTTTATTAAGTAAAATTAATTTTTTATTTTATCAATTAAAAATGACTAAGTATCTATAAATACTTCACATCCTCAATCCCATTTGTCTCACTCCCTCTCCCACTTTCTTCCTGTCTCTCTCTCTCTCTCTCTCTCTCTTTCACTGTGTCTATTACTATATCTCTCATAGTATACTCATAATATTGTTACAAAATGTTTACAAACCATGTTCTCATACCATCACTTTTCCGAAAATAATAAATTATTACATAAACCTAGGTTAAGCGATTGAATTCATATCTTCAAATCAGTTCAAATAAAATATTAACGTTTTTATTTTGAATAAAATAATGCAATCCAATCTATATATATAATATATCTAAAAATGTACATATAAAATAAAGAAAAAGGAAAGCTGGTTCTAAATATATACAAATAAAAAATAATATAAAATGATAAAGAGTACTAAATACAAAAATCGTTAAAAATTATACTGATAAATTTACTTAGTTGTAGAAAAATATTTTATTTTAGTAATAATTTATTGTTTGTTAATCATTTCAATAATAGGGTTGCATTTGAAATCTAAACAGGTATTTTCTTTTTAACGTTATTATCGAAATTACATATGCCGTTTTCTAATATTACATTAATAGTAATTAAAAACAATTCATGAATTAAATTTTGCTAAGTTTTAGCTTGATTTTCTTATATTTATCGAGTAGCATTAATCACTAATCAAATTATTAGTAGAATAAAATATCAGTATTCAGGAATGTGTTAGCAAAACGAACTATCGTATTGATAATAATTTTCTTCTTTTTTTTATATATATATATGAGTAAACGCTTTTAATAATAATTTTTAATAAAATATAGATAATCTACGCAAATTTATATCTTAATTTACTACATACTTCAAACTATAAATATTTACTACAAAGTATAAATATTTAATAAAAATAAATTTACTTATTGATCAGTAGCGTAAAAAGAATTGCATTATTATATTTAAAAATCTGATTATTAACAGTTTAATGAAGAAATTAATATTATAGTAGCCAATATGATAGCTATGTACATTTAAAAAAGAAAATGACAGCAAATAAAAGTATTTTGAAGGTATTGAAATGTATTAAAATTTTGATACGTAAAGGATCCTTCTTTTCCCACACTTTGCAGGTGGTTCTCAAGCATATAACGTTCAGTTTTATTATAAATCTTCAATGATTGGCATTAATAGAATTATAGAGGAAAAGGGATATAGTGAGAGGGAGGTGGAGTGAGGGAAGGAGGGAGAAAGAAAGGTGATTACACCGAGACAAAATTTTTATATATTCACCTTTGAATAGCAAGAGGTCAGGTAATGGGCACCCTGATTTGAATACATATTATATGGTGAAATCGCATAGATGCGCACCTTTAGTTCATCATACACCATCTAACAGCTTGAGTCTCTTACTGTTTAACTTGCATATATTTAAATTCTTGTCCTTCATAAGGGTGACCGTACGATGAGTAAAATATAACCCCTTGCATCCTTACCGACGAAGAGATTCGGAACAATAGCAGGGTGCTACAACCCCTCGTCAGGCAGATACATCCGTTTCTTCACAGGTAAGAACTAGCAAAAGCGATTTTGCATAGATCTCCATATGTTATCCCTTTTCTCTGGGCATTTAAAAGTTCAGGTATGTATATATGTGGCCGATGTCATCCCTATGGGAAAGTATATGCAACCATTGTGACCCCCATGGCTGTAAAAGCGGTCTTCTACCATAGCTACTGAATGCGTGTGACCGAAGTAAGAGATGCTGCAACAAACGCAGATGATGCTACCGGGTACGTTGTGGTCCTGCATTGAAGAAGGGTATGAGATTTTACCCTTGAGATATATCTCTATGTAACAAACTTCCCGCAAAAATTGTCCGTTTCTATTGTTATTAATAGTATTGCTTTAAGATCTAGATCGAATACCTTAAAATAAATCAATGCTTCTATTCTTGTTTATTCATTCAATTATGGATATACCTAAAATCTTATAAAAATATTATTTATTATGAAGTTAATCTTTGTAAAATATCATAATATATATTTTTTACATATTTTTTACTTTTTTAACTATTATAAATAATAATTATAACTTTAATATAAATTTAAAAATTTAATATAAATATAAAAAAATATAAATATAAATTTAATACAAATATTTTATAATAATTTTCTATGTAATATTTTATAGAAATATATTTTCTAAAATATTAGAATTAGTATTTTAATGATAAATTTGAATGAAAAATCTTTTCGGTTAAAACCTATCGAACTATTTAATCATTAAATTCTAGTAAGTATATTAATTAATATAGATATGTATCTATATATATATATATATTTATATATATATATATATATATATATGTAATATAAATCTTTTATCAATTTGTTTAATATTCAATAACTTTCTAATATAAATTACATTTTAATGCCTTTAGTATCTTTAATTCCATATCATAAAGATCAACTCCTTTATATTATAATGTATTCTTCGACACGCACCGTAAGTCAATATACCTTATTTAATCAACAGGTGAATTAAGAACCCGAATATTAAATCTTTTATATACTTATAATATGCTCAATGTGTTAATTCGCAATAATAGAAGTGAAATAGAAAATAACAATTTTATAAAATAAAACAATTTTTCTACACAGACATTAATGTAAAGTATAATACAATCAAATTTTATCTTAAAATAGTAGATAGATATAGTTCCATCCCTTTTCATTATTTCTTCGCAGAAGCTCTTTTTTCTGTAACAACCAATCTTCTTTTTACTTCCGGCATCTCTATCATCATATTCCTTATATTCTCACTCTCCTCACTCTTCTTGTCTCTCAAATGTATACAAACCCGAGAGACAATCGTGCATACGTAAAGAGGCGTTTGCCTATCTCCTCTGCAATATTCTCATGCAACCATATAGGTGTACATACGCGTGTGAAGAACTTCCATTGTTAAGCAAAGAAGCAACCGACGCGCGTGAGGCTGCATGCCGAGCCTTTTTTTAACTCAACCGTTTTTTTTCCTCGACAATCTCCTTTTTCTGTACAGTTCTCTTTTTTCATTAATACATGTGTGGGCTCACCTTTGCCTCTTAGAACGGATGTACATGCACAATGCGAGGACGGGGCGTGCTCGTTTCTCATTCGTCATGTCGGAAGTTCCTAATAAAATCACAAGGCAAAAAGTGTCAGTCTCATATCATAAACACTGATTGTACATTTATTTTTATCTATAATAAAGTCAAAAATTAATTTTTGTTTATTTATTATAATTCTAGCGCTTCTGTACAAATTAATTCTACAATATTTAAAATTTTGAAAAATGCATCTAATATAAATAATTATATTTTACATTTAAATATAAAATTCTCGATGATTAACGTAAAATTAAGATTTAGCTAAGATTTTCATTTTACCCTGCATTATTTTTAATACACAAAAAAATAACTTACAATTCAGCCATTGAATTTTGTAACATCTTTCATTTATAATTATAATTAATAATTTAATAAATTACTTAATGTTACATATGTATATAAAATTTCATAAACTAAATTTAAAATTAATTTAAAATAAACATTATAATAACAATTAAATTAAAATAATAATATATATATTTAGAATATATATATATTCCAGAAAATCATAATAACATGTCGATAAAGAAATAAAAGTCATAATATTTAAATGCTCAAATAATTAAAAATTTTCCTATTGAAAATTACAACGTCAAAATTATCTATAAATATAATTTATAAAGCTTTTAAATCATTCATTATCAAAATTAAATAGTAAGCAATTCATTTTATTTATTTTACTAGATATAATTTAAAAAAAAATAGAATAATGTAATCTGACTTATACTTGATTTATTAAACTTAGTTACGGATATATTAAAAAGTTCTTTAAGAAATATTGAAAATAATACGAATGATTATTAGCATATGGTATACAAATATACGATTCTTCAAGGATTTATGATTCTTTATTGCTGTTTCTATATATATATATATTCATACAGACTTACAAAATTCAAAAACTAAGAGACAAAGTAAATTAAATTCTGTAAATAAAAAATATTATAAAATTAAATAATAATTCAAATATTTATAATATTTTAGAGTTTTATTCATGCAACAGAGATTTATATATTTCAAACAAAATATTGAATAAATCTCACATTTTTCTTTTAAACAGAAAGAAGTATTAAAAACTTGAACTTCATAACTCATATTTATGTTTACAAAATTTATAAATATATAGTCAAAATATTTATACCATATATATATATATATATATATATATTCACTTGTAATTAATTAAATTTTTAAAATTATAACTAAAAATGTTTAGCTTATTCATTATAATTACGCAAACAAAATAATAAAAGTAATAAAATATTAAAAATATTAATTTTTAATAATAAATAAACTAGCTTTGTGTGATAATAAATCTACACATATTTGCCGACATATACATCTATATATATAATTATTATCTTAATTCAATAATTAAAATGAAATCATTATTCATCAATTTAAATGGTAAAAAGTAATTTCTTATTTTATTTATATTGATAAATAAGATTTATTAAATTAAATTAAGAAATGATATGTTTAAATATAATTTAAACATAATTTCAGAATAATTATTGAAACAGATTTTCGATATATGTATTTTTTTAGAAAATAATATGATTTTCAAGCTGTGAATATAAAATAATAAATAACAATGTATAAAAAATTGAAATAATTCAATAATTAATTCGATAACCATTATCATTAATTAAAATTTTATTTACTATTGTATTATATTCATGTATTTCTTATACTTAAAAATTATTAATTTGATTTAACGTAAAGTAAAAGAAGTATCTTAGGAATTGTTTTATTTAATACTTAGAAAATTTTAATCTACAAGGTGTATACATAAAACCAGAATAATGTTTAACATATACTCAAATTATTATATTGCAAAAAACTATTCTTTTATAATAAAGTAAGTCTTTTTACGACTTCTTTCTCTATTCAAATACACTTATAAATCTAATCTTTAGTTACAAAAATATTTAAAGTTTAATTTAAATTTGTTTGAAAAATACTGTTTTGAAGTTCTCGAAAAGTATCGCACCAATCATTCATGCTATTTACATGTATAATACTTTCTTCGAATTTCTCAACGAATACGATTCAAATGTCATTAAAATGGAATATCTTTGGTTATCGGCTGCCATAAATTAAGCTCAAAACAGAGAATTACGTATTTATGTTAGTTGTCGAAAATATTTGGCCTATCGTCTAAAATCGAATGGGTTTTCTGTAGATATAAAGACATACGTTACTAAAAAATTAACAAAAAATAAAGACTATGTGAAAAAAGAAATATAAAAGAAGAATATTGTGAAGAAGTAAAAAGATAAAACCAGAGAAAATGAACAAAATATAATGGAAAGAAAAATGTCTGTTACATTCAAAACATGAACAAATAAATAAGTGATTCTAATAGAAAATGTACTTGAAACAGCTAATAGCTAGTAATTCTCAACATCTAGTAGAAAAATTTACTCAATTTCTTTAAGATAAGTAAGTATAATAATTTTATTCTTTTATCACTGTAATATAATCCATTTTTGTTATTATATACTTATAGTATTGTAATCATTCAAATTTACACTTAGAATAAATATGCAATCATAGAAATAGGAATAAGATTATAAAAAGAGCACTTTTCAGGCTATTATAAAGTAAATTAAGTATCTATAAAATTTCTTGTTTATTATGTAATAATATTATATATAAATATAAATAGAATATATATCATAATAGTAGACACATTAAATTATATACTAAGAAAGAGTTTCAAATACCTTCCTTCTAGTAATAGCTTTGGATGAATTAAGATAAAATAATTAGAATGTAATATTAAGCAACTTCATAATTATTTTTTTTAAATAATTATTATTTATATAAATATACAAATTTCTCTACAATTAATTTTTATATATTATAATATAATTATATTTATATATAATTTTATATATAATTTATATATAATCATGTTTGCTATGAATTTTGAAAATTTGACACAAAATATACAAACTTCTATTTTCAGTCAAAATTAGAACTATTGACACTAAAGAAAAATAATATAATAATAGGCTTTTGCATTGTAATTAGCACATAGATCTTTTTATATTCGAATCCAGAATTTCATTTAACATCTTAAACTTGTGCTAACCTTATATAAATATAAATTGTGAGTAAAACTACTACCATATTATGAAATATATAATAATGAATTTAAAAAATAATTCAGACATATGCATGTCTTTTGTACATACAATTAATATTTTAAATATAAAATTATATTATGCAATTAAATAAAAGTCAGTGAACTATCTGTGTCTTCGTTTTGGTCTCATTTATGATATATTAATTTATTAATATTTTATTTACATTTATATATTAAAAAAATATATGTCGAATACAAACTATTAATAATTCATGCATTGTAAAGGAATATTTTAATATTATAAAGATATATGAATTATATATAAGTTTAAGAAAATTATAAATGTTTATGATTTTATAAATTAGTGCAAGTTTGCTTTCCTTACCTTTTAAGTTATCATTCGTCATATATAAATATGAATATATACAATTAAAAAAATTAAAAATTCAAAAATTCAAAAATAAATAAATTTTCATTAAGAATGCATTTATTTTTTTTAGTTTATTATTGAACAAGACTGCATACAGAAGTGATGTGAATTATCCTAATGAAAAAATTCGAAAAAATTCGAACATAGTCGCAACCCTTATTCTTGCAAATTATAGATATTATTTATTATGTTGAAACTTATTTCTGAAGCTTCTTCTCATTTTTTTTCTTTATTTGCATGGACGAAAAGATGCGTTTTGCATACATGAAGAATATGGCTCCAGTGTCATCGCCGTTGCATTTCTGTCAAGGTACAAAGTATAAGAATCAAAAGATTACAAGCAGTCATCATGCTTTTAATTTAACATATTGGATAGATTACACAAATCATGTATACATGTAAGCATACCAAGAATTTCGTGCAACGCTTACTGCATTCATTGCCACAATCATAACTTCCCTAGACTTATTGAAGCGTGTATTTCAATAAATATTTACATTATAATCTACAACTACAATATATTAATATGAGATAATTCATAGAAAAATGTTTTAAGTTATAATAATATTCAGGCATTTATCAATTTCTTATTTTAAATAAAATGATAATTATTCTATTTTTTTACTTCTCTTTAGATTGTTTTAACGTATTTATTTTCTTTTTTCTTGACTTTTATGTTATTAAAAAAAAAATTTTGTAGTATACTTCGAGTTGTATTTTTCTATTTATAAGTTAAATATTTATTGTCAAATAATTAATTATTATTTGAATCAATCTATCGTAATTCGCATAATTAAATAATTTTAAATTTCATCATATTTTAAATAAATAAATTCAATAAGTATTAATATTTATTAATAAAATATAAAATCAAGTATAATCATAAATTTTTTATGAAAAAACATTTTTTTATACAAAAGCTTGTTATAAAAATAATAAAGAATAGTACGCATGTAAAAGTACTCATTAAACAATTTTTATATTAAAAGAATGCAAAACAAGAGTTTGTTTTTTGTAATCATAAAATTTTACTTAATTGACATATAATAATAAAAAATTATATGTATAACTATAAATTATAAAACATATTATTCATTACATTTTTAAACATAAAATACAGATTCTTATCAATAATATTCGTAATTCTCGTGCATGTGCCTCTGTGATGTGTATAACTGATAATATTTGAAAAACACTCATAGTACTAATATATTGTGCACAATATATTAGTATAATTTTATTATACTAATAAAATTATATTTATGTGTTTAGAAATAATTCATTTTTTTCGTGAAACGTTTCATAAATTTACTACTTAAAACTAGTACGTAAAATGTTCCATAAATTAAAGCACTGAATTCACTTACTTTTCTTACAATAATGTTTTTAAATTGAAAGTAATTTTTTTATCATATACAATATCATTCTCGTTTTTTACATACTTATACTGTTGTGATAGTATTAAAATATTCTATCAATTTTGACACAGAAAACATTTTTGAATAATTAATATTTATTATTAAATTAGTATTAGTCTAATTGAACTTTTGAAACATTAAAATAATATCAAATATATAATGAAAATATTTAATGTAATATAAAAAAATAATTTAATTACCTCAAAATAATATTCAAAATGATATACAAAATATTAAATATTTAAAAATCATTAAATACAATGTAACTATAATTTCATAATAGTATGTTACATAATAGTATATTATTGAGCTGTAAAAATGTAATATTTTACATATATATTTGTCTCTGCATTTTTGCTACTTCATTCATTTATTAATTTTTTATATATTTAATATAAATGCGTTCTAATTCTTATTTTTTTTTACAAAAACACCCATTCTCTTTTTATGCATTCATTTGCCACTCTCTTTCTATACGATTTTCATAATGCAGACTCTTAATTCTAATCAGAATGCTATTTACAGAACACTTTTAAACATACTTTCACATTTTTTTCCTCAAATATTTTCACTAATTTTCACACCACTCTTTATTCCAAACTTTTTTACGGTAATTATATTAAATGAAAACCAAACGTTTCTATAGTACCTCGCAAAATATTTTAACTCTTTTGTAAAATTTTAGAATAAATCGTTAAATCAAACTAAAACGTGTTGTCACTGCATTGACATAAATTTCAATCAACTGTGCTAAGGTACCATAACCTACACTATGAATCTAGATACATACGCGTATTCGACTTCAACATTTGGTTTTTGAGCCAGATTTAATTGCATAAATTTTACAAATAATTTACAAGATATAATCTGTAAATTCAAATTTAGTGCAGAATTAATGCACTTTAGTGCAAAGGCTGAGTCAGAAAAAAAGCCATTAGGCGTGGAAGCTTAAAACACATCAATGTTTTTCAAAACTACTTTGAATCAGTGAAAAAACTGATTTTCTCGATAAAATAAAAAAATATTTCGAAAAAATTGAAACGGTGTTTGAAAAATATAAAAAAATTACTAAAATCATTTTAATAAAATATAATATTATTCAGTTATAAGGAAGGTATATAATATTATAAAATATATGGATATTCTTCAAATGCAATATATTGGAATATAAATGCATTATAAGTCACAAATTCAAAAGTACACTTTCCGAAAATAAATTTACCATATTTCAATATAACTTATAACGCATGGATATATTTGTACAACGTATTTCAAAATATGATTCATAAAAACACTATTATTGCTCCCATTGAAGAATGTTACTACATACACTCATACTTAATAGACAAAACTGCAAAGATAATTCAATTATTTTTTCTTGAGATATCGTTTGGACGATAAAATCGTTATTATTAATAAATATTTAAAAGAATTACTAGAACATACTTCTCTCATGCAAAAAAATCCACAAGTATATGCCAGCTTCCTGACAATATTAATTCGAACATGAGAATATTATAAGCTCTAGGTTTATCTATTCATGAATAATTTGTGATTCAAAAATTTTACATGACCTCTAAAATAGATGGAATCACTCATTAAGAATGAGAAAAGGTCAATCTTTTCTACAGAATAATCAACGCTTTATCAATTTACAACTTCCGGTAAGAATAGATACTCAATATTCGATACTACGTACAATCACAATATTCAACCCGACCAAAGGAAGAGTACTACTTAAAATAAAAAATAAATTTTGAATATTATTTTAGTAAAATTGTAAGGATAATACTCTGCATAAAAAATTATTAAAAAAGAAGTATTTTCACCCGAAATTAATGTCCGGAAATCAAGGATTCAAATAGTAATAAAGTTCTTTATTATCACTATCTCCGTTCCCAGACAAAGGCAATATATTGCGAGTACGAAGGAGATTAAAATACACTGACATTTTATAAAACAAAAAATATTCTATACTACTGCCAAAAAAAATCATTATTTAATTCAGTTAATAATTAAATAAGAACATATTTTATGAAGATTTTAATTTACATTATTTTAAGTCAGAAGTCGTTATTGGTCACTAAATGGCAAGAGTACTACGCGTCACATAATTCATGCATGTATTGAGTGTTTTAGATTTAACAATAATCAAAAAAATTACATAATGGATGATTTTCCAATAAAAAGATTTCATTTGAAAATACAATTTCATTGCTTTTTTGTATAAAAGCAAAATATAAAAGCAAAGCAAATTTTATAAAAAAGCTTCATAATAGAATGAAAATGAAGGTCTATGTAGCAAATTAATATGTTTCATCGCAAAAGCAATTCTCTTAAAAGTAGTTAATCTAGCATTTATATTCAGATAATGCTACAATTATTGGTTAAATTTAATTTTTAAAGCATAAAATTTCTGCCATAAGAAACCACTTTTATTCTGTTTTTAAAATTAACTAATCTTAAACCGACTATTTAAATTATCGATTATAAATTACAATTCACACACTTGCATAAGAGTTTAATACGCTTTATTATATCTTACGAAAAATATGTAATATATATATATATATATATATATATACATTTCTTTTTCGAAATTCTTTCATATAAAATAGTGTTTTATATAAAAATATGATAGTCTTTTATATAAAACACATCAACTGTTTAAAAAATATAAGAATCACTTTATCAATATTAACTTTGGGTATTCAATTTATTAATGTAAAATGTTCTCACAAAATTTTTTAGAGTTTTAATTTTATTATTTATTAAACGTATTAACATTCTTTCTTTTATTACCGCACCCAATTATATTTGCTCAAGATTATCCTTCAATACCATATTCTATAATAACTGCAGCTATTTATGTATGTATTGAAGATAATTGATGTCCTCAACACATAGCATATGTACTTTTGTTGGTGTACATGCTTAAGGTCACGCCTGTAACCATAGAATGTATTTTTATTTCTGTTATTTCAACGATGAGCTATCATATTAGTGAGAGGCGAAGTGACAAAGGAGTAAGTATCTTCACGCGATAGCATGCATTGTATGCAGATACAAAAAAACTCGACAACAATCACGGTAGAGCTCCTACGCGACAGTAACACATCAAATTACGTATATAAGTATGCATATATTGACTGATTCATTATCATGTTATGTCACTATAGAAACAAACCAAATGCCATCATTCAGTAAATATTATAACGAATGTTTATTTATTTTATTCTTTGTTAAATAAAATACATGCTTTTATTAAAACAAAAATTTATAATGTGTGCTTAAAAATATTATTTCGAACATTCGGCTTTAATTGATTATTTTTGAACGTGATACTTGTTTTTTCCGAAGGTACTATTAATTTTTGTCATTAAATTATTAATTTTAAATTTATTTATAATTAAATTTTTTATTCTTATTTTTCATATTTTATATCTTATTTTAATAATAATAAATTATTTTGTTTCTTAATTTTATTAAAACTACAAGTGTTGTAATTTAAAATGTAAAAAAAATAAAAGTAATCTATAATATAGTTTGTTGATTACATATTTAAAAAAACATAATTACCAAATAGACTTATTTTCTAAAGGTTTTTTTTTATTTAATGAATGATTCATATTCATAAATATTCATAAATATTTTTAGTTTCAATTTTATTATATTAGCAACATCAACAATATATTAATTGATGAAAAAAATTAGTATCTGCTTATAGTTAGTCTTACTATTAAATTTTTCCCACCTCTTTTCTCTTTCTATTTTTTCTTTAGTGGAAAGTAAAGTTATAAAATGTATCTCTATTTTATAATATCAAGGATTCACAATAGTCGCATATGCGATTCAAAATATACTTCTAGTTTACTGTAAAATTATTTCATAATCATTGTACGAGAGTTAAACTAGAAGGTCTTCAAAATTTATGCCTTTCTCTTTTTCTCACTTTTTCTTTTTATCATTTACATTCTATATATTTTTTTTTTATTTGTAAGAATAAACCTAATTATAAAATTAAATTATTATCTGATTACAAACAAACTTCTTTTATAAATATGATAAAACTTTTTTAATTTCTTAATTTTGTTAAATTTTTAACTATCAGAATATTTCATTAATTAATTTTAAAAAAGAATCTCTTTTTATCTGATTTTAATATAACATTATGTATAAATTTAGTGTTGTAACTTTTTTCAAATCTATATAATCATAAATTTTAAATATTAAAACATCTGTACATATACCGTATAAAATTATATTGGGAAAAATATAACATTGTATACAATAAATGGTATAAAATGTAAAAATTTATTTCTGAATTATTGTTTAAAAAATTGAAAAATCAAAAATAGAATGAGTTTAATAGAATATAAATAAAATATAAATTTTTTAAACACGTTATTTTATTAATTCATGTATAACTTAAGATTTTAATAAAGCAATTAATTAGATGAACATTAATTTTTTTCATTAATTAAAATATTTTTATTAAAAATGATATAAATATGAATCTTTTACACAAATTATGAAAGACCTATAACATAAAGTAACATGTTGCAATTCTATAAAAAAAAACGGTGACGCTTGGACCAGAGACAGAAAATATAAATCAAAGTCCTAACTACTAGATAAACCCTTTTTAATTAAATACCATGAAAACTAGAGCATGTTAAAATTTGTTTATAGGAAATAAAACATACGTGAATGACATGAATTTTTTCAGTTTTATTTAAAAGTTTAATGCTGTTTCTTTAATTTTTAGAACTATGTTATTTTCTATAAATTACTTCCAAATAATGATAATTTTAATTTTAACAATTAAATTTATTATAATATAATGTTTTCTTACAATTTAATTTTATTTGTATATTATTTAGACGACATTGATTTAGTATATTTTTATATAAGAAAATTAAATAAATTTATTAATAAATTATAATTATTATCAATACTCTAAAAATATAAATAAACAACAAAATTTTATACTAAAAGTTAAATTTAACGTTTATCTTAACTTAAAATATTAAATTATTAAAGAACTAATATAATTATATATTTGGAGAAAAAAAATTTATCTTTGGAAAATACATAAAATATATCAGCACATCCACTATAAAATTATCTTTTTTTTCTAAATTTTTTTCTAAAATGGTTCAAAACTTTTTAAAAATGTACAGTAATAAAAGAGGAAAACTGCAAGCTCTTCCCCCTCTCTTTGAATTTATAATATCACAGTTACTCACAATAATCCTCTTAAATGTTGATTTATTCGTACTATTCCATTTTGCACTGTATTAGTTACATTGAAAAAACAATAATATATCACATAATATGTAAAATATTTTTTTAATTCTATTATATAATATAATATATTTAATATAAAATGCTTTTGTATTTGTTCCTGATATATATATATATATATATATGTATATGTATATCTATTAACATATAAAATTAAAAAAATTAATTATATTATTAAATCTATTTTTTTATATAAAAATTTGGATATTCTTAATATTTTATTATAATATTTATACAGTCATTTATTCATTATACCAGTAATATATCGTACCAGGATAAATTAAATTTTAAATACAAAACAAAATAATAAGTAAAAACGTATTATACTACCTCTTACAAATCTTTCAAAGATCCTAATACTATTATTTTAATAATATAGTTATAATTCAGTTCTTTTTGTCTATTATTTTCATATTAATAACGTTTTATGACTATGTCGTTTACAATTCTTAAAATGTAAGCAATTGTAAGACAGTCATTGTAACTGCATAAAGTAAATTTCGTTCGTGTAAATTACTGAGTTATTCATCAACATATAATCATGTTCTCTATTAAAAAATGGTCAGTATAAGTCATTTATAGAAAGTTAGGAAATATAAAAAAAAAAAACAACGATAGAACTTGTATTTTAAACTGGATTCTAGTCCCGTTTAAGATATACTCACGATATTGATTATAATTTTCTATTTTACTATTTTTAACTTCCTAGTTACATTTATATTCTTCTATTTTAATTCTTCGTATATGGAATTTATTATTATTTATTTTTTCATAAAATATTTTCATAAATCGTCTCACAGGATTTATTAAAACGTTACTGTGTTAATTAAATGTTGAGCAGATAAATTATGTTGAATTCATAAATATAGAATTATTATAAAAGGGTTATTGGATTTAAATAAAATAACTTAATATTGCTTTTCTATATTTCTAGAACGTATGCATAACACATGTCATGTATAGAAATAATTTCTAAAATAATAAAATTGTTCTAACAATTGTTTTACAAATTTTAATGAAAAATCATATGCTCTTTATCTAAAGTATATTTAAAAAAAAGGTGTATAGTATTTTTATAGATATATTATACTAATATTAATATTTTTATTTCAACACTATATTTATATATATTTATACTGCATTCTATTATTAAGTGCATTGGATAAATGATGTTTAAATTTAAAACACTGCATTGCGTGAAAATAATTAATAAAAAAAATTGTTTTATTTATCTATTATTATATTATATTATAATATAGAATATACAGTATACTATTTAATATTATAATAATTGTATATATTTATGCAAAGAATTCAAATTAATCATCTAATTACAACAAAAATGTTTTTATTTAAGTAAAACTTCAAAAGATAGTCATTTGAGAATTTAATCTATGTGAAGTTATTGTCAATGTATTGTATATATTTTGAAAAATATTATCATTTTCTTGTGCATTGGAAATATTAGAAGATGCAAGGCAAAGTAGAAAGGAATACAGCTTCTCTATAACGTAAGATACTTTGAGAGAAAACTTGAAAGAGGGAATTCTGAGGACGAGTCCGGAAGACTAGACTCCTAGAGGGAATTCAAAAAACCGGTCGAGTCAGATCAAGAGCACCCGCTGCTAGTCAGTACATGGGCAAGGCTGCTTTCGATTTGGTCAGATAAAGCAAAAAACTACAGACTTGTAAATAACCTGATTGTTTTTCTTTATCCATCTATATTGACCTCTCTCCATAAATTGATTTTTTTTAGACGATTTCTTTACTCTTTAAAATTATTTGCAGCTAGAAATACTAGCCTTCCAGTTTCTCTTAGACTTATATTTTTATTATATTTGTGGTAAATGATAAAATATTAAAACTTAAAGTATACTTAATCTATGTCTGCTGTTATTTTAAATTCTTAATACAGAAGCATTCTAATAACCTATATAATTTTTAGAATTAATTATTATATATATATAATATTTAAACATGCTTATAGAATATATCTTTATACATCTATACAGTATATACATATATATATATATATATATATATACATATATTAAAATAAAACTGATACAAATAATATCTGATTATAAAACTCATCTGCAAACTATGTTTACATCAAAAACTTTATAATGGTTTAAATAAATCAGTTTAATTGTATAATTGTTTATAACTCTTTTATTTTTTTAATGTCTTTGTTTATCATATTATGATAAAATATTATTTATCAATTCAAATTATCATTCATTATATGTATTCTCAAGTAATTTAAATATAATAAAAATATAATGCTTTAAATGTTAGAACAAAACTAAAAAATTTTTTAATTATAAAGAAGAATGATTAAAACACAATACAAATTCATAATCGTTTTGATGTTAAGAATTCAAATAATGTGTTTAATTGCTTTTTATAATTGTAATATAATTCAATGACGTCATTCATATCATTCAATCCATGCAATTATATACAAATATATTATTATTCTTAAAAAATATACAACTTAAATTAAACTTAAATAGAAAATAATTAAAAATTTTGAAATCTGAAAGTAAAAAAGAAGATTAAAATTCCTGAAAAAAATTATATAAATATTAGCAAATATAAACATTAAGAATATATCAGAATTCAGCTCTTAACACATCCAAAGAAAAATCCGTCTTTGTTCTTATAAAAAAAATCATCGTTTTAGATATCTCAATATATCGTAACTGTAGAAAACTATAAGAAGATAATACTAAATCGAGGTAAAAAGATGTAAAGAAAAACGAAATAAGTCATACAAAATATATCTATGATGAAGGAATGCACTAGCTCTAGGTCATAATCTAGTCACGTCTATAGACACTCGCTAACGTACAATAAGTCTCAGAGATGAGGAAAAGGCACGTTCGCTTTTATTGTTCATGTTTCTTTCATTCCCTTACTCTCAACTCAGCTGCTACTTTCCTGTTTCAAGTACTTCTCTCTTTCTCTCCCCCCCCTCTCTCTCTCTCTATATATATATATATATATATAATTCTTTCTTTCTATTTTTATCTTTCTATCTCTGTTTCTTTCGTAAAATCAGTCCGCATGTGACTGTCACAGCAAGCTCGTTTTAAGCTTTACTACATCACTATAATCTTACATCATTATTATTATATACATTATACACATAAAAAATATCATACACAACCTTTCTTATAAATCTTCTTATAAATTTTTGATTATCTTATGAATTATAAGAATGCGTGTAACTTACATATATTTATATTAAATCGATATATTTTATAAGAATTACTATTAGATTTTAATTACATTATATATAAATTTTTCTCAGATCCAAAACATTTCTTTCTCTCATTTCATATTATACAGATATTAATATCGCTAGAGAGCCTCAAAGTATTAACTTTTAAATTTTATAAAATTCTACGTATATTTTATACTGAAGAAAGATAATATACAGCTAAATTTATTGTACGTTCATAGTTATAATATTAAATAATTTAAAAGTTAATATTACTTGTAAAAACACAATATTTATGAATCTATACGCAAAAGTATTTGATCAATGATATAAAACATGTATATATTATATGTTATAATTAAAATGAAATAAACATTTTTCTATTATATAGAATCATAGATTTTTTTTATCTATATATATTACTTATTTATTTTGAATGATAACTTTGGTAAATATGAGTGATATGGTAAATTTTTAAAATCAATCAAAAATACTTAAAAATAAGAAAATTATTTATATAATTATATTTTAAAAATTTTTTAATTATTTATATTTAAAAAATTAAAATGTTTGTTTTTCATGAATCTATAGAGTTTTAGAAACATGATTCATTACATAATTTTAAAATTATCTGTTGATAAAAAAATACAATACTTCCAGTATTATTAAAAAATAATTTTCATAAGTAAATTTTATTAAATTCTCAAAATATTTTTTGTCAATATATATTATTATTGCACATATACTTATAATTTAATTATTGTGGTTTGAAAATAGTTCAATATTAAATTTGAGGTAACTGTAAAAATAAAATAAAATTTGAAAAGTTAATATGTTGCAATAATTAAAACATGTAAATTATGTACTATTCCTGGGATTCTAGAAGAATATATGACATTTGATTTCCATTATATCTCAATACAAATCAGTTCATTAGTTAATTAAATTATTTTAGATAAATATTTTTACATTTTTTTCTTTGAAGCTAGATATTTATTAAAATAATTTATAAAAATATTTGAACAAAAAAAGCATATAGATTTTTAAAACAATGTGTAATTATAAATCCTCATAATACCACTAATCATTATTTGCCTAATACCTGTTCTTGAATAGCGATAGATACGACAAAATTTTATTTTTAGTTTTTAATTATTTAACTTTTAAATAATTTGTTCATAAAAATATATAAATATACTACGGGAATGAAACATATATTTAACAAATCATGATAACAATAAATATTAAGAAATATTAACGTTAAAATATTATAGTTTCAAATAAATTTTCTATAATATATTTAGTAATAACCAAATATTATTTTAAAATAAGAAATTTATATATTTCAAATTATAATTTTATAATATATTTTACATTTTAAAAATAAATAAATATCTGTGATCAAATTATAATAATTTTACTCGATACTTGTATTTAACAACAAATATCACCATATATTAAAAGTTAAAAATGATAGTAATAAGAATTGTACTCAGTCATGTATACTATTTAGTAATTCAAATATTTATTGAGAAAAATTAAAATAAGCTATCATAAACAGTCTTTTTTTAAAGATATCTTAAACAAAATAAAACATAATACACATAAAATTGTTTGATCATCTAGAATAAAATAAATTCTTAAATAATAGCTTCTTATAACTATAAAACTATACAAAAATATTCGTGCTTAAATAAAAATACGTTATAATCTGTTTGTAAATAAGAAAACAACTTTGTTGATACATGCTTCATTAATTTGTTTTGACATTTAGCTGTAGATTCTGAGTAGAATTGTGAAAGTATGTCAAATCAGTTCTAGAGTATCGACAATTCATATATCTCAGACCACAATTTGTTCTTATAATGAAATCAGATTTTCGTAATCAATTTGCTTTCTTTCTGCTTCTACGTATTTTTAGTTACATTTATTTCTCTTGTTTGTTTTTATGGCTTCATTTATATAATACCAAACATTTCTATTAGTTTATAAAATTTTTATTTACTTATAATTATTTGAATGTATATAAGATAAATTAATACAAACTCATACTCTTGTTAACACTATATAATAAATTTTTACATAAATGAAATTGAATTATCTCCATAATGATTTACAAACATGAGAAGTTGTTTCAAAAATGAAGATTACATATTCTATGGCTTTAGCGAAAGTTAAGGCGATTATGATATTAATATGCGTGATTTATCTAAATCACTCTTAATACTTAATTTTTTCATTTCATCCAATCGCCAAGTATTTTCTCTTCTAAAACATTTTTCCTTATATCTATTAACTAAGAAACTATATACTTGCGTGAACACGCAAAATCTTTCCTCATAGAACGTTATAGTCGTACTTCACTCTTGTTACGGCAATTCGAAGGTCGAATAGAAAATCTTACCACATCTTGCTGCTTGCAACATTTTGCTGAAGTTTTAAAATTACCTATACTCACATTTACTCTAAAAGTACACATTTCGTAAAAAAAAAATATTACAAATATACAGATTATATATTTTTATTTAAATTTAAATATAAATTAAATATAAATTTAAAATCATTAACAGAAAAAAATTTATCTAGACTATAACGTACTAAATATGAAATAAACAGTACAGTATATTCGAAGAAAATAATTACAACAAAACTTAATTTGACTAAATATTATAAAAAAAAACAAATGCTTAGAAAAAAAAATTATTTTTTTATTTTTTAATTATTAATAAATTTAAATTTAAATAATTAATAATACTTTCTGAAATATTTAAATACACAGTATATTTAATCTCTAAATTATTTTATATTAAATATATCAATGTACTGTAAGAACTTTTAAAATTAATCAACGTGTATAAATTCTTATAATTTTTTTTATTCTTAATTATTCTGAGGTTGAATAATGCAAGCGATTGCCCCTACTTGAATCATAAAAATTATTTATGTTCTAGATGCCATACATACAATTATTCATCATACATATTTGTATAGAAAAATTACAATAATTTTCTGATAATTAAAAATAGTTCAGATATACATAAATATTTCACAAATAAATCACAAATAGTTTAATTTATTTATCTAGATGATTTTAATATTTTATGATTCTTGAGTCATTTGACTTTGCAATAGGATTAAATGAAAAAGTATGTGATATACAATTGAATAATTTAATAATAAATTCGCATATTAAAGGAATAAAATGCTACTCGTAATATTCGTAGGAACTACAACAGTCGTGTCATACATAAGAAACAGACCATTACTGGAGCTGACAGTTTCGTAATTAAGTAACTGTCGAATGTTGTTACTCTCCTTGAAATACCAACATACAATTATATATATAAATTATTTAATATAATTATTGTTTTAAAAGTAGAAATAATATTTATAATTAAATTATTTCTGTAATTTAATGATTTATTAATATATAATGATTGGATGTTTAATCGACTATTACTCAAACAATTTTAACTAACCATTCTATTATATTAATACATTAAAAAAATTTTATTACTAATAATGGAAGATATTGTATAAAAATATTTGTAAATTTTTTTAAAAATAATGTTTTTGAAAATATCAATTTTATAAATTTTTATACATAGATATGTATTTATTACATATTAAACACTATTTATACATTTCAAATATGTAATTTTCGTATTTTATCTAATAATCGTAGATTTCAATCAATTACTTGATAGCTTTCAATTAATTAATAATTTTATTATTTCAGTTCTTTCTTTCTTTTCGCCTCTCTATTTATTTATCTATTTATCTATCTATTAGATTGTCTAACATACATTCATTTCTTTACACATAATTTATTCACAAACATATTTTGTACTCGTGAATTCTTATCAAATTTTATATTAATAATTTCTTACATGAAGAGAACATCACTCTTTTTATTCAATTATAAAAAATATTAAGCTTTGCTTATACTATTAATCCTACTTACGTAACAGAGGTATTTATATATTGTAAAAATTTGCTATTGATTATTACTATTGATTAAGTAAAAATTATTAGAAATTTTAATATTTATAAAACTTTATTATAAATTTTAATATTCTTGGTGACCGATCCGTGTTACTATTTTATATATTATTTTTCTTACCCCCATTATTGTATCAGAATACTGGTAAAATGATACAGTTCTAAAAATTTTTTTGAATATATTCGTTCTTAATTATTTTAATAGGAACTGTGTTTTACCGTTCAATAATTAAAAATTAATTTACAATGATAAATTATATATTTATTTTAATGATATTATCGGCAATAATTTTTATGAACAAAGCTGGTTACAATAAATTTGCAGCTATATTCATACATTCGTTGATAATGAGATTAAGTTTTAACTTTTTTATTCACAATTTTATACTATAATTACTAATATATTTAGCCTACTATTTTCTTTCCCACGCTAATAAGTATATTTGATACCAAACTAACATTCCAAGATTACTCTTGTTGGTGCAGGGATGTTTTAGCGGGCACTATCTCATGTTCGCTGTTGTAGAAGATTTTCAACGAGTTAACGTAAATTCGAGCTAAGTCTTTAACGTACCAGACTCCCGCAAAGGACATGCTAATAATTTAAATCGTTCAAAAAATAAATAATCCCTTTTTGAAACATAAAAGTAACGTATATGCTAAATCTAAATAATATAATTAAAATAATATTTTATCCTTTTTTTGGCTATTATAAAATTATTTTAAGATTTCGTAAAATTTCTCTTTGTTTTGATGTAATTTATATTTTTAGGTGTGAGGATTATTTTTAGAAGGCATTTTTCTTATGCTATATATTGTCATTGTCTAATTTTATGTTCGTGTAAAACAATATATTGAATACTTCACACGCACCCTGGTAATTTTTCTTATTGGTAGCTCATCTTTGAATCGCTAATACGTCAATAAAAAATCACGATCACGCGTTCTTCGATCATTTTAATCAGGCTATAAAGCCCTTGCGGCTCTGAGCCCTTGGTAGCCGAGCGGCTACCCCGCGAGACGAAATCATATAAGAAATCTTTCTTTTCATATTTAGATCTTTTTTTTCTTTTCTTTTTGCTTTAAATGAAATATATATTAAATCATTACGTAATCATACTAATCATATATAATTGTTATTAATGTTGTTATTATCTTCCTCGAATCTGCCGTTTCAATTACATTTGATTTCGATTGTTTAAACCTCAACACACGTGAAGGAAAAAATTTTTTATTATAAACATATTCCTATAAAACATTAATTTCTTAAAAGTACAAATGACAATGTATATTGAAGAACTAATTTGCATGCACATTTAATAAAAGGCATGCTATTAAATTTGAAACTTAACATAATAAAAAATTTATAAAACCAATTAACTATATTTTCTATTTATATTTATAAAATACAAATTATATATAATTGTAAAAGGCAGAAATCAATTAGGGATAAAATAATTAATTTCAAAATTGTTTATAACTTAAATCATATTATTTCAGACATAATTAACATTTATTTCGCATTCAAGGCTATTGAGTTCGTAATGTAACATTCTTCGTCCCGTATAAAATTCGCTTATTTTTATACTTTTTTAGCGGTTTACAATTTTAAAATTTTGTATATAAGACGCAAGAAATTCCCTTTCAGAGTGTATATTTTGATGATTCTCACCCCAGATATACGTATTGAATTGTTCTTTTAAACCAGAAATTTTGTGATGCTTGTATATTATCAAATACTCTTTCTGGTACCTTTTCGAAAGGGATCGTCGAAATGTTGAACCTGCTTCCATTGATTTCACGTACATAAGTAATCGTTGCTCAAGTTACTTGTCATCATTTATCCTGAAGACGAACCATTCGAAAATTTGTTCTGCAAATTTCTCTAAGTCTCTCGAATCTTTCGACATATGCATCAAAAAGCGAAAATTGACCATATACTCTACTACGGTAAAAAATATATATAATACTTCCATGCTCGTTACCTAATCTTTTAGCATCACTTTAAGCGCTGATCACATTAATCTCTCCTATATAAGGATGAAGGGAGGGAGTAAAAGGCTAACGAATGCTTATGTTGTACAGGAAAATTTGAATTTAATCGGAGTCTATGTTTTTCATTTCCTTTATTAGTTCGCTGTTGGTTCCGTGAGCTCAAACTGAGCTCAAATTTAAGCTTGAAGCAAACTCCAGGTAGATCACCCTTACCGTAAATATATTGGACCGAAATAATCTTGGCCACAGAAAGTGAACAGTCTCAATTTAAACGCAACACGACTGCCGGGTAGCGGTGCCATAAGGGGCATTTCGATTTTTCCTTTATTTATCATAAACGTTACGCATCTACTTATTATGGATATTAATGCATATCATATTACATATTGCCTATTACATATATCGTTGAAAATTGTTTTATTTATAGACTTGTAGCAGGTCTTTTAATTCACAGGATATTACTTTTTTCTAAAAATTCTAAAAAAAAAAGTTCAAATTGGCGTCTCGGCTTTTTTTAATTACGTTAGTGTCATTTCGTAAATCAATTAAATCCGCATGGAAGAAATCATTCTGAACTAATCTTACCAAAAAAATTCAATCAATATGATGCCTGCCTTGGTCTTCTATTTCAGGAACGTGCATTTCATTCTACTGGGCCTTATACGCAGCGCATTCAAACCTAATATTCTCAATACGAAAGGGATAGACAGTACCTCGATTGTAATCGTATACGAACGGACTTATTTCGATTCAATCGTATTTAATATATCTCTTTCTTCTTTTAACTCTATTTTTTCTTAGGCCATTCATCTTCGTATTTCCATAAAATCAGAACCCTTTAAACCATCTCGAGTTAGATTTTAAGGCTTCCTCGACAATTTGCATCGCATCATTCGCGGGATTAATGTTTGTTGCCAATGCCACTCGTTTATTCACGCTAATTCTTTTAGTCTATTTGTTATGAAAATCTGATGTATCGTCGGACCGGATTTTATCCAGCGTAAAACTACGATAGAATCAGACCATTGGAAACTTCGTTCTATTGATAATGCTACATTAATCGATTTCAGTCGACATCATGATACCACTAAGTTTGTATTAACAATTTATTCCATACAACAACACTAGTGTTACGACATTTTGCCAATTATTCTAACCGAATAATACTTATGCTTGTACTTGTAAAACGATCTTAATTTTATATGTTCTTTACCTAAACATAAATTATTAATCAGAGTTTAGAAAATTGTCTAATAAATTAAAATTAAAATTTTTTTTATTGTAATACCTGTTATGATTTTTTTTTCGTTAAATACATTTGTTATGTCAAAACGTACCTTGCAGCTATTAGAATAGAATTTTGTATTATTTATTCACTTAATATTAACGGGAATCTTTATCTCACACATCTATAATTCATGAAATCAAATCATTTTCCACTAATGTGACCACATTTAACATTATTAGAGCGTCTATTTAACAATGCAAAGTGTCAACAAACCCATTACTCTAAGATACAAATGGGTAAAAAAAATTTGCGGACCTTCTAGTCAACTTATATTATTTACGCTTTTCTGAACTGGCATTAGAGCCGATTACTTGGGACCATCGTCATCGTTATATTGTTTGTAGAATTAAATTTCGCTGTTTCGCATAATAATTCGTAGTTTTTCTTTTTGCCTTTTATGTATCCTTAGTACCAGAAGTTATCTTATGTATGTGCTGGCTTAAGGCAAATGAATAATTATTTAACTTTCACGTATTTTCAACGGTTTGTGACTATTTCCCGCAACAACGATGCACATCTTGCAAGCGGATACACGCCGCCCATCCACTTGATGTATTTTCGTTTGGACATATTAACTTGTTAAATTAAATCCAGGACATATGCACCATCGACGTATATCTATTATTTTTTAATTTTGTAGCAAACTGCAATAAGCGAACTCTTTTTTTATTCGATCAAAAGTAAATTTTATCTCCTTCAAAATCTCCTTGGCTATCACTCTTTTCACTCTGAAATATAGTTGTAGAATTCTCATTATACTTTTAGAATCGCAACCGTAGTCAGTAACATTTTCACGAATTCGTAACTTTTCTTCTGAGTGCAGAAAATAAACAAGCTATATTTTCCTTTTCACTAAAACCTTCTTAATCCAAAGACAATTCGAAATATTATTTAAAATAAGCCATCTAAGTGAACCATCTGATAATTCGGGCAATCATTCCTCTACAACTAAATAATTTATTACATTTATTTATGTTATAATTTGCAGTTATTTAATTTTTCAAAAGCTTTTTCTAAGATGGCTTATTTTGGACAGAATTAACATTTATTTAGCATTCATAGAAGTTAAGTTCATAATAATATTAATATAATCAGTATTACCACTTTATTGAATGCATACTTACTTTTTGTTGGAATAAATCTTTATAATTTTTTAACCGTCATTGCTTTTTTTATTACATATTATAATCATCTTATAATTTTTACTAAATTATATGTTATACTTTATTTTTTTCATTAATACATGAATTATATTAAATTCTAAGTGCAGCCTCTCAATTTTTTCAACTTGATTTTTCGGTTTTACATTGTGTTAAATATACTAATACGGCCAAGTATGTTTATTATATTCTGTGGGAGTCGCAATAGAGCGAGTTTCACATCTTGAACAGCTCATATTTTTAACAAGTCTTCATTCGTAATATGTTGGTTATAGGATAGTGATATAAGACCGTAAAATAAAATGTTATTAGTGTTTCCATGTATTAATTAATTTTATTACTACATTTTTTTTTCATTCTGATGAATGTTGAAAACTGACTTATTCCAATGCATTTGTGAAATTATAATAGAATTACTGTAGTATAATTATTTAATATTATATATAATTACAATTATAAAAACATAAAAATTTTTTCCAGTTGCTAGAAATGGTTTTGAAGTTAATCTCCGATTTTACATATTGCTGCGAATATACAAGAGCTTAAATATCAAAATTGAAACTCTGATGCTCTTGAATGTTTCAATTCCTTTAAAATTTAAAAATAAAATAAAAATAATTTTATCGAGTTTATATGATTCTCTTCATTTAATTTCTAAAGATATTTTTTAATCTTCATTCTTAAAAGTTCCGTTAAATATATTCTTGAACTTTAATAATATCGTTTAAGATTAATTTAAATCCATAATCTATCATAATTATTTCATAATATTTATTGTACATGCAGTTTGGTTCTCTTTTTTTAATAATACCTATTTCAATTAAAATTTTGATATTGAAAGTAAACAAAAACTGTAAATTTTGTTATAGAAAATTATTTCATATATACAATAATGAATATTATTTTAAAAGATATACAATTATTAAATAATAAAAAGTTCAACTAAAATAATTTTCTGATAAAAATAATCTATTATAACAGCAAAATTTTTCAGTGTCACTATTGTAATGCATTTGTTTGCTAGAATGACGGAATCAATACCATTGGATAAATATTTATCTCATAAAGGGTAAATGCAATTTTGTCTAATGCTACTTTTATAAACCAGAATTAAAATATTAATTAATTAACAAAAATTTGTATACCGACAAATAATTTTAATTTACCAATTTGTAGAACATACAATTAAATTTATCGTCCATGACTCTGTCAAAGAATGTACTAGGAATTCATAGAGACACAACAAAAAATTTATCCAATAATTTTATAAATAGCATTTTATTTATTTCATCTCATTTTATTATATCTCTATTGTTCTCGACTCTCTTTCTCTCTCTCTCTCTCTCTCTCTTTCTTTCTTTCTCTCTCGTTCTACTTCTCTATTTATATATCAATCTATTTATTCATTTATGTATATATCTATCTAAGCATGTTTGTTATCTTTATCTTTATTGATTAAGTAATATAATAAAAAATGAAAACTAAATTTATGAATATTAAATGATCAAAATTAGGTTTGCATAAAATGAATATTACAATATTTTAATAAAAATACATAAATTAAGGTATTCATGGTTTGAATTATAATCATAAGTATAATACTCATCATCACGTATTATTATTATTATTATTATAACATATTATATTATAATACATAATTAAACATAATTTATGTTATAATTTTGATTTATTTTTAATTATGATTGATAAATTAAAAGTTTCTTTCAGATAGTTTATTTAATCAACTATAATAAATAAATAAGAAATGATACATTTTTGATATGAAACGATATAAAAAAAATTGATGATGGATTTTAGAAAGCTAAATATTATAACTATTCTACTCAAATCAAAATTTTAAATGAAAAGATTGAATATTACAAACTTTAAGATTAGTAAAAATTAAATTACAAATATTTATTTTCAATTAATAAATAAAAAGTGTTTTTATTGTGAAAAATTGAAAATTATTCAGATTATTTTTCAAATGATTTATCTTAAAGAAAAATAAATTTTACTATTATGTAAGATTTTTAATAAAAAAATGTAAATTTGAAAAATATATATTTTCAATAAATTAAAAAAAATACAAATAAATAAACACAACGAATCGTGATTACTGTTAAGAAAATTCAAATTATAAATAAAATTAATTGTTTGTATTCGCATGATATACAAAATTAAATTACTTTAAATCACAATAAAGTATATGTATAAATCATTTGTTTTATATTGCATAGAGTATAAATTTTTTTATATAGCATTTATTAATCATTCATTCTACTAATCTGTATGTTGATTTATTTTAATAGTTTACATAATTAATTTGTTTTCTTATATATTTTAAACTACAAATATTTAATATATAATTATATAAAATAATTTATGATAAAAATGAATGACCATAAATTTATGAACGATTTTCATTTTTATATGTTAATAAATGACAATGCAATATTTATTCTGTAGAAATAATTTCCGCATTTTATATGTAAATTGTTATTTTATAATTTTCTGATTTAATTTGTTAATTCATAAGACTAATTTCAATTTAAACGTAGACTAAGTTACAGTCAATTCAATTTATAAATGAATAAGAAACATTTATCTATCCGCTTATTCATTCTTCTACAAGTTTGGTACTCGTAAAATACGTTATTTGCTGAAAATAAATATAACAAGCTTCGAATCAGGAAAAAATCTAAGAAATGTATATCACTTTTATTTTTGCTCTCTCTCTCTCTCTCTCTCTCTCTCTCTCTCTCTCTCTTTAACTATCATTTCCGATTATTCAAAAATTTTTATGCCAGGGAATACTCTTGTATGGAACTTTCAGACAAAACTTCACCTCATACGTCATCTTACGAAATTTTATCAAACGCATTAAAAAAAATTTGTTAAATAATCAACACCATATTATTAATCACAACTATAATATTAATTTAAAAAATTAGTTTAATTAATAAACGTTACCTAAATTAAATGTAAAGAAAAAAATAATAACGTTGCAGAAATCTCGATTCCAACATAAAAACTACTGTGTGATTGTGAAAAAACACTACGTGAAAAAGTAATATCAAATTAAAAATAAAAAATTACAAATACAAGACACTCAAGAAAATATAAACAGATGAGAATTTCTTTCTGACTTATATCACAGGTGTAAATATACAAGATTAAAGTGCATAGATTTTTAAAATAGTATATCGTTATTTATTTCTCAATTACTAGTTTATCTTCATATATAAGGATCAACCTATACGCGTATATGTGTTCAATCCCGACCACGCAATACTCCTAGAAAAGTGCGTGAGCGTAAGTGTAGGCCTGTTGCGTTCAAGGTCTACGACAGTAGTATTTAATAATATACATACAGCAAGCCAATCACCAATGGTTCGCCTCTCATTTCTATTACGTAATATGTACGTGGCCAGTTCTTTAAGTTTCACTTACATTAGATTCGTTAAGCTAACTCAAAAGGTAAAAGGGATACAACTATAACAATAAAAATAGATAGACGAAGAAAGAGAGAAACTGTGTAAGCACATGTGTAGTTAAGTATATTAAATACCGCATCTGTCGGCAAAATACTGAGTGACGATGAAATGCACAGATGAAAATTGTCATCAGCAGTCAAAAATCAAAATTGAAGTTAACTACAAGTTTACTTTATTTCCTTCTATTCTTATTATATATAAACTTTATTCTAACATATAAAATTAATTATGTTATCTGTTAATTTATAATTCACATCTAACATGGTTTATCAACTTACACCTAATATTAAATGTACTTTAATAGATAGTTACCATTAATATAAGTAAATAATTAATGTAAACAAATATAAAATAAAAATGTATAATACAGTTTTAAAAAATTAATATATTTTATATGAAATTAGTTTATTATAATAATATTTTATATATAAATACATACATACATATTTTATATATCACATAAAAAATGTATAACAAATAATTACATTTCAAATGTAAATACTTCATTATAAATTGAATAATATTTAAATTTGTATTTTTTTGTTAATAAATATTAGGACATTATTTTATTAAATGATAATCAACGGTTTCTATTCAATTATTATATACATAATATGTCTATCGTAATATTCAAAGTACACTATTATTATTATTTTATTAATAGTCTAATTAACCAAATATATACCATTATTATATTCCGTAACAATCAAATAAATTCAAAATAATATTTACATCAATTTATCATTTAACCATATTAAACAAAAATTTAAAATAAGTCTTCATAATTGTAATAGAATTTTATAAAATTCAAAATTAATTTTTTTTCTAATTATTTTATTGCTACGATTATAAAAAAAACGACATTATTAGATATAATATACGTAAATACAAAATTAATCTATTCATAATTTCTAAAAGTTCTAAAAACTATTATAAAATAACTGCAAAAGCAAAAAATAATTATGATCAAATAAAAGATAACATTAAAAAATTATTATTAAAAATTCAATCGCAATATAATTTGAAAAAGTCTTTTGTTCGGAATATATAAAAAAAGTGAAATAGTTATTTTAATAAACCTGTTGCCTTTTTATTCAATGCCTGTTAATTTCTAGTGTATATATTTTAAATTCTACATGTGCAATACAGCATTTTAAATGTCCTTTTTCACAAAGTGAAGATTGGCGTTCAAGGCATATATTAATTTTTAAATGTGTTTCTAAAAAATGTCAATATAATATATATTAAATTCATATTATTTTTTATACAGAGTCAAGGTAAGATTAGTACAGTATACAAAATTTAAATTTCTTCTCTTTATGGCACTCCTTCATTAATAATTTTAATGAAAAATAATTACAAATAATTACATTGATATGTATGTGTAAGAATCTGGTTGGGAAAAAATTTTCTACTTCCAAAAATATTGAAGAAGTATAAGCCACTACTATAGTTTTAAATAAGCTTAAACATAATTAATTATACTTATTCCGCACCCACTATACACGTAAACTACAATTTACCTGCAAATGCGTCCATACATTCAAACAGCGTTCTATAACGTAACCTCGTTCTTCGCGAAGGTGTTTCTTGTTAGTGATACACCGGCTTGTCTAGTGACGTCACTTCGTCGGAAATGGAATGTAGGTAGCGCTGCTTATTATGCTTGCTGAGTAGAAAAACAGATTAAAAAAAAATCCGAATGAAGAATAAAAAGGCTTATTTACACGTACAAGTGTAAATTAATAGATTTAAGTATACAGCAAAATGTTAAATTGATAGCAAAATATATTTATAAATGAATAGAAAAATAGATAGATAGACAGATCGATAGATAGAGAGAGAGAGAGAGAGAGAGAGAAACAGTACTCAAGTATTTTCTTACATGAGCCGAATAACAGCAATAATTAATCTTTGCATTTATTTACAATAATCCCATTCGTAGTGATTCTATTTTTAGAAGCTGCTGTACAAAAAAAAATATTATTAAAAAAAATTTAATAATTATAAATATAGTATATCTAACCAATTGTCAATTTAAATATTAATAAATTTCTTAAATATTTCACTTTTCCAATGAAAAAATTAAGCTAAACTTTAAACTTTAAGCATAACTTTTACATTATTATATAATTGAATAATAAAATAAAACATTTATCTACATCTTTTATGAATTGTAATCTTAATAAACATAAAACAAAATATTATTCGAAATGTTGTCTATTTTTAGATTTTAATTAATTTTACTAACTTTATTATAATTACTGAAATATTAAAACATTTTTTACAGATTACAAGTAATTTTAAAATTTTATTTAAAATTTTGTAATAAAATTTTAAAAAACTTGATAATCATATTTAATTTTCAATTTTAATTAAAAATTTAAAAAAAATCGGACAATTTGTAATTGTATAAAATTGTCAAAAATAAAATTTTTTCTCTATGTTTATTTACTATATAATATATTAATATACAAATAAAATAGAAAAAATTAAATATAAATAGTATTACATGGTTTCTATTAATTCTAAGGTTTGTGTCAACAAAAAATAAAAATGAATTAAGTATAAATAAAATTTGATATATAACTAATATTAAATTATTATAAATCTTATTAATTATAATAATATATAATAATGTTATGGATCTGTTAACTCATTTTGTTCTTAAATATGCCTCTATTAAATAAAGTAGTAAATAAAAAATTATAAATTTTAAGTTTATTTTTATTAAATGCAGCTTATACAATATTATATTATTAATAAATTAATGTATATATTTATACATATATATATATATATGCTTTTAATTGAAATGGGTATAACTTCATTAGCTATCAATCTATATAAAAATATTTGTATACAATTTAATAGCATTATGTAAAAAGTTGAATACGTTTTCGATATTTTATATTAAATTAGTTATTAATCTTAAAATCTGTATATATTATATTAATAAAAATTTATTTAAAAATAATTTTTTTAACATTTCATTTTAAACGATTTCATTTTAAAAGTCTAAAAAAGAATATGAAAGTGTCATTAAACGGTTTCACTATAACTTCTAAGAATATTAGATTTGTTTTTTATATAAATAATTTTTAAATAATTGTAAATAAGTAATTTTTTGTAGAATCTATTCCTGTTCAGGAAGTATAAGATCTTCTATAGTATACAAGCATGTACAAATTTATAAAAATTTACGTACTTTATAAAAAAAATGTTAGTTTATTAAAAAACATTAACATATGTTTGAATAATTTTTTTTAATATTTCAACCATAAAATATTAATAATTAATACAATTTTCAAAAAATTAAAACTTAACTAAGCTGAAATTCTGAAAATTGAAACTCTTTAAATGCGTATATACGTTACCTATTTTTAAATATAAATAATTAGCATTTACTTCTTAAAGATAGAAGAAACTATTATTAGTATATATAATAGTGTTCTTTCCCGATCTATGAAACCAAATCAATCTTGAATAGATTGAAGAAGTAATGCGCACGCACTTTAATCCTAACCTTCTGTCTTAAGGGGTTGTCGTACGCATGCGTCATTTCACTTTTGTTTAGCGCACCATTTTCATATGCACTCGTAAACTCCACCCAACATATTAAACTCGGGCGATCCTTCTCTACTAGCTTGTCTACTTTTCAACAACTGAAACCTATATTTTACATTATATTATACTTATGCTTATTTTATACTATTTTAAAGCCTGCTATTTTCCAAAGCTTATCTTTATAATTCATTTACTATATTAACTTTTTATATTATGTATTTCCACTATACTTAGTCTGTTTCTGTTCTTATGTGATCTTAACTTCACGAATAGCCATTAGCAAGTTCAAATATTATTACAACCCGTTTTATTTCTGAATATATTTTCTTTATGGAATAAATATTTGCAAGAAATTTAATTAGTTTCATATATTAAAAACAAAAATGACTAAACAATTTTCTATATAATATTTATGTAATATTAAGTTACTAAACATCTCAATTTTCTCACGTACATTAAATAAATGATCTTCTGTACATATTCGTATTTTTATAAATATTTATAAAAATATAATACTATAAGAAATTGACAACCATCGAGAAAATACATATCTGTATTAGTAATATCAAACATAATTTAAGAAATATTTTTAGAACAACTAGTAGAAGAAAGTTAGAATTTAATAAATATAGTAGTTCTAAAACAATTAAATAATTAAAATAATATAATTTTAATTTATTTCTAAACCATATACTTACAAACTTACTATTAATAAGATTGTTTTTACTTCATATATGTTCAAATGCTAGCAAAAAATTACGATTGTTTAGAAAATTTAAAAAAAAACTAGAAACGAATAATGAATAGTTTTTATTGTATTTATTATTGTTATTTTATAATATTTGTTTATAATTAAGTAAATATTTGAATAAATATATATATGCAAAAAATTTAATAAATTTTATAAAATACTTGTAAAAAATTAATATTCATAATTAATTTTAATCTGAAAAAATATTACAGTTTTTAAAATTTTGTAAATAAATCATGTTTAAATTTATGTCTGCAATAATTTGATTGCTTAATTTAATAAAAAATCTTCTATAAGTCGAATGTTAAAAAAAAATAATTAAAACAAAATAAACCATAAAAAATTGAATATGGCTAATAATTTTTTCATATAATTAATTAATGTTAGAAAAAATCAATTGTAAATTAAAAACGCATTTAGTTTTTGCAACACTTATAGCTTCATAATAGCAGGTATTAATTAAACAAAATTTTCAAAATGTTCTTTCATTTTGCTTAAACTATTGGAAATTAAAAGTCTTCTCTGGATTCACCTACAATAGATCTATAATTTATTTATACATAATTCTTAATAATTACTTAACTAACTTTTTACAAAAATTATAAAATAATATCTATCTCAAAAATAAAATCATATAAAATCAAATAATATTCGTTATATAGATCGATATACATCGATTGTAGGATGATATAGCAAAATAAAGAAATAATTAATGTAAATAATTACTCCTAATTTCGCTTACAGAATATGCATAAGTAAGTATAATTAAGTCTATCAATACATTTATTTAATAAATTTAAAGAATCTGTAAAAATTTACGAAGCACACAATTTTCAGATATTATTACTATTTATAATTAAAGAATATAATGCATTTATTGAATATAATACAGTTTCAAATATTATATATCAATTAAATTACACCAATAAGGAACTTGTTTTTAAAGGTAACAAGGGTAATAATGTCATTGTGGTTAATTATAAAAACTCGTATTTATACTGTTGTATACTTTCATCTCGTTTATTAATTAAAATTCAATAGTAATTTAGTTTCTGCCATTCTAACAAAACGTTACCATTCACCAGTTTCTTTATTTTTTGTTTACACGTTAATAATAATTAATATTTAATATAATAATATACAAGAGAAAGAGTTAGATTCCATACACTGACTGTTCTCTCATTTTCATATGTATACAAATTTATTTTATATTGTTGCATTATTAACGTAATGCTTGCTGATTGATTTGTTCACTTGTTAATTACGTTCTCTGTATTTTCCACGTCTATATTACGGCATATTCCCGTACCAGCGGAATCTGGCTAATTTTACACTAATCCATACATATATAAACAAAAAGAAATAGAGATAACGACAGAGCCTAAAATTATCGTTACTATAAAAAATTAGGTATGGCAAAGTATTGACAAAATATCACAGTAGAAACTTTTTTTAGAGCGGTGATAAAAGAAATAAGAAAAAGTTTATTAAATAGCTAAATAAGAAAAAGTTTATTAAATAGCTAAATAAGAAAATTAAATAATACTATTGAAATGAAGATTCGTTTACGATAATTAAAGACTCGTCGTTATTAAAACATATTTTCGTTTATTCTCAATACCGTAAGCGATAATACACATTCAGTCTAACTGAAAAAATTAGATTATCAATATTCATACGTAACATTCAGTCGCAAACTTTTATAAAGTATTGATTTTAATTTCTATATAAGTATTTATTTTGCTTTTTATAAGATCGTCACTTCCCGTATTACCAATCACATTGTCTTTATAAATTATAATGATTTACATTATAATGAGGTATAATTCATTTCCACACGTTTCATTAAAATAACAAAAACTAATAATAATAATAATAATAATAATAATAATAATAATAATGATGATGATGATGATGATGATGATGATGATGATGAGGATGGTGGTGGTGGTGGTGGTGATGATGATGATGAAGATGATGATGATGATTATTATTATTATTATTGTTATTGTTATTGTTGTTATTATTATTATTATTATTATTATAATGACCGATTGATCAACATTTTCGCGATGCGTTTCATTGTTTTTCGTACCTTTTTATAAAAGTGATTACTATAACCGCCTCTCAATTGTTTAATACAATGTTTAATAAAACATTAATAAAATTAATTTATTGTTTGAAAAAGAGAAGTCTTAAGGATTTAAGTTTCTTTTATACCTGCAAAATAATATTATTGTTATATATTTAGAAGAAAATAATGAATACTATTAATTGAAAAATTAACGTACATAAATTTTATTCAATTAAAGTTTAAAAATATACTTTGCATTCTTAGTAAGCAATTTTAAGCACAAATCTTATTACTATTAATATAAATTTTTTACGTTTTTTGTAATTAATATAATATAACTTTTTATTCATTTTCAGAATAGAAATTGCTCGTAAATAAAAATCGAATAAAGCTATAAATAAATAAAAAATAAATTAATTCGACTTCTCATCGCTTTTTCAGAAAACCAAACGCATCGTGAAAATACATAAAAATTTTGACACGTACAAATTACTCGAGAATTTTAGCATTTTAACTATTACAAAAAAAAACAGAAAAAACAGTTGTGGATAATATTTAATTTCTTATTATAATATCTTTTATCGTCGAATAGTTGTCTGACTATACCGACTGAAATTTCACATTTTCCATTCCTCTTTTAAGGTTTGCTTTTTTTCGATTACAGCGATAATAATCATTCTAGTATGTACAGAAAAAATTTTTAGGTCGCATAAATTTAAGAAGAAACAAAATTAAAATATTAATATTACACAAATATACTGTAATGTTTAAACCCCGGAAGCGATTGCAGATTGAGATTTCAGGTAGATTATATTTTCAATCCCAAATTTTTAAAAATATTTTTATTTAACGAATTCATAAAATGAGATGAGGAAATTTTTTAACTACTTTTCAAAAAGAAAAATAAATTTTCTTATTTATTCTGATACAAATTTAATTTAAAAAACTGCAAATAAAAATATAAAGTGCTAATGCAGCAAATAAAGACTCATTCTGCAATTGATTCTGTATAGATGAATTGTAATAATAACAATAATAATAATAATATTAATATAATGGTACTAATAGAAATGACAATAATATAAAAACAATAAAAGATAAGAATAATTTAACAATTACTATTTTAACGATAATTCGTGAGCTCGTTAATCATAAGAATCATAATATCGACGAAGGTAGTAATAATAATAATAATAATAATAACAATAATAATAATAATAATAATAATAATAATAATAATAATAATAATAGTAAATGATTTAGATTAATGAGCTAAAATCTGTAATGTCTTTCCGTTTATATTTGTATCTTGTTTTTCATCGTATATACTTACTCTTTATACAGAAGGGACTTTTCTTAACTTAATCATGAATTGTGAGTAAAGAGCTAAAGAGACAAAGTCGCTATCGACTTTGCTGTTTCTTCCTCGCTCGGCTCGCCGCTTCGAGACTCACACTCTTTTCTCGCCTTTAACGCCTCGTACAACAAATCAACGCTTATCAAAAGTTATTAGCTTTTTAGCTATCCTAACGCTTCTTAAAACATATGATTTTATCTGCTACATTATTTACAATTCATATTTACTTATGTTACAAAATCACTTCTTGTTTCTCAAGATGAAACAAAATCTGCACCTCTCCACCTTCTTCACCAGCAATTCAAAATTTCAGTTTCAGCTTTAACGCTACAATGAGACCCACTCGCGTCACGGCACTGTTTCATGTTTGCAATTAATCATTATTCAATGTTAACTTTTCGCAATTGTTGATTACTTAATAGTTATTACTCATTGCTTATTATCGTCTTCCGTTTTTTAACATTTAATTATTCAATATAATATTCACGGAATTTAGCCTTATTAATAATGGCCTCGTCCTCCATCTATGAGATGAACCTAAAACAAGTGAGCTACGATCCCGTGTAACCAACTGAACGTGCCTGGAGATAATGGTGATAGAAGGGCGACAGCGCGGCCTCCGAGCCCACTTGCGAGGTCACACCCAAGCCCGACGGGGGAGGCCCTGGCGAACGCTAGTGCGCCGCTAGTGAATGCGCTGTCAGACCCTGGGGGCTCAACATTGGCGGACTATGACTATGTCCCATAGGAGAACCATGTAAATGATCCTGTGGATGATAACCCTGATGAAGGCCCGGTTGTCCTTGATGACCCGGCGGTAAACTTTCAATCATACCATCAGCCAGCGTGTTAGGTGGTGTCATGCGTTTCTCTTTTTGCCGTCGATTACAAAACCACACACGCACGACTTCTTTTTCTAGTTGAAGGCTGTCTGCTAGGGAAGTAATTTCTTGAGCAGAAGGCTTAGGTTGTTTATGAAAATGCTGTTCAAGAGCACCTTTAACAGAGACTTCAATAGAAGTGCGCTTCTTACGTTTGCGTCCCTGTGCAGCAATCTTATCAATATTTGTAGGTGAACCCGTCGACGAATCAGCTTCTTCCAGCCACTTTTGTAGCAACGGTTTTAATTTGCACATATTTTTAAAACTAAGTTGAAGTGCCTCGAACCTGCATATCGTCGTTTGTGAGAAAACATTTCCGTACAAAGTACCGAGGGCAAGACCAACATCAGCTTGCGTAAAGCCGAGCTTAATACGTCGCTGCTTGAACTGCTTAGCAAAAGCCTCGAGATCATCAGATGTCGGTGTATCTTCCTCACCAGCACTGTGGTCCCTGTCAAGGGTATGGCCCTGATGCAATGGATGACCTGATGGCGGACTATGATTGTGAGCATCGCGCAGATGGTGAGGTAAGCCCGTTTGATGACTGTGTAATTGATGTGGGTGCTGATGCGGTTGATGATGTAAAATACCATTCATGGCCGCATGGTACTGTTGAAGGGTAGCTGGAGAGGGAGAACCGCCTCCGGGATTGTAGTGGCCTGAAGGTACAACAGGCGCGTGCCATGAATGGGGTGAGCCCATACCAGGGGATTGATGCGGTCCACGATGGTGCATACCGCCAGGCTCACCAGCTGTAGCTGCTGCCGCAGCGGCTAACGGCTTTACATCTAAAGCTGAGTTACTTTGATGGGGATGATGATGTGGATGATGAGTAGTATGATGCATTCCCATAGAAGCCGCCCAAGGATCACTACCAGGCTGTAAGCTTGCCCAAGGGTTAGCTGCAGATAAACCTGCTGGATGCGAGAGTCCATTGGGCGAAGGCGAAGAATTCATCTGATGATGATGGTGGTGGTGATGGTGGTGTTGAGGTGCAGGCATGTACTTCATCTCACCAGCGTCGGCCGCACTGCGGGGCGAGCCGGATGAGTAGCCAGCGACGCCTATGTTCATACCGCTAGCAGGTCCGGTACTACCGTCCAACTCGGACGAGACTGCGTTGCTAATCGGCATGTACGTGGTCGCTGCCATCTACCCACTTGGCTCTCGTGGAAACGCTCCTTAGCTGCAATTTAGTTTTTGATTGGTCTTTGCTTCAATTACTAATAATAATACTAATGCAGTAATTTAAAGTATTGATACTTTTGTTATTACTCTAGATTCACTCCTCTTTCTCCGCTTCTTTGAGCGGCAGTCAGGGGAGTACAGTGTTATTTTTCACACTTGAAGAACACTGAACGCGACTGAACCGCTTCCGCACTGGGTCTCTTTTTTAGAAGCTGGCTTCAACACTAAGCGCACCATCGCCAAGGCCCTCGCCCCCATTTAGGTTCACTCACTCGACCGAGTCAGTTCACACACACTCTGCTCGGTAATGAAATTTAATCGCCGGGGCGACCCTATTCACCACTCGTAGTTATCACCTGCCTGCATTCAGTGGTTTAATAATCAAACTCTTTTTTCTTATCCCTTTACGCGATGTATCTACAAGAAGCCCTGATTATCGAACAAAATTAAAGGTTAATTCAACTCTTTTATATGAAAGTGAGGACCTAGAACAAAATCTCGAACTGACTCTCATACGTTATGCATATCGTGGTGCAGAGAGCGACTGACTGCTTCGTCTTGAAATTCAACAGAGCTCCCCAACTCAATCGGTCGACAAAGTTAAACCTGTCATGCGCGCCACCGTCGAGTTCCCCTCCACAATCCGCAGTACAGCCACGTATTGGCCATTGTAGCAAGGTGGCCGTCACTGTCTACGTCACAAGGAGGTTGTACCAGTTCAATAAGCCCGCCTCCTGAGAGGCCTCTCTTTTGCCCCCACATCGTTCCTATTAAACTTCTCCCATGCTAATGTCACTCCCCTCTCATCCGCCCAACGAAGCACTGCCTTATCGTTATGGCCTAGCAAACGCTTAGATCGGGCAACCTCTATCGGAGCTTATTTTTCTCCATCAAACTTCACAACCCATATTATAATTCTAGTTTTTATCTTTTTCTATCTTTCTACCTATTCAAATTCTATTGCTACGTTGACTTTTCTTTTGATTATACTATCACGACATTATTTTTATTATTTCATAGGACGCTCATCATGCGACTTACTTTTTTATTTAGTTTGTTCACATCTATCTTAGTCTTTGAATCGGTTCAAATATAAAATTTAATATACTCGCTTGCCTTGTTTCTAATTTTGTTAACATTTTTTTTTTCTTTTACTTATTTTTATTTATTTATTTACAGTTTCTTAGGTCATTATTAAATATAATTAAGTTTTTTTTATATAATATAAAAAATATATAAAAAATGTTTTCAAAAATCCCTTCCTCATATCCATATAATTTTAGTACAATTTAATAGATCTACAGGTAGTAGCTTTATGTTCCAGATGTCATGACCCTTTATGAAGGGATAGTTGAATTACCGTATGTATTACAGTGGGCACCATGAATAATATTTTATTCACCTGTGAGTAGCTGCATTAAATTGTCTCGATGTTCTGTTAAATAGCTGATATTCTTTTTCCCATCATAAAATAGTCCATAAAAATATTTATAGTCAAACAGACACTTGTTACTTTGGTGATAGTTTTATTTTATTTATTCTATTTTCATAATATAATATACAGATATTTTACCTGTAAAATATTATTCTAAAAAAAAAAAATTCTTATGATATTAAATTCTTATTCTAAAAACTATAGTAAGTTCGTAATTTAATATTAATTATATTAATAAAACTATTATTATCTTCAAAAATTACTTATTTTTGTAGTATAAAAAAGGGTTTTCATTTTATAGAGGGATTATAGTTTTAAAATGTATTTTATACATTGCAAATAAAAGCTATAAAAAACTTTAAAGGAAAATAAAACTTAGAAATTATTTATTAATTCATTATTCACAAATTTTATATTTTATTGTCAGATAAAATGAACAATAACAAATTATTTTATATTTATATTTTGTATTTATAATTTTATACAAAACGATTTGTGTAATGTAAATTTTTTATAAAGTGGAAATACTGATGTAAAATAAGTTATATATTACAAATACATGTACTATAATATATATTTATAAAATAATCTCTGTTTTAAAATAAATTGAAAGTTCTATAGAATTAAGAAATTTTTCGAAATACATAATTATTACAAGTTCATAACCTGTATAAATGATGCGATTAATTACTTGTTCCCAGAATCTAATATATATATGCATATAATTTAAATATGCTAGTGTAATTTTGTACAAAACTATTAAAATTGTGTTATAACTTTAACTCAAAATATTGTTTTTATTTTTAGTAGACGTATTACATTACTAAATGTATTATTGGCGACATTAATTTTAACGTTTAGTAGAAGTATTATTAGCGGAAGTCTATTACTAATTATCAAATCATGTAAATTAAATATATTTTCTTCAAATATTTGCTTAGATTTAATATAAAAGAAAAAGAAAAATATTTTTACGAACTACTTCACTTTATTATTTATAATATTATTTTATTTTGCATACTTTTCTTTTTTAAAACATTGTTAAGGTACATAGAATTAAATATTTGATTAAAATAAAATTTGTAAAAATCAAACGTCAATTTGAGTAAACTGTAATGAAAACTATATAATATATACTAATAATTTTGAAAAAATAATATCTATCATTGTAGACATTTAAATATATATATATATATATATATTTATAACGAAATTTAATAACCAATTACACATGAAAATTAATTGCTAATATATGTAAAACAATTAAAATTACGACTCTTATTAAAAAGATGAACTTCAATTTTTATTTGCAATTCTAAAATTACTTAATTAACTAAAATAGTTTTAAAGAAACCAATCATTTTCTACCTTAAATAATATACAAACTACAACTTAAAAAATAATTTTATATTTTAAAAATTTAAATTTGTAAAATGTAAAAAAAATTTATACTGAATAATTCTTCAGATTTTTTGGTTTAGATAAAAATTTATTGAATGGTATAACTTAAAGATTAATTTAATATGATGTACTTTTTTATTTTGAAAGATACGATCATAAAAGAGAGCAAAGCGTCTGTTACCTCACCTTGGTCGATTACTAATTAAATATTCTTTAGTTGGTACGTATGATTACTTTACATAAGAATTTTTTTCACTGATGTATTCAATATTTTTAAAAAAAACCTTTTTAGCTAAAAATAAATTTTTCTAATTATGTATCACTCGATCATTTGGTTTTTAAATAATAAGTCTACCGTGAGTTCATAATATACGTTACTTTTCGTTTATTTTCTCGAACAATATATTTATAATTTATACATTTATAGTTGAAAATACTTTATAAAATTAATTTTAGCATTACATCCTTATATTAACAACTATATTTTAGATATTAAAAATAAGCAAGTAGAAATTAGTAAAATAATATCAAGAGCTCACGAGAATACATGATGTAACCTAAATACAATAAATATATTCAGTGCCAAATAAAGCAAAATATAATATTAGTTATGTAATTGAAATAAATGTACAAAAAAATGTTACTATTTAGCATCAAAAAATGGAGACCTATGAAAATACTATTTAGTATAATTATTGACCGGCAGATGTCATTAAAGTATAGTTTCCAAGAAACTAAAAATTATTATACAAGTTATATGCTAAAATTTTTCGCTTGTAATTTAGTTAGTAGCATTTGTTACGACATCTACAGTAAAAAACTATAATTAAATATCTTCTATAATATTGCATCAATTCTCACATTAGTAATCAATTTCTAACTTAATTAAAATTATAATTGAGATATAGAATGATTAAAATAACCTTAAAAGTTTGCTATTGATAAAGTAATATACCAATTTTTTTTTTAAATTTTTTTAATTTCCTGAATTTATGGCTTAATTTTTTAAATAATATTTATAACTACTTCTATTGAAACATCATAATTAATATTTTGTTAAATAGATATTATAGTTTAATAATGACTTTAACACAATAACATATTATCTTCAAATGCTTACAAAATATGTTTGATAGCAAATGAAAATTTGAATAAAGATATTACTAAAAAGAAGAGAAAATTCATTTAATGTGCTGCCATCCATTATCAAGATAACGCACTACTTTCTAAAACTTACTTGGTAAAAAACAATATCTAAAAACATGTATGCATAAATATACATTATTATATATAATTAAAGTAATAATTAATGAAATAATTATTTATAATATTAAATAAATTTCTAGACATATTAATTTGATAAGAAGCTTAATGAAATATTAAAATATAATTTGCCATATGCTTATCAATACTTTTGCAAATATTTTTACATAAGAATTGAAGAAAACCATAAAATAATAAAGACTAAATGTACTATCCAAGATCGCTCTAACTCGATAAAAATCTAATTATATGATATAAAAATACTATAAAATACCCACGAAATTATCTAAAACGCTATTTATTTTTGCAGTGAAATCTCAAATTTGTATTCTTTATGATGACGTTTAAGATTAATATTCTATATAATATAATTAATTATCAGCTGAATAAATATTTTTTATTCAAAAATTACGATACCTTTAATTGAACGGTTATGCATAACAATAAAATAAATGAGAAATATTTAATAATTTATTTTGACATTTTTTAATAAATTATATTCTGATCATATTGTAAAATAAGATACTTAAATACACGTAACTCTCAATTCAATACAAAAGTAAAACATACTATTAATCAAAAACTGTTTTTTTTTTATATATATATTTTTCATGTACAAAAAATATGAAAACATTTTGTAATGTGTTAAAAACAAGTAATTTTTATATTAAATTAATTTCAAAATTTATTTTACATCAAGGTTTTTTAGTATATACTTCTACTAAATTAGATTAACTGTACATGAATTATGGTAAAAAAATAGTTGTTAATTAATTAATTTCTTTTAATTTTCCCTTAAAATTTATTAAAAAATAACTTTAAAAATATACTTTTCAACAAAAAGTATACATAAATAACCTTTTTTATTTTTTAACTTAATAGAATTAATTTTATCAATGAAAAAATTATTGCTTATTATATAATGAAATGTTCCTTGAAAAGTATTTTAAAAATAAAATGAAAATTATAGATAAAACCTCTTGTTACTACATAAAACATTTGTACGACAATTGTTCTTTCAACACAGAAATATTATCTTTCGTTTGTCGTCATAAAATAAACTGTATTTAATATATGTTCAATTTAATATTTTTCAAAAAGTATAAAGCTAAATTTAAAAAATTACAATAATAATATATATGTACTTTAACGTAAAAATGTGTGTAATATTCATAATTTACGTGCAACACTTTTTTTATTTCTTATTTCAATATATAAGATAAAAACAAAAAATATTTCCAAATATAATTTATTCAAAAATATTTTTTACTTATTTAACCTGAAAAAAATATATGTACATATATTATCAATACAGATAATAATATTTGTATATACTTGTAGTAACTATAATTGCATAAATGAGATTTATATTACCAATATATATATTCTTGAATTGTATACTTATATTTTTTATTTATGAAATACATAGAATTTCTGAAAATATTTTCTATCTCTTCAAAGAAAACAGTATAAAAATATGAATAGAAATATAAAATAATGTATAAATATAGTATTATAATGGCAAAACTGACTGTAGATATGAAGTGAAAGGTTGCTAATATAAAAGATTTTTATATTATAAAAATTAAGTTTATTTTTATACATACTCCGTAATTACAGAACTAAATTTGTATAGACTTACATGTATTTTTCACAAAATATTAAGGTATTAATTATAATACTAAATATGTTGTAATAATTTGAATTTTAGATATAACTTATATTTTTTTAGTAACTGCATATTGTTTTAATTTTTTTTTTTTTTTTTTTTTTTTTTTTATATAAATCAAACTTTAAATTATTTGACTTTAGTACATTATTATTTAGTATAGTTAATTTTAGTATATTCTATTTTAGTACATAACTATATGTTTTAGTAACATTTATTAAAACTGTTTCTGAAATTATACACATTTGCAACAAATATTATAATGATCTTTACAAAAAAAAGTTGTATTCACCAAGTGCTCTAATTTTTTCGCCGACGGCACCGCTAAAATGATCAAAAAGAAAGCATCGAATTCATCACTTTAAAAAATAGCATTACTTCACGATCTAAGCATTAACTTTTATTCCAGACATTAATTTCCATAAATCCTTGAACTTAGCTCTCTAATTACTTTTTGATTGCAATATTTATTGGCTATGTTATCAATGGTATGCGAATCTTCACATACTTTTGATTTATTCAAGATCCAAAAATAAAAATTTAAAAACAAAACTGTTGCGTTATAACATTTTTTTCTAAACAGATATTATCGAATAATACGGTCATATAATCTAAATTACATAAAAATTGTTGTAATCTCACTCTCGCAAAACAGAAATAAAGTAGCGGTTATTTATATCTATATGCTAATCGAAAAGGTATAATGTATAATAATCTTGAAGAATTATAAAAGTATTTTATAATAATTTTTTTTCTTTATTAAAGAATAAATAATTCTATAAAGTTTTATGAGTTCAAATATATACTTTTCTACTCGATATATTGTAATTTAATGTAGAATTTATATTTCTTTTATTATTATATGATAATTATATACTTATAATACTAACCATCAGTTCATCGTGTAAGTACCAAAGTGAAACGTTGTACAAAAAATGAAAAATTTTAATATAAATTTAAAATTTCTTTAAAATATATCTTTAATTGTCTTAAGCTTTGTGTCTCTTACGAAACTATTATTAATTTTTTCATGATATTAATTAAGTAATTTTTTCATCTTAATACAAAAATAATCTTAAATTACAGTAAAAAAATTTATTTTTCTAAAATTTATTTTTGTTGGCTTATAGTATTTGTTGAATTCCATTTAAACAAATCACTTTTGTTTTAATACTATAATTTTTTATACTATATTTTATCAATTTATTAATTTTATGAATTTTAACAATCTATGATTATTAATTCCCTTCATGATATAAACGATAGAAAACTAATAAGAAACGATTAATTTAGGAATTTAAATAAATTATTAAGTCATTAAAGATAAATTTTAAAAAAAATACTTCATTAAACGTTAAAAAAATAATTATAATGCATTCTGTTTATTTTTATTTATTCAGGTAAAAACAGATATGCTATAATTTTATTTATTTATATTACGCTCGTTTCATTTAATTCAATATTGTATCTTTAAAAAAATTTTATCAAAAAATAAAAATTATTAAATATGAATAAAAATAGTTGTTATTTTACTAAAATTTCATAATAAATTATCAAATGGTATGACGTAAAATAAGGAGAACATTTGATATTACAGATACTACGTTAGAAGCCATTCGCAAAAAAAAAGAACGCAGAGAATTTGGATCAACAGAATCATTTTATAAACCGAATGTAAACAAGAACAAAATCGGTCGACGATTGGTAAAAGAAGTATAGCAAAAAATATCGATTGTATTACATTAGTTTAACAAAGTTAGTTCTGATAACAGTTCTTGGTCATACTGACGTGAATTTGTAAACTTTCTCTGTTGATACATTTGAACATTGAAAGTAAAATCAATTATCACTAAAATAGATATTTTGCCAATGAATTTTTCTATATCAGTTTGTCAGATAATCGGTACCTACGCATAAAATAGCTTATGCATAAAAATATAAGGGAACGAAATTATATGTGATGAAATTGCTCTAATGAAATAACTTGGCGATGTGACATAAACAAAAAAAAATATAGAGTAGTGAAAGATGACGAAAGGGAACCGGTGCTAGAGCCTATGCTAGTAGCTTAACTAGCTTAATAACAAGGATTGATCATTATTTAAAACTAATAAACCTGAAAATTCAACTTATAATATTAATTTGTACTATTTCAACATACAATATTCGTTACGATATCTAAAAACATGTAAATTTAATGATCCCATTAATGCCAAGAGTTTTAAAATAAAACTTTATAGAATGGATTTTTGTAATATATATATAGAAATAATTAAAAATTATTTAAAATGATTAAAATTAGCTAAAAATTAATTTTACATAAAACAATTTTACATAAAAATCAAGTCATCAATTTTTGCAATATATATATATAAATAATTAAAAATTATCTAAAAAATAATTAATACAATTTTGCATTAAAAAAAGTCCACATTTTTTATACAATTAAAATTTATTACTTTTATACAATAAAAAACTTGAAAAATAAACCTCTACTAGTACAGAGTTTATTAGCAATAATAATACTCACACATGCATTACCATTATATGTTAATTTACATATAATTTTTTTCATCCGAAACATTCTTACATTCAGAACTTTTCCCAACATAACCTTCCGAATTAAGTTTGAATGTATTATTTTCTTTTTGTAAATATATGTATATATTTTCGAAAATACTATATTTATTGAAAATCACCGTCAATCAGCCGTCGGATTCGCGTCGCCATAAGTGAGAGCAATTTCCCATGTTTTACTCAAATCATAACTTTTAAATTCATCGTTGCAAAAGTACTCTCGTATATTTTTGAAAACATTATTTTTGTCATCATTTTCTTTGATTATAGAGGCATGTTCAAAAACCGTATATTTTTTGTTTTTACAGAACATATTTATATTTACAGAAAATTACTTTTCACTTAGTCAACTAATTTTCTAAAATTTTATTTAGCAATTCAAGTTTTATTTCATCATGCATATTAATAAAAATATAAAAACAAAATTTTAAATACACGCAAATACGACAATATTAAATAACAAAAATTTATTAATATGTTATTATATTTACACATAAATTATAACAAAAAATTTTAAAAAGTATTAGAAGAGATTTTTTAAATAAACACAAAATTTTTTATTTAATATTTAAATACAAATTATTATAAAAATATTAATGGAGGTGTTTAAGTATATTTAAATTTAAATGATAATCATTTTAGTATAAATTTTGAATTTAAATAAAAACTTCATTATATAAATATATTGCCAAAATTTATTTCTTTGTTAATAATATTAATTTCTGTTTTATAACAATCATAAAAATTAAGAATTCATATTAAATAATAAGACCGAAAAATATTGAAAGTAGTATTTAGTTATAATAGTATATTTTTTTAATCATCAAATCAATTTTTATTTACGATAATTATAAGGAAACCTTTATTTTTTTATATCGTAGATAGATATTTTATATTTTAGCCAAATATACAAATTTATTTTTCTCTTTGCATCACCTAAGTAAAGTAAGATGACGTCTACCTTTTATTACATAAGTAAATATAACGCTTTTAAATAGTATTCCATTAAATATTAATCTGTATTTGAGGAATTACATGATATAATTTCTTTTGTTTTCATTTATGTATGGAATTAATGATTAATTGTAAGTATATTAAATAAAGGTTTTTTTATTAAAATTACTCAAAAATAATTTACATAAAAAAAGAATAATTTCATATATTATAGAATTCTGTTAATATTAAACGTAAAATGTATAAATTACTAAAGTATAAAATATAGTTTTTTGCAATTTATGTAAACAGTCTGCAAAAAAATTTTTACCTTATGAAATATAATTATCAATTATTAAAATTTCAGTTTAACTCAATTGTGATAAAATTATTTTTCATAAAAATCAATGTAAAGTTCAAACTAATTATATAAGTGTTTGAATATTTTCAGAGCTCTGTTTTTTAAATATGTTGTAATTTATCTTTTTTATGTGCTTACAAACGAAAAGAATTGATGTCATTTTAATAATTAAATATAGAAATACTGTAAACGTTATCAAAACAAATTATTTTAAAGTCGAAACAAATCATGAAACAGATTAACATCTAATTCTTGATATTCAAACCCAGAATTTTATATCCATTTTCATACACAGTTGAAGGCATCGATATATCGCTCTCCAATAGTCGTTTAACGTTCATATATGAATTATTGATTGATAATAGTCTTAAAATAAATAAAATACTAATTTTATTTACTTGAAAATATGAGTTTCTAAATTAAAATTTTTTACATTATTGATTTGTTCGGAGCTTTGCGTAACATTTCCATGTTTTGGTAGGTATTCATGGAATTTAATGTTAAAATAATTTAATATAAAGGCGAGCAGTAAATGTCTTTTATTGTTCTTTAAATTCTCTTAAATAATTAAAATGAACTAATCTTCTTCTTATGTTTCTGATAAAATATATAGCTTTACTGTAAAGTTTTTGTTTTGCAAAGGAATGACGACATCATTTAGGAACCATCAAAATACCCTGCTTGCCGATGTGAAGGACTCCACAATATCGAAAATGTCGGTATAACCACTAAAACCTTACTCCCTCGCCGCATTTTTCTCTCTGCAATCTGCGGTTAAAATTACAGAACGGGTATGGCAAAAATGAGTCGAGGGGATCTTCTATTCTGGTTTATACCTCCCGCTTGAAACTGATAATTTGTAATATACATCGGGGCACCTTGAAGTCCCGATTCATTGCCCCAAGCATATCTGTTCACCTTACCGAAATGAAAGCTTTTTTAACGTTTATGTCACTAGAAGACATCGATTTAGATGATTGCTCCTTCCTGTGCTTCTGGCCGCCACCACAACTCGCTGGATAACGTCGATTGTCGACCTACCCTTCGATGACCGACTATCTCTCGGAGAAACCGACGAGCGTTAAAAATGCCACCTGAAAGCGAGTTCGCACCAGCTTTTGGAGCAGCTTTCGGGCGGTGTCCAGACAGTACAAGGATTTATATGATGACGGAGCCTCCCACGATTCCTTACCCTTATTCACCAGCACTAGTTTTTTCTCTTTCCAACAAGAGTAAAAAACTAATTGCCTCCTTGTAAACTTGGTGGATCACGCGCATAATTGCACCTAACACCACTTCCGCTCGTTCGGAAGACGCTCCGCTCCTTTGAGCCCCGACCATGGTTTGCTGTCCGCGTTCTAGGGTACGGCAAAAAACAAGGCATCGTCCATCCTCGCAACGACCCATCTGCAGGGACGGCATGATCGCCATCCCGCCCTGTCAGACATCACGAACGAAGAACGTAATGTACTAACGATTGCTGGCTGTATAGTCCTCGGTCACCCGCCAGACGTTTCGTCGCAAAGAAGAGATCGGGGATGGTTTGCCTGTAACTGAGAGTCCGAAAAGTTATCTATCAAACGCTGTTGAGAAACGCCAGTCTTGTCTGGACATCGCGTCCAAGACTCGCCTTCCCCTGAAGTCGGTCACAGGTTCTTCTCAATCTGCAGCTTTATTGTAGAAGTCCCCGTCATGTATCAGCTCACCCACCATATCCCGAGTAGCATCCTCGAGAGCGTCCAATTTAACTTGAAACCAAATCGTAGCGGTACCGATAATGTCGCGATACCACTCACTCCTAGGTCCCTCCCGATACTATTCACTGATAAGAACAATAACAGCAATAAAGTCGAGGCGAGCCTGGACAAGTAGATCTTGCGCCGTCTGCTCCTATACAAGTTGACATACAGGACATTAGCCACTCGACGGGAATTAGCTAGCGCCCCACAGGCGAAGAGCACTTGAGCTCGACCTTATCATCGAACATAATCATTGTCATTATGGAGGCGAAAATCTCCCCGTACCCGATCGCGACCCGTTCGGGTGTCGATCCGGCTACCAAGGAAATCTCCATCACTACCTCTATCACCTATATTAAGAGGGAGAGCGTATTCCCCGTCCTCATCAGTATTCCCCTTCCCTTCCCACCTGTTATTTTAAACGCTTCACATAGTTTATGTATTAATTCTCCTCACGTAGGGCCGATACCATGGACTCTTCAACAGCGAGCTCACCAGAACAGCCCCCCAACACATGTCTGAAGGGGCTATCCTGCTATGCAGACAGCACTCGCCCCGAAACCGATTGACCAGACTAAGCTACAATCCAGTCTTCAATTTTGCGTCTAGCGGGAGCCAAAGATAGCTCGGATACACCTCCTTACTCGGGATCTCTTTTTGGTCGCTCAAGAATCGCACCGCATGACCAACACGGCAGTCTGCCTTTATATCGGAAGTGGTTCCCCTTCATTTTTGCAATACATTAAAAGTGCACTAATTTGTTCGGGAGTAACCCGGTTATAGGGTTCTCTCATTCACCTACAACCAAATGGCCATGACAGTACCCAATGGCCAACGCTCCATGGGTGGTCTCATTCCTCACGAGATACACGTTTATAGGGCTCACGAGAAGCTCGTCCACCTTCATCTCTATATAATCGGCAGAGACCCGTTTGTAAGGCCCGCGGCTTCAATTTCCGCTCCGCGCGCGTACTCATTCATTGAGAAAAACCGTCTCTCAAGGATCTTGATACATTCATACATTATTCTTACTTAAACACTTATTAGACTCTCACACTCATTCTAGGGATTTACTCCCTTAAGCTTTCACGCGCACCATGGACAATGCGCCCCCGCTGCGCGCTGACCGTAACTCTGCCGCTGCGCACACTCGTAGGGATTAAGGGATCCGGGAAAATCTCGCCCCAGATGCCGTGCGGCTGTGGACACAAGGATACGAGCCGGGGGTTTATCCGAGCCTGCATAAGCAGGTTCTGGGTGAGATCCAGGGTCAATGGAGGAAGCCGATGGGAAAGAAGGTGCTGGAGGAGAAATAGGTCTCGAACAAGAGCTCAAAGCGAAAATTTCCTCTGCGCGCGTTCCCTTCGCCAAGATACGCTTGCCATTTCCTCCCTTTAAAAATACTTTGTTACTTTAATTGTTTTTATCTCCTACCTACCCCCCCTCGACATTAATCGTTTTGTCAACTAATCATCTAATTGACTGCAAGAAATCGATTTTCGACAAAGTGCAGACAACGGATGAAAATAATAATGATAACAACAATAATAATTTTTATTATTATTATTATTATTTTTTTTTTTTTGTAAAGGAGGGAGGAAATCTTTAAAGACCATCAGGGATCCAGGCTCCCGGTGTGTGGGACTCCTCCGAATTGAAGATGCCGGTATGCGCACTAAAACCTCACCCAGCAGTGTCTGCAGTGAAAACCACAAGGCGGGGACGACGTGAATTCGCCGAGGGAACCTCCCTTCCTGGTTTATAAATCCTCCCCGGCACCGCCGCTATGAAATACTTCGGGGAGGAAACCAATACTTATGCCTTCGAGGTACTCTCTACGCTTTTCCCCGCTCACCATAGGGAAGAACCAGCTTCTTACATCTCAGAATATTTTCGACGGAAGAAGCGACTTTTCCCCAATTCTCCCTACTGACGAGCATCAGAGGGACGATGTCTTCAGGAGTGATCCTTCCGACATCGCCTTCCAACGCTTCCCTCAGATACCCCCAGTATTCGCACACACAAAAATGAGTGTAAGACATTGTTCATGGCTGATCAGCTGTGCACGCATCGAGGATCCGCCACTTTGCCCAGGCGGTGTAGGTACGCACGGAAGTAACCGTGGTCGGTCAACAACTCGGTGAAGTAATAATTCACCACTCCATGCTGTCGACCAATCCACGAAGTCACCTGACTGATTAGCCTGGCGGTCCACCTCCTGCGCGTATCCCACTCCCATCTGTCCTCCCAGTTAGCCAGGGATATTTCCCTGGCTCACACCTTGGCCTCACCATGGTCGAATGTCCCCCTTGCCTATTGGACAAGCTTCCTCTCCTGGGCCAGAAAGTCGATGGGAATTACCCCAGCGACGACAAGGCAGGCCGCCTCCGAGACTGTGCGATACGTGCACGCTACACGAAGTGCACATCTCTATTGTACAGTTGCCATACGTCTTCGGTACATATTGCACCGAAGAGAGTTGGGCCAGACCTCTGCACCGCGGAACATGGCGGACTCAGCGACAAGAAACAGCAGCCGCCTAATACAGAGACATGATCCACTCACGTTGGCCATGATCATGCACAGGGAAGTCACTATTCGTAACACCATCTCCGCCGCACTCCGAATATGTTCCCCGAAAGTAAACCTCGTATCTAGCGTCACCCCCAGGTACTTCACGGCTGCTTTGGTCTGAACCGACTCCTTTCCGATAATAAGCAGCTGCACTCTGGGTACGCGCTTCTTCGTAAGAAGCACAATCTCGGCTTTGGCCTCCACCAGTTCCAGCCCATGATCGTCCATCGAGTGGCGAATTCTCCGCATGGTCTTGTCGAGTCGCGTCTGTACCAGGACCATATTACGCGCTGTAATAATGGCTGTACGTCATCCACGTACCCGATCAGAAAACAACCTTCAGGCATTTCCAATCTTAGGATCCCGTCGTATGAAATGTTCCATAGATCGGGTCCTAAGATGGAGCCTTGGGTCGTACCACACATCAGTGACCTACGTGTTCAGTCCTCCGCCATCTCGTATACAATGAATTAATTTCTTCCGTAATACTTAATAATCCGCAAGAGATATTGGGGTACCTTGAAGTCCCCATCCATTGCCCTGAGCATGTTTGTCCACCTTACCGAGTTGAAGGCGTTTGGGACGTCCAATGTCACCAGGAGACATATCGGTCTGGTTTTATTAATCGTTTATATATACTAATATATTATTTTTTACATTATTAGTACATGATAATAATGTAATACAAAATAATGCACTAATTAGTTTAAATCGTATTTATGTAATAATATATTAATCACTTTTATATTAATTCTATGAACAAATTAATATAAAACTCATAAAATGTTTTCACTAAAATTATCTCATAAATATGTAAATTAAAAAAAAAATCTTACACTTTTCATTTTTATAGATTTTATATCTTCATTAATTTTCTGATTAAGGTAGCGACTTATAGCGACAACAAATTTCCTTCTTTTATTAAACTTTTATCTGATTTTTATTTTCATTCTAGTTTAACTGAATTTATAAAATGCACATTTTTTTCAATTACATTCTCTTATTGTTCCAAAAATATTATATGACTACGTATGTACTGTATACTTATACTATATTTATTAACTATTTACAGTAAACTAAATTCGAAAAATTAATTCCGCCTCATTTCACACAATACTTTCTAAATTTAAAATATTGGTATTTTGTATAATAAAATTACAAATGTATTATTTATTTGTCAAACTATATAATATTTATTTCCTGAATTTAAATTAGCAATATATGCATAAACTTTTAAATATGAACATTATATTCTTATTAATAAATAATATGTTGGTAATAAATGGATGAATGTTTTAATAAATTAAAATAAGAAATAATATCTTTGCTTGTGTAAAATTAACTTTTAATATAAGAACTTCAATGGATTCACTTACATATTAAATCTCAAAATTAAATGTATTATATTTGTATAAAAATAATTATATGTGTAACAAAAAATATTTGGAAAAGTAAAAAAACTTGAAAAAATTCAATCTTGATTATTTTAATAAGGAAATATTTTATATGATAAATATTTTTTATTTTTATATACTTGTTTAATATTTTTATATTTTTTCAAAATGAAAGATTACTTTTTTTCAGAAATTATAAAAAATCAATTGATATAATTATATAATACGACGTACTTTAAACAAATAACAGACTTTAGAAATAAGTTTTGCTCTAATACATAATATAGTGAAACATATTTTTGTAATATATATTACAGTAAAAACTGTTTTTTTTTTTACACTTAATCATGTGTGTAATTAGTATTAATATTAATTAAAATTTTAGACTATAGTAGTGAAGAAGATTCTGTTGAATATAACAATAAAAAACGAAATGTTTTCTTAGTATCAAATAATCTTAAAAACCTATTAAAAATTTATACTAAATAAAATTGTATAAAATTATATAAATTTAGGGATTTTGTTAAAAAATTTAGACAAATCATCAAGAATTAGTTATAGAAGAATTAGTCCAGTGAAAGCGGCACAAATCAAAATATTTAAAAGTATACCTGCTGTATTCAAAGTGAAGGATTTATGAGCTTTTCCAATATACAGAAAAGGCGGTGATACTAGTTTCCATTGTGAAAAATAAGCAACCTAAATGCCCTTATACATTCTATAGTATACAATTTTTGACTACAGCGACAATGACAAATACAGATCAACGTTGGCACTTTCCTTTTTAAACATCGTATGACAAGATGAATTTTCATTTAAAACTTGATCTATCGTTTCAATAGCTAAAATAGGTAATTTATGATTTCACTCTGAAATTTTCGATTTTCTTTTCTTTGTTTTTTTATTCAGTATGTGTTAAAAAGTGAACAAGGCAAGAAACGATATCATTTTACATAAAATGACAAAAGTTGTCGATTTTGAATTGTACTACCTCTTCATAAATTATACTGTCCATTTTTTTAATTTTCTACTTTTTATCTCTTTCGCTCGTTCTCATTCTTTGTGTATCTAAGTTTTTTTTGCTTTCTTTTTATCTTTATTTAATTCTAATATTTTATAAACAGTCCTAAATAAAAAATAATAATTTTATTTTTATGCTTAAAATATATAAAATCTGTATATCCTAATTATTAATTCAATACATGACAATTGAAACACACAATACTTTCTTATTCTTTTTGTAATTGTATAGATCTTACATTACTCATAAAACAATTATTTGAATCGTATTAGTGCCAATTATGCTTTTTTTACATATTCAGACAAGTTTTTTACATAGATCAGTAAACTTATTAAAGAAAAACAATTATCATTATTTAAAATATTTGAATCAGTATAATAACTGTATGTTCAAACTACTACTTTACTTATTTTTATCAATGATTATTAATATCATATAAAATAAGGGTACAATTATTCCCTAAAATAAATTGCAATCTAATATAAATGATACTCTATCAATCAAAAGTATCTTAACTCTCTATTTAAATAATGTTGGTTGATACAGTAATAACAAAAATTATGTATGTTAGATACTATATAAATTTATCAGTGCAGATCATAAGCTAACATAGTAAAGTAAACTCCATCAATTACATTTTTAATCTATATATATAAATACATACGTTTGTATGTATACGTTTGTATGCAATCATCTTGTTATTTATGAATATTGAATTTATATTCAATGTATTTTAACAATAATTTATTCATTAGTTTTTTAATTATAATTATATAATTCAGTTGAACTTTTATTATTTATCGTACTTAAACCTATTTATCGTGCACACCAAATCTGTTAAATTTATAAATAATATGCTTCATTGCACTTTCGTTTGTAGTGATTACATTGATAATTACGAATTCTACATCTAACCCTTCTATTCTAAATACTTTATTACGAAAATATCAAAACCAGCATCTTTCAAAAGAAATGCTCTAATTAATCTATTTCACATATTTTAATTTTCTAATTTAAATATAAAATGAAATTTTAATCTTCATTATATATATTAATAAAATCGTAAGATAGAAAGTATTCATGTATCGTAATTGTATATAAATTATATGTAAATATTCATCATGTAGGATTATTAAATTATATTAAACGAATTTTTGTAAATATTTTTGATAATTGTATAATATTTTCAATTAAATTAGTTTTATATAAATATATAATGAGTTATATGAGTTTAAAATAATCCAGACAATAACTTAACGAAATTCAAAAATTCAAGAGAAATAAAAAAAAATTGTAAATAGATATCAGTATCACATGATAAATATACTCATAAGTTGAATATAAAATATTTAAATACTAATATTTTATTTATAGATACATTTTATAAAATTTAAAACAAAATATAAATTAAATTTGTAAAAACAGTTATAAAAAATTTTGTAAAGATATTTTATAATAATTAATATATTTATAATTTTCATGAATAAATCCTAGATCATTATTATATTAAATAAAAATTATATATATGTAAATATATTAACTTTATTTAAATTATTTACAATATATTATCATTACTTAATAATAAATCAATTTAATAATTGCATAAATTAAAAATTTAGAAATTAATATTTTTGTTATAAAATACATAAGTAAAAAAATAAAGTTAAATTAAATAAAACAATTTGATTATATATTTTATAAATATATATCTTATATATGTAGAAATTATAATTTATTTAAAAAAATTAAATTGGTTAAATTCTTAAATCTATATTTATACCAAAAACATATTTTTTCATTAAAATTCTACAATGTTAAATTCTCTACAAAAACATTATCATAGAAAATAAGAAAAAATATATTTTATTTTAATTCTAATTTCAGGATTATAGTAGTTTTGCTGCATTTTCTGCTTGATAATTATGAAATAAATTTATCATATTCAGGCTCTGTTGGTAATTTTCTAACTCGTATTCATTTTCAATTTTACGTTCATAGATAATAGTACACTCATGATCTGCTGTTTCACGTTATAACAGCATATGACAAGCTAGGATGGAATGTTACCGACTACACATTGATGATCATGTTAATTTGAAAATTATAGGTTATGTTTTAGTAGTAAAAATATTTTTGTCATATTTTATGTTAAAGTAAAAAATAGTTTCCAACTTTAATTTGTGAAGCTAAATAGAAATAATTTAATTTAGAATTTATTATGTTAATAATTTAAATATCATTACTTATATTTTAAAATAAAAATAAGTAATAAGAAAAAGGAATAACATTCTTGAGAATCTTATTTCTAAATATCTTCGAAAATCGCCTAATTAATTCAATAATTTATAATAATACTACAGTCATTAGGTAATAGTAATTATCTTTTAAATAATTAATAAATTATTGTATACTTTAAATATTTTTGTGCCTAATTCAATATATAATAATAAATAAAATGAAGTTCAAATAAAAAAAGATAAATCACCATAATCTGAAAATAAAAAAAAATTGCGAACATATTATTCCTGATACTGTCGGAAACTTTTTACACGCACGTTTCTTTAGCAAATCAAAAAAGAAAAAGAAAATTTACACAATGCTAGAGACATAATACAAGCCCCTTTTACGTATACGCTAGTTTGTAGATTACTGCATGCAAGGTATATATAAAAATGTTAGATTTACTCACACCTCAAATTTACTTATAAAACCTATTTACTTGTCAATATCACATATATACTACAAATTTAATATATTTATTTAAATTACAATATGTAGTTTTTTTGTAAAATAATAAATGTTTTATTGCAATAATAATTTATAATACATTTTGTTATTCCGTCTATGTCATAATTAAAGAAAAAATTTATTTAAAAAATTTATATTATAAATTTTTTAAAAGAAATTTGTCTTTAACGAATAGTTCATTAAATCTTGTTTGTATAGATATGTATTCCTTAATGTCAATTATATAAAATATTTTACTTAAATAGATTAAATGCATTCTACTGTTTCCATGGCAGCAAGAAATTTTTCTTTCATAGAATTAAATAAGCTGGACGTACTGACGTTATTTGAATAAAATATTGTTAATAGTGATATTTTAGGCAAATAAATAAATTTTTTTAAATAATAACGTTTGCGTAATGTATAATTATTTTTATAGTGCTAAACAGTTACGATTTTCATCTAATTCCTAAGAATTTGAAATGAGACGACATATTTAAATCAATTTTATAACCTTATTTTAGTTATAATTTAAAAATAGTTTATTATACAATTATGATCAATATTTACTAGAAATAAAGCATTATTTATTTACATTTAGGATAATTAAATATGCAATAGGGACAATACTTCTTTTAGAAACACTTACAGTCCAAGAAAATAGGCTATTGTAGCTACGAATTCTTCAAAATATTTAAAAAATCTACAAAAGAAATAATAAGTTTAAGTAAGTAACAAGTTCTTCTCTAACGAGTTCTTCTGTTTCTGTATATATTATATAAATCTCTTAATCATATAGTTTAATATTAATATAGTATTTTATTTTTAATTAATATATAATTTATTTAATATATATTTAATTTTAATTAATTACATTAATTTAATCATTATTTAATAAAATAATAAGTTGAAAACAATAGAAAATTGATATTATTTAAATTTATAATTTTTAGAGTATCAAGAAAATAGGCTATTGTAGCTACGAATTCTTCAAAATATTTAAAAAATCTACAAAAGAAATAATAAGTTTAAGTAAGTAACAAGTTCTTCTCTAACGAGTTCTTCTGTTTCTGTATATATTATATAAATCTTTTAATCATATAGTTTAATATTAATATAGTATTTTATTTTTAATTAATATATAATTTATTTAATATATATTTAATTTGAATTAATCACACTAATTTAATCATTATTTAATAAAATAATAATAAGTTGAAAACAATAGAAAATTGATATTATTTAAATTTATAATTTTTAGAGAATAAAAGAATCATATAAAATGATACATATATATAATAAATTTATTTAAAAATTACAAATAATAGTAACAGAAAATAATAAATAAAAATTATATTTCGAATATGAGAAAGCTGCAATGTTCTGATAAAATATTTATGGTTCTTTTATTACAGATTAGTAGAAAAAAAAATAAAATTAGTTTGATTTGACTTCTCTGTGTGTGTGTGTGTGTGTGTGTGTGTGTATTGCAAGGCTATTCAAATAATTATACTATTTTAATGTCTGAAATTGAATTGAAAGATAGATTTTTAATTTTAGAGACGGGCTACTAACAAAGCTAAATCTAATTAATTAATTTTTTTAAAGAAGGATTATATTCAAAAAAAATTGAAGACACTTAAATCATTATCTTAATAAATAATCTCTAAGTGGAACATTATTCTCTAAAAATCTCTGAAAACCTTGTTTTTAATATTTACAACAAACTTTGAAACTGTTAATAATATAATATAAATAATATGACGTATACAGCGTTAGATATGGCATCTGATACAGTTGTTAAATTTTTAGAGAAAAAGAACTATCTTCAATAGGGTTGCGCATAGTTTTTTTTAGTAATAGATACAATATATATATATGCAGCGACATAAGAGCAAGAGAGATATAAAGCAATCAGTGAAAATCATCAATATTAAATGCAATAAACCGTGAAATAAATATTATATTTTTCTTTAGTGCGTAGATTTAGATATATTACAAATATATACAAAGTTAAAATAAATAAAAATAAAAAAATAATAATAATAATAATGTACAATAAAAATGTTATAGAATAATGTAATCTCTTCAAAAATGTACTATAGTACACCAATAACTTGGAGAGTAATTTCATCATTTAATTGAACAAAAAACATATAAATAATATAATTATAATATAAAATATTGAATTCTATTTTGAAAAATAGTACCTAAAAATATTATATAAATCTATTAATATGTAATTGCATTTATACATATTGCAAAACTTTCAAAGTAATATTATATACATAAGAAAATCTTCAGTTATTAAAATGAATTCATACATAAATAAATATGTCTAAATGTAAGATAAATAATGAAGCGAAGAAAATGTAGTGCTCTAATAGAAAATAAATATAATTTATTATATTTTAAAATAATTATAATATTTTAGATCCGAATAGCTGTATGAAAGTACAATAAAAAATATAATGTAAGTTGAATTGAAAAATCGGTAATTAATAATAAATAAAGTATCCTATATTCATAATTGTATATAATTAGCACACACTTTTCAGTTAAAAACAAAAAAATTTACTATAAATTAAGAATTTAAGAATTTATAAATTAAGAAAAAAATTTACTATAAATTAAGAAATCTAAGATATAAAGAATTTTTAATTAGTTCTTTAAAAACTTTTAAAAATTATAAAATTGAAGGGGGGTTATATAATAAACTGTACAACTAAATGCTATTAAAAAACTAAACTAAATATAAAAATTTTGTAACTTAAATAAGAAGCTATATTATTATTACTTCATGAATAATAATTTCGGTTTAATTAACTATCTTATAAAAAATAAATATAATTACGAATTCATATAGTCAAAAGCATTAATTGAATAAAAATAACATGATAAATGTTGCATTATTATTTGTTTGAAAGTTTTATGAAAACAAATAGTCTTTTTTACAACATACCTTATTTGATAATATTTATCATACATCCATGGGAGCTTCAAGATATAAAAAAAGTCATTAGATTTTGCATGCCAATTCTCTCCTGAACATTACTATATGATTGATAATAGCAATAAATATTTCCATATTATAGTACGTAAATTATTTGTAATCAGGTATACTATTTATTCGGCTTTCAATGAAATTTTTACTTAAATGTTAAACTTAATATAATTAGTAAATACATTGTGCCTAATTATAATTTAAAATGTTGCTCTTCGCTGTTTAAAAATGAATGAAATTAATGTTTTCTGAATTTATATGTTAATATTCACTAAATAGTTAATATTTCTTTCAATAATAACTTATTAATATCAACCCGCTCAATATTATCTACATCATGTATTGTTTATATAAAAATTAAGATTTAATAAATATATTAGGTTGTTAATAAAATTCTAATTTATACCGGTATACAAACTATCATTATTGGAACAGTTTAATTAAAAAAATTAATAAATTATTTATAAAATTTGTTAAATTAACAGTAGTAAATAGTTAAAAATATTGAGAAATTAGCTGTGAAACTTTCGGATACAATCTTTCGCTAAGAAGTCATTTGTTGCAACAAACATATAAGTGTCTTCAATTTTTTTGTATAATTTTTTGAATACATGGTTAAAAAAAATTATTAAATTTACGAATATATTATATACTTAATATTTCTATTTTTCTTAAATCTAAATTTCTATACAACATTGTATTTTTATATTCACTTGTAAAAAAATTTTGATTGACATATGTTTTATAAAATAAATGTTTTAATTTATTGTAAATGTAATAATAGAAATAAATGAGTTACTGTAGAATATTTTATAACAAAATAATATAATATGATATATTAATAAAATCAAGATGCTATAATAATGTAATTTTACAATATTATTACAATCATCAGATAAATGTATGCAATTTACGTATAAAACAATGAATTTGTATTTTTAATTAAAGGAAAATGAAATAATTGTAAAATTTATATTATAAAGAGTAATTTCAAAATATATTTTTTAAGAGCAATACCAGTATTTCTTCAAAATTTAAATTCCAATTGAAAAACAATGTGTGATAATATTTTTTCTACTTCTTCACAACTTGTAAGTATTTTAACATTTAATATAATAAGAATACTTATTATATATAGTAATTAGCTAATTTATATCAATATACCAGTATTTATACGTATATATATATATATATATATATATATATATCTAAGAATAATAAGTAATACATTAATTTATAGAAGTTTTCGTTAAAAATGATACAGCTAAATTGAGTAAAATTTAATGAAATTGCAACATCAACTTTATTATTTTAGGTAATTTTGATTGAAAATAATCTATTAGATAATACTTTGAAATTATAAACAAAGTACTATTACTGAATTACGAATAACTAACTTTCTTATATCTAGTAAAATCATCTAACATTTATTTACTATTTTAATTACCTATTCAATATCAAACAATTAAAATTTTATCGTCTATCTTGTGTAATAAAGTAATTATGCATTATTATTTGTATGTAATGATTTATTTCAAATAATTTATAAAAATGAATAAGCTTCTTTCTACTAGAATGGTTTCAGATATGGACAAATATTATTTTTAAAATTAATTTAAATGGTCTTATTAAAGACATAAGAAATATATGACTTGTATTACTATTTTTATTTGCTATTTGAATTTATAATCATTCATAGAAAACTTATAATAATTAAGATACGGAGTTAAAACTTATAATAAATTTTTATTTTTAACATAAAAATGAAAGTTTTCATGATTAGCAAGTTACGATATTCAATACAATCATGACCAAATGTATCCTGAAAAATTTAGTACATGTTCATTTAAAATAAAAAACGATATAAAAAGTAATTTACATACTAAAATAAAACTTCTTTGATTCTTGTGATATATTTAAGTACAAATGATTTTGTACTCTTCCGTACAATAGATAGAGCTTATTTAGTACAATTTAGTATTTAGTATAATTTATTAAATATTATATTGTTATAAAACATTATTAAAATTGAAGTCTTAATCTAAAATATTTATTAAAAAATTGAAGTCATTCTATAAATTGTAGTTACACTTACTTTTCGTGTTATCTATGGTTTAAAAAACTTTTTTAACAGTCGAATAAAATTTAAAGTCAATTAGAATACACCACAATAATACACAAATATATTGATTATAATATTGTTGATATATCATTCATTTATTATTTAAACTTAGAGGTATATTTTGATAATGATATATATATATATATATATATATATATATGCAGTTGAATATATCAATTTAATCTAATAAAACTACAATGTTTTTAATTAGGTGAACAGCATTTTTACTATACCAACAATTAATGTATTTTATTTGTATTATAATTCTAATTTAGCAATGATAATTATTATAAATATTTAATGTACTTACTATTTACAAGTAAGGATGATAATTATAAGATAATTATTTGACCTAAAAATTAAAATGCAAATACATTATTCAAATACATCTTTTCATTATTTTAATCATTAATGTATAAGCTTTAAATTTATAACTAGATGGTGTATGAAAAATCAAAATTAACGAATCGAACAGAAATGAAAAGACGTCGAATCATACGAAAATGTAATGATCTACAAGGAATAAAAGCAAAATTGATACGTATAGGCACTCCACCTCCAATTTCAGGAAGAAAGCATGAAACTGTTCAAACAGAATTCTTTCTTGAAGAGGTAACGATATATATTTTGTAATTTATTTAAAATTCAACTACAATTTGTATTCTATTATTTTTATCTATAATTAAAAATACATTATCAGCTAATGCATAAGAATAATAATTAAAAATCAGTCGAAATAAAAATATCAAATCGTTAATTAAATGAAAAAAATTTTGAAAAATAATTTTTATATGTAAAAATAATCAAATTAATCTTACTATTTCTACGTTTTTTGCCAACTGTATTTTGAAAAAAAAATATTCGTTAAAGAAATTTTTTTCAAAAATTAATTCTGTTTTCGTTTTCAAGCAGAGTAATGATAATGATAATAATTATAAAATATCACTACGACTAATTTTTAATTCTTAAAATAAACAATAAACTTTTTTGGCACTGAACTTATACCAAATGTTTATACTGTATATAAACTTGAAAATATATAATTTCATTAATAACATTAATAACATTAATCTGAACCATTATAATATTAATTATTATATTATTGGTTTGAAATAAAATTTTGTCTAAAATTTAAAAAATTTTCTGTTATTGAATTTATTATTTTTAAGTGTTACTCAAAAACATTATTTTCACTATTAATATTGCGTATGCAATATAAAGAAAAAATAATAACTCATATTAGATACACAAGAAAAAACGTAATACTTATTAGTAAAAGACAATATTTATATAAAAATATTTTTAAAATGATTTTTATTATAGTTATTTGAAAAACCAGAGCAATCAGAGATAGCAATTCAATCAGATTATTTTTTGGATAGACCTGTAACTCCATCGTATTGTACATTAAAAATGAGTAAAGATGCAAGTACTCAAATTGAACCAGGAGAAGTACGTGTTTGATAAAATATAAAAGAATTAAAAATTCCATTTGATATTGAATATTTGAAAAATAGAAATTAATCAAAATTATAATTTATAAAAATTGGTAACTTTTTTCTATAAGTACACATTTATTTAGATTTTTTTTATCGATAGTTCAATTTTTAATGATATTAATTAAAAATACATTAAGAATTAGAGTATTTAAAAATTAATTTTATTATCTACAAAGCTAAATAATTTTATTTTATTTTAGACTCATTAATAAATTCTGGATTAATAAATTCAATTATCTTAAGCGAAACTATTATTAATATTTAAAAAACATTATTACATAAAAAACATTTTATTAAAACATTTTTTATTTTGTATAATTTGAATATAAATTTTTTAAACTTTAATTTAAAATCTTTTAATTGTTTTAAAAATAAAATTTTTTTTAATTGAATAATATTCTAATAAATTCATCAAAGGTTAAAATAATATATCTCAAACCTAATTTTTTTTTGTATATTAATCATTTTATTACATTCAAATATATAAAAAAATTTATTTTTAGCTTTTTGACTACGATATAGAAGTTCAACCGATTCTTGAAGTTCTAGTTAGTAAAACTATTGAACAAGCATTGATCGAAGTCTTAGAAGAAGAAGAAATTGCTATAATACGAAAACAGCAGCGAAACTTTCTTGAACTTCGAGCTTCAGAAAAGACTGAGCAACAAAGACTTCAAGAGAAAGATAGACGTCTTCGTGAAGAGCAGGTATTATTTATTGAATTATATATATATTCATATTGTACTTATGGTATATAGTATATAGTAACTTATAGTACTTGTATCATAATTATTGATTTAAATATACAGGATCGGCGATTAATACAGTATGAAACATTAATAAAAATACAACAAGAAACTAAAGAACGTGTAGCTGCTGCTGTATTTTTCACTGGTTATATCACTGAGCTTCTTCCAACAGTTCTCGAAGATCTTAAAATATCTGGTTTTCAATTTGATGAAATGAAATCAGGTGATTACTATAATTAATATACATTATATATCGATTTTGTAAAACTATTATTATTAATAATATTATTATTGTTGTTGTTGTTGTTGTTATTAATGTTATTATTATTGTTATTATTATTAATGTTAATGTTGTTATTATTATTATTTTTGAATTCGCAGATGTTGAAATAGAATTTATGCCATGGCTAATGGAAGAAGTAAAAAAAGAATTGGGTACCATCATTCAAAGCAGAATTATATTAGAAGGTAATCAAACTTATTAAATTTTACTGTAATATTTAATTTTATTGAAATTGTAATAGTAAAAATATACTTAAAAGAATATTTTTCTATATTAAATGATACGTTTATAAACATAATTTTTAATTTTATATCTGATATTCACATTTATTTAAAATTAAAAAAAGAACTGATACCTGAAAATGAAATAAAATATTAATCCATGCTTTGTGGTATTAGACATTGTGGTCGTAAAATAATCGTATTCACGGACACCCCGCCCCTCATTACCTATTTAATACATTAAATTTAAGAAATATTTCTGTTTAACAATTAGTTCCTAAAATAACTTAAAGTAATGTGTTAGTCTTAGGTATGATTATTCATGACAAGCAAAACCGTCTGCACGACTCCGGTGCCATAAAGACGCGACAATCCTAAATCCGGATATATCATATATATCTACTATCATAAATTATGAAACTACAATTAAGATTACAGAGATTTTATAATTAAACTCTCAGAATAAGAGTATTCTCATTCTACAAAAATTACAAACCTTAAACATTTTGGAAATTACGTTTTCAATTTTTTTTTACTTATACTATTAAAATCGAACGAGGCGTCAACAACTGTTAAATTACTGTTTAAAGAATATCTTTACTATAAAAAATTTTATACAAATTTATATTCTTTTTAAAAAGTGAGATTTTATTAATTCATATTAAATAAGCAATAAATACTTATTATTATTTTACAATCCATTTTAATTCTATAATTTATTATGTCAATATTATTATTTGCATTGTTATAATATTGTTTAATGATAATCGAATTTAATATGTACTTGCAGATCTTGTGAAAAAAATTATCCAGAATCGCGCTAAAATATATTTACAATTGGGCGAAGAGTACGATATATCCAGAAAATTAAAAATTAAGAGTATCGAAAACAATAATGAAGAAGAAGAATATGCTTAGAATTGATCAATAAATGATAATATCTATACAGCCAATAAATTATTATTTGTAAATTGTAAATTATTATTTTCCAACATTATTATTTACTCAGAATTTCTTAATTATTTAAAATCTTTTGTATTTTTCATTAAGATATATTAATTTTATATTTCAATTAACATTTAGATATAGAAAAATAATTGCTTATTATTTAAAAGAAAATTAATTTTTAATTAAAATAAATTTACATAATAAACACAAAGAAATTGAATAAAATTCTAATTACTTAAAATAAAATTAAGTTACCAAAATTTATAAATTTTAAATAATATTTACAAAAAGAGAACCAAAATTCATATAATATTGAAGAAACGTCAAAGTTTACTGTAAACATTTGAACTATAGTTCATTTGCACTCTAAAATATTGAGGTTTAATAACGAAATGATATAAATTATTTCCATTGTAAATACGAATTTTTGTTTAATATTAATAGTAAAACGCGTAATCTTTGAGATCTATATTTATAATATTGGATTATATGTAATATGATTTTATTTTTCGAATATGTGTCTTTCTATATAATTGATTTGTTTAGAACTACATTATATTTATCATTATAAAAAAATTTAGTTCTACATTCAAACTGATTGATTTCATTTTATTGTAATTGATTTTGCTTTTAGTTAAAAATATTCTATTTTTATGATGTAAAAATACGTTGTAATTTATATTTGTCATTAAATTATTATATTATAAGATTATTAAACAATAATTTTGAAATAATGATGTACAGTGTATATATATGCATATAAGTACATATGAATAGTAAATAATGCAAAATTATATTAAATGATATGAAAGACTTAAAAAAAATTATTTTAATATTAAGAAAATTATTTTGGTTGATTTGACTAGAAAACTTAACACATTACTTTAATTGTCATTCACCTGATAATAATATTATAGGATTTAGTCGTAAGTTTTCGACTTATACATAATTAAATTCTTATTTAGCATTCATAAATACGTTTACAACAAAAAGAATTATTGTATATTACTATCTGTCGAAAATTGTAGTAAAATATATGATAAAACAATATCTCTTGAGTATTGTTGAACACTACTACCATCTTTATCTTGAATATCAAATAGCGGTTCTCTAAATAGCAGTTTCCTAATTTCTTCACTCAGCATGACGTGTAATATAAACAGAAAATAATAAACATTTGTGAAGCAATTAACTACGTCTGCTGCGTAAATAAAACTACTCGTGTTAGTGAACCCATGGATGATATCAAGCTGAAGAAGGTGGATACATTCAGATCATTGGTAGTTATAATTGTTAAAGCGAATCCGCGGGTACTCACGTTCATTGCTATACATTCATACTATTGTTTGTATTTACGTTTGCGAGTATACCTGTTATACAATTACCCTTACATTGCTTTCTTAAAATATTTTACTGGTTGAAATTTTGTACATGTTTAAAAATTAAGAAACTGCCTGCATTTTATTTATTTTGAAAATGTTAGACCTGAAATACCAAAGTGATTACGAAAAAAGAAATCGCTAATAAAATATTATAAAAACTATTCTATTACACTACTTTTTACAGCATCGACAGCAAATATATGATTCGTATTATAAATTTAAATTTTCAACATTTAAAAATTATTAAAGTATGCATTTGTGTCAAAAATGTATTTTTTAAAAAATCAAAAGATTTTCTAAAATAAAATTTCTTGATATTTTTTATAACAAGAACAAAAAAGCAATAATAAAATAAATATTAAAAATTCTAAAATTAAAAAACATTAATATACAACAAAAACTTAAAACTCATCTCAAAACAAAGTTGATTCAGTAATCATATAATAAGATATTAATATGTTTCAAAGTATGATAATTTTTATATTCATATTTAATAATTTTTATTTTTATTAGATTAACTTCGACCTGCTCAGACCTGCTTAAAAATACCGGACCGGTGAAGAGCCAGTAATAGTTATTTCTATTCATTGCGATCAAATAAATACCCAAGGCTTAAGATTGAATCAACTACTACAAATGTACAAACGTTAAATGAAATAAGTATTTCCGATAGTACGTCTCGCCGACAGACGTCTCGATGGAGCTTAAAGCATTTCTTTTTGAACTTCTAATTTGAACAAAGCTTAAATATTGCTACTTATCTACAGCACGCCTCCAACTCTTCAGGTGGGCCAAGTTTAGATATACAAACCAATAGAAAAATACAAAATTCAATAAAGAGGACTCCTATATTATGTAAAAGAGTTTAAATAATACTTAAATATATGATTTTTCAAATAGAGAGATAAGGTACTGAATACATCTATGCTAAATTTTTCTTTTATATTGTTTTAATAACTACATGTGTACAGACAAGTGTTTCATATAAAACGTATGATTTTATGTATTGGTATAATTAAAATGTAAGTAAGGGTAAACAGCAATTATCTCTCATAATTAGTTAAGTAATTTATATTAAATACATTAAACAGATTATGGATTTATCCAATTATAGTAAAAATCAATGTTATTACTACACTTTTTTCAATAGTAAAAAAGTTTTCGGTATTTAATATTGACTTTGAATACAAATTTTTAGATTTTAGTTTATTGTTTTATATGTCCTGACATGTTACTTCAATTTAAATCATAGAAATGAAATTGTAACGTATTTTAACAAAAAATAAAACTACTGTACTGTAATAATGGGTTTATATTATAGATAGTCCCTATTTATATCAATTATTAATTTTACTTAGTTCTTACGTACTAATTATATTCTAATATATCAAGTTTAATTAGAATCTTTAATAAATAATTTTATATAGCTACAAAACTTCTATAGGTTATGAAATAATTTATAATTAAATGATTAATTTTAGTTGGTTGAAATATTCGAATAAAAAAATTTTTCAATCACAATATTTTCATTAAAGATAATTTTTATATTTAATTAAAAATTTATTTATGTATATTTAATATGCAATTTTAAATAACATACTTTTAATACTTACGTATTAATACTTACGTACTATCAATACTTATATTTTGAGATGCTATTTTCTTATAAATACAAAATATATTTTTACGCTTTACGCATATTGTATAAATTACAAAATAAATACTAAAGAATCTTTAGTTTTATAAATTTCTTAATATTATTCAAAATTAATTATTTGAAATAAATTTTTCTTTTAAAACATAATTTATGTAGAATTATTTTTGTGCTTTTGTATTTACTAATATATATTTATACATCAATATTTGTAACTTATGAACAAATTTTATTTTATACTATGAGAATAATGCAAGATTATCTATTATTTATTATCATTAATTTCATTTTTCCTTTCTTTAATAATGAATTATTCAACATTATTTCTTGTTTACATTATTCAAATTCAGTACTAATAAATCAAATTTAAATATTTATTTGAATGTATTATTTATAATTTTGCATAGACCACAAAAAATTGCCTTTCAGAATTATCTATCACAGATATATTTTTTATATATTTTCAGCAGTTTTATTAAAATAATAGAAATAGAAAACAAAATAATAAAAAAAATATTAATTTTTTTTATAAATAATTTATCTTAATTTCTGTTAATGGCAACTCTCAAATATTATGATGCATTAATTGAAAAGTGAAAAAATTTTAAATGTTTTTAAAAATATTATTATAAATAAAAATCTACACATAGTATACAGTGTCACATAACAACTAATATTTTTTTTATTTCCATAAGTAAAATAAAGGGAATAACTTGAATAAGTTCGATCTATGGTTAAAACTAAATATATTATTAAAATTAATACATGTATTATAAAAATATAATGTACTCATTTTTGACAATTTACATAATTTAAATAAAAAAAAAACTGTTGGTACTTGCAATTCCCTAATGAAATATTCTTAGAAATTATTCTTTATATATGATGCTAATCAGTACTCAGGCATCACTTTGATCGTACAACTACTGCGTAACAATAGATATATAAAAGTTATACGCACATATACCAGAGGGTTAATATCCGATGTATATAATAAAATTTTCTTCATAATCTCCCCCCATATGTTCCCCTGTTCCTGTCCATCAGCACAAGCTTTCTATCTGTAAGAACTCTACAAGCATGATGATTATAGGAAATCAATAAACAATAATAGAATGAATCTTGTAACATTTCTTGATACACACACTTATTTTTTTTATATAAAAATATAGTTCAATATAAGAAAATTTTCATTACAACAATAATCAAACATTCATGCATAAATTAGAAAAAGGTTTTTTTTCAGTTATCATAAATGGATAATAACTACATTTATTAAATAAAAAATTGTTTAAAGTAAAAATCCTATATATCGTAATAAAAATTTAACCTTGCAATTAATGTATAACTTATAATTTACTAAATCTATATTAGTTATAATTGGAATTACTAATTATATTCACTATTCTAAAGAGAATACATTATGTGACTGAAATATTTATCAGTATATAAAAACTTACAACTTGAATGAAAGAAAAATAAGAACACAGGACATCGGGGGATAGGATTATATTATAACCAAGGTGCTGTTCTAACATAGGGTCTCAAAATAATACACAGATAATAATCGCGATATTAATATCACATTGGGAAGTTCACACATGCGTGCAAAGTCCTATTGGTCATGGCAGAACACTTGCTCGGATCTTTCTTTTTTTATTCTTACCACTCTGCGCTTCTAACTTCATTCATTTTCTGTGAATGCATACCCTTATTTTAGGGGAGTAAATTTATAACAGCTATTCAATAGAAGTAAATGATTCATACTGGAATAAATATTATGATAATTGCACGTGTGATTATAAATTAAACTTTAAGTAACTATAAGATATTTAAAAATTATATAACTAAATAAGCGTTTAAAAGTCGTGTAATAACGTAAATAAATATTTAAGTAATTTTATAATAATTAATAGATGAATATTCCAATAATTAGATTTAAAACTTACAAAAATATAAAATTAAATAAATAATAACAAGTTTAAAAAAGAAGAATTTAATCAAACGAAAACTACTGTTCGGTAAATTTGTTCAAATAATTGACATGGTAATTGATTCTACGATAGACTGAACAACAAACGCATTATTAATTAATTGAATGTATATACAATTGAATGTATAGACCCATTTAAACATAATTTATATTTATACATAGTTATACTAAGTATAGTAATACTTATGTTATACTATAAACATTTATAGATAGGAACAAAAAGAAAAACTTCAAATCAATAAAATAGATGAGTATTAAACCACTCAGAACACTAACGTTCGAATTTAAAATTATTTAATTTAAATTTTTTTTTAATACATTTCTGATTTATTATTTAAGATAATGAATTCTCGTATACATTTTATAAATAAAATATAAATAATTTTATTTCAGATAATTGATGTACATATTTTTATATATTGTTAACTCCGATTAATACATTTGACATAATAAGCTATATGTTAATTGAATTGAATTTTTTGATGAAATTTTTTTCCACTATAATTTAATATTTATAAAATTCTTATTAAAATATAATAGTTCTATCCATTAAATATGTATGTATATATATATGTATATATATATATTAATTTATAAATAATACATTATTATTACGTCTGGATTCGCTGTTATTAATTAAATTCTCTTAAACTATTCAATTTTTTCATGTATATATCCTTTTATATTTTCTCACATATCTATTATACTTAATATTAGGCTTGGTTAAATGAAAACGATAACAAACAACTACAACGTAGTTAATAATTTATTCTATAAATATATTATCTCGATCAATATCTTTTCTTTTACAAACAATGTTCTAAATATTAATAATAAAGATCGAATAAATTTAACAAAGTTAAATTAGTTAAAAAAGCTTGGAATTTAAAATATATAAATGAATTTTACCACTTTTATATAGTATTATTAAAGCAGAATACTCCTTGAAGATATTAAATAAACTTAATTAATATTTATATTACTATTTAGACATAGAATTTTAATAAATGAATATTCACAGTGTAATCTACAAATGAGATTTGCAGCAAAATTATTATTAAATTTTATATACAAAAGTTCTAAATTCAATTGAAAAACTAACATAATTAATTTATAATAATATCGAAAAATTTACAAACTAATCTTTTCGGTACATTTTACTTATGAGACACAAAGTAATCGAAACACCTTCAATGATACATAATGCACTTTACGATGAAATTATTCGTGTAAGAATGTAATACATATGTATTATTAATATGGTAACAGAGTCAAAGATGCTAACTGTGACATTAGTAGGAAGGTGATCTTGCAATAGCTCTTTAAATACAATTATACTTATATTGACAGTAGAATGAGAAGGGTCATATTGGTTGGTTACGAGGGTCGGTTAAATTAAGCTACCCCGAGAACAAGAAAGCTACCATTCAACCCCTCCACTCTACACTCTTGTTGCCGCCTCTTTATATTTAAGCCACGTGCTCTGCCAAAGCTCAGTTAGCCGTCACTTTCTCAACCTACTAGATTTATTCACTTAATGGAAAAAGAAAAAAGATCCTACGTTGGATTAAAAAATTTCAGATGGAATAAACACGGTTAATAATAAAAGTGTTCAGTGTTTTTATGATAGTTTTATTGTAAATTAAGTAGTACTCATGTTAGATGTGTTAAAAAGAAATAGCAACATGTACCCGATACTCGCGAAAAAAACTCTTTCCATGAGTATCGGGACACTAGAGAAACCAGCAGCAGTAACACACAAACGACTCGCCAGCAGTGTTAAACCAATAGTTAAAGCAGGAACCGTACTTGGTCAAAATTCTTCTACAGAAATCATCGACGTATCTGGACTTTCGCAAAAATCTTCATCACTTATTCAATATGTACGTATTTTTATTTTAGTCTATTAACATATTAAAAATATATTTTATTACAATTTATATACATTTATATCATTTCTATTCTAATTTAAATCAATCGTACAATTAAAAGTACTAAATTTTTTTTCATTGCTTTATAATCTTTTATTAAAATTATTTCTTTTTCAACAAAAAATTAAAGCTTTTAAATGAACACACAGAATTTTCAAAAATATTTTTTTTTTGCTAATAGGTTGAAGTGACTGATATTGCTGGTCAACTGTACAGTGTCAATCGACACATTAATACTTCTTGTTGGCTAAAAATTATTAGTTTTGCTAAAGATTGCCAAAGTTGCAACGTAGTTTTAATGACGACTGATAAGGGGATCGTACTTAAAACTATAAGAAACATTACTGCAGGTGAACCTCTATTAATGTGGTTTACGGAACACGTTTTAGCTTTGTTAAACATGCCATATTTAACAAATTTAAATATTCAAGGTATACAAGCTTAAATTTAAATTATTTAATATTTAAATTAAAGTTACATACTTTCATTTTTTTATGTTTGTAATTCTATAAATTATTATATAAACATTAAATTAATATTATCAATAATACATTTTTTAACATTAAATGATTCGATATTTATAACTTAATTTAAATTTTTTATTTAGGACAAAACCGTTACGTGTGTCACGTTTGTAATAATCATTTTGAACATCCTAATCCATTAAAGATTCACTTGGCACTTAAGTGTAATCGATTGGATAGTAATTATTTGTGGATGCAATTAGCAAAAGAATTCAACTCAACTCCACGACCAACATTGTCTTTTAGTCTTTTTCAAAACTTACCGTCTTTTCATTTTAAATATTCAGAACCGCCATTAACTTCACCTAAAAGCGTTTCACCTGTTTTAACTGAAATGCTGACATTTCATTCTTTAAATATACAAAATAATCTAAACAATGAAGATATTTCACAACCTTTTTCTAATCATCCGACGCCAACCTCATTTTTGCATGACTCGGCACCAACATATTATCAATCTTCATCAACGACACAAGTTTCATTAACGAAGAAAAATTACGGTCAACGACATTCCGCTTTTAAACCATATATTAATCAGACTAATTCCTATTTAACTAAGGCTGTACCATCTCATGTTAATTCACCCGCAACACAATTTCAAATGAAATCAGTACCAAATACAACACATATACAAGGAGATTCTCAAGCGGCACAAATGGAGATTATCGTCAGCAATCTTGGCAAATCTAAGCAAGGTCATCTTTGTATATATTGTGGAAAAGTTTATTCTAGAAAATATGGGCTTAAAATTCATATAAGGTACTTTATATTTTTGATTTATTTATTTTTTCAAACAACAATTTTCCTCAGAAATTTGTTAATGAATTTGAAGTAGTACATATATTTAATTACGGAAAAACAAATATATATACAACAAAATAAAATAGATGAAATACTATTGACTATGCTAATATATTTGTTAATACATATAAAATATAAAATACAATATGGGTAATAAAATATTAATTACTAAACCAACAATTATTATAATTAATTGAATACACATATTGTTATAATTTAAAATTTGGGCTTTTTAAATATTTAAGATATACTAATTTGTTTGATTAATCAATAAATTAAATCATAGATATAAATTAAAATACAAATGTTTCTTAATTCCTAATTATGATTTGTACAACATTTTATTCATTTTTTAAATTAAAATTGATATATTTATTATAAAATATATAAAAACCTATAATATTAAAACTAAATTGATTGCTCTCATCTTATTTATTTTGTTTGCCTTTCATATATATTCGCGTACGCGTATGTAATTTAATATAAAATAAAGGGAAATTATGATTGATATTTATTAAATCATTGTTTTAGAACACATACTGGCTATAAACCATTAAAATGTAAATACTGTTTAAGACCATTCGGTGATCCAAGTAATTTAAATAAGCATGTTCGTCTGCATGCAGATGGAGATACTCCCTACAGATGCGACTTATGTGGAAAAATATTAGTCAGAAGACGTGATCTCGAGAGGCATATTAGATCACGTCACCAAGATAATGATCATATATCTGATTTTTCATCAGATGGAATTGATATTTGATATTTTATTAGTATAAGAAAATAATGAGTTTTGTACTTCAAGAATTCCAAAACAAGAAAATAAATGTAATAATTATCATCAAATATAAGTAATGATCGTAGGTATAATTAGTTCATAATTGTGATTAATAATTATAATTATACGTATTTTACAACTCTTAAAACTAATAAAATGAAATCGTGATAAAGGCTACAAAAAGTTGAATGAATATTTAAAAATTACAGCTGAGCTGTTTTATACTGTACAATATTAGAAACTTTAAATCGTTTAATATATTAGAGTTTTTATTTTTTTATAAATTTCATATATGTAACTTTCGTTATTTTATTAATAATTTATAAATCAAAATAAAATTGTTATTCTGTATTATAATTACTAAACTTATTAAATTATATTTATTATATTAGATTTATAATTATATTATTTGCAAAAAAAATCCTTGTAGTTAGCTATCTTTCAAAAGATATTATTTATTAATTATATTAATAATATATTAAACTTAGTTATTTAACAATAATAAATTTAATCATATATAATTAATATAGCGATTAATAAAATACGGAATATTAAATTTCTCTATCATAATAGTACCCATTTAAAATTAATTTTTAATTTAATATATAATATGAATGTATTAAATTTAATAGAAATAAGAAAAATTAAATTTAAATCGCGAATAAATAAAAATAAAATTTCTGAGCAAATTTTAATTAATTTTTTATTATGTTTAATATTAAACATATTTAAATAAAATATGTCAGACTATTATTATTTTAGAATTTTCAGAACATTAATATAAAAATATTGTAAAATATATTATTTATCAAAATAACAAAGAAATTATGTTTTAAATATATATTATAAATTAATTATATAAAATCTGCTTTTATATGATATAATTAATAATAAACTGAACTTTTTACATATCAAAAATAATTATTATTTCTACTATTACCAAAGAATATTTGATACTTTTTTAGTGCTTCGTAATTTAATTGTATTTGTAAAATATTGTTGTACTGAAATTTAAAAAAAATTTATAATAAATTTACATCTTATGTTAAAAATATATAGATAAATTATTTAGAAAAATTCAAATACATTTGAAAGATTTGTCATTAATTTATTAAGTAATCATTATCATATACGTTTATTATTATACCACAAAGCTAATCTCATAACCTTTCAACTAATAGTTGTATAAAATTTTGTAAAGTAATAAAAATTTCTTATTTTAATAGAGAATTTATCAATAATTCTCTTTTGAATACCAATTGCTTATTAGAGAGTATTATTTGGATCTAAGTAATTAGTTATAGATGCAATTTTTCATATAGTCTTTACATAAGTTTTTACATGAATTACTTATTATTAGAAGTTCTATAGTATATCTATATCTAAATATTTTACTTCTCCGTATTCACTTACTTCGCTTTTCTACAATTTCTGGTTATTCCAAATTACCAAAATACTAAATTAATATTTTAATTTCAATACGTTTCAGATATTCAAAAGAGCAGAATAAAATATTTAAAGGTTTTGGAAGGTTTAAAACAAATTATGTTTTAAGTACTTATAAATAAATATTTTTTAATAAAAAAATTAAATTACAATTATTATTAATTATAATTTTTGTATATAATTATAATTAGTTATATACTGTAAAATTGTAGTATAAATTTATGATTACTATTATTTATTACATTTAGAGAATATCACCAGCAAAATAAAATAGTATTTTATATTTTAAATATAACTAAATTATTTTTCATTCACTAAATTAGTTTCATGAATCCTCACATATCATGAAATATGAATCACATATCAAAATAAATTTGTAAAAAATTAAGAAAGGTTACTTGATTAGTTAATTAATGAAATACTATTTTTATTAAGCACATCAAAATAAATTTAAAACATAGTATATAATACATTACTTCGTTCGTACTAAGCTGGAAACTTCATAATATACTCCAACTTAATAAGCAGAAACTATATAAAGAGAAAAATCATAAGATCATTAAAGTTGAGATTTAAGAAATAGCACATATTCACAAATAGCACCATCATTTTAATAATTCACAATCTAAGGTTTCAAGGCTACAAACTTATTTTAAAGAGATAAGAAAATATTAAAAAACGAATAAGAATATTCATACGCAAAAAATGATTGTACATTGCAATAGATTTACTTACATATTGATCAATATTTTAAATAAATACAAATTTAAAACATGATTTTGATATATTAATAACTTAACTAAATTTTATACATTTAAATTTAAAATAAAGCAATAAAACAATATTAAGAAAAAACTAAGAAGACATAGGAATATTTAAATTTTTTATTTCCAAAATTATTTTTAACAAAATCAATATAATGTATATTATACCTTCTCTAAACTTTATAAATGCTATTATTTTTAATATAATTAAATAGTATTACTATAATGAAAACAAATAATTTATTAAGGTATATTTGATATAAAAATAATATATGTTTCAATAATTTTTTAAATTAAAAAATTTATATAAATTTGAATATTAAGTAAACATTTAAGATTTTAAAATAACTCTTTATTATAATAATTACATTTTTCGTTATAATTCTTAATATATTCAATAAATTCAATAAAATTAAAATATGTTACTTAATCAAATGAACTGAAGAAATTATTTAATTTTATTTCATTTGTACTACATACTATAGTTATACATAATACTTTAAAATATAGATAAGATTATTATATATGTTATAAACAGATTAAAAATATTTTCCAATTGTTATTCGCAAACATTTTTTTTTACTCTATAGTCTATAACCTTATATTAATGTTTTCATAAATACTAAAATTGATAAATATTTTGACATTATAAATTCTCAATAACAGCATAAATAGTTGTAACTATTTTTTTTTTTTTTTTTTAATAATTCTATTAATAGCATATTTAATGATATATGTGTGTGTGTGTGTGTGTTTTATTGCCTTACGTTTATGTTTTTATAAATATTACTTAACTTATAAATATCAAGATAGAATATAATTTGAGTTACATAATTATATATTTTTATTTAAAATAAAAGAATATCATTAAATCATTTTTTGTAATTATTTTAATTAGTATAAATATTATTTGCATACAGTTATAGGTATTTAATATCTACAAATAAATTGTATATTTTATATATTATATAAATAATATATGTATGAGTACTTAAGTATAATGAATAGATATTAATTGTAGTAGAATAGTGTAATTTTACAATTTTTATCTATTCATTCATAAACTATTAAAAATAACGTTCGAAAATATTTAATTGTTTTTCGTATTACAATCTTCAAAACTGCAATTTTTTATAAAGTACGAGCTATACAAATACATTAATTTCTTTATTTATTGATTAGATAGAGATTTATTATAAACTAGTACATTTTATACGTTATAATCGTATTATTCTTAATATACAAGATATGAAATTATTCTGACAAAAATATTAATAAATTATAACAATTTTATTTGTAAAATTATGATTTTCTACATTTTCTCAAATTAGGAGCATAATTTTTTTTATTGTGCGTATATTAGTATAAATGCTTTTATATTACTAATTTACATCAATAAACTTAATTTTTATATTTATATAATTGAAGAGAAATAATATATTTATGGAGAACCTTGAACGTTTTATCTTTTTTAACTGCTAAAAATTACACAATTTATCAGTGTACTCGGAAAAAATATATAATATATAAATTAATTTAAAAAAATATGTTTTTAATTTTTTAGAAAAAAACTATATATAATATTAGTTAATCATATGAAATAAGTTTTAAATTTTTCTTTTTGTATTTCAAATCTTAAAAATTATTTAAGAAAGTTTATGAACATAATATATAAATTAATTTTCATACGTATTTTTTGACACGTATAGTTCATTAAAAAAGAATTTTTTTTTATTTAAAAGTTTATCAATATATTTATAAAATGATCTGTTTGAATTTATGTTTAATGTGACATACATAAATCTACTATAGTTTTTTTTTAATTAAATTATTTTTTTCCTTCTTAAAGTATTTTAATTTCTTAAATCAGTAAATTTACAAAAAAAATTGTAATTTTCTATAATAAAACACAAAAAATAATGTATTTTTATTTACAAATAATAATAATTGCAATTACATTCAAATATAATCAATTTAAAGTAAGTTCGTATTTATTACTATAATAAAAATATTCGTGTTAAATATAATACAATTTTAAAAAGAATGAAACATGCATACAGTATATACATATTATGTATGCATACATGCACAAAGACATATTCTTTTACAAAATTAACATTTATGATATCATATAAATATTAAAATTAATCTTATTATTTTCAATAAATTTTATAGGTTACATGTTCACATCGACATAAAATTCATGTTGATATTTACTACGAGTCATTGTGTCCTTATAGTGCTTTATTCATTACTAAGCAGTTCGTTCCTGTGTATCAATACTTAAAAGATTTGATTACTGTGGAATTTGTCCCGTTCGGAAAGGCGGTAAATCATAATCAGTTAAAAATACAAAAATAATTCAGACCATAAGTTATAGAAAATATCACTTTTAATTAATAGACAGCTATTGGGTATCCAATAAAATTCAAGTGTCAACATGGTCCATTAGAGTGTACTGGAAATCAAGCACAAGCTTGTGCTCTTGAAGAAATCACTCGTAATTTTGACAATAATGTTCAACAAAATAAGACAGTAGACATCGTAGATTGTGTAATGTCAAGTAGAAATCCTGCTAGTGCAGTATTAAAAGTATGAATCTTTATTTCATTTATAATATTTTTTTAAAGATCTTAATTAATAATATACTTCAAGTTATACGATATAATATTTTTTTCAATAAAATTGTAGTGTCGTTCGTTTTTCACTTGATTATTATCGTGAGTACCTTTTCTTACTAAGTAAATATGAAATATATATATAAAAAAAAAAAGAAAAAATTACAACTGAATATGATCATTTTAAAGTTTATTGATTTATCTCAATAGCAAAATTTATGAATATCCGGACCGCACATTATCATGACATATATCCCTTTAGTCTTTTAGCTCGATACTCATCCAAGGCGAGAATGTAGACGCGAGCAATATGTCTTTTTCATAACTTAGGGTTTCTTTTGAGGGTTACTACCCTTACAAACTGTCGTCATAAGCATATACTTTCGTAATTGTCCTAATGGCCATCTCATCAATTTGTGAAAATATATCCTCGAGATAGCTACTTCGCAGTAGCCCATGTCTAGAACAAGGAATAAATAATCTACTGTTAAAAAATGCGCTAGAATCAACATTTTAAAATATACTTTAAAATGAAATAAGCATGTACATAGAGCCGTTATTGTCGAGGCTCTGTCTAATATTTTTAAAAAATGCCATTGGTGGCCAGAACATAACTTTTATTATTTATTGTTACATAGTTCTAAGCGGTTTGGAAATCATCTAAATATAGTACCAAATGTTCTCGTCGCGAGACTGTTTCGAAGCTCTTATGACGTAGTAGACAAAAAGCATCACATAATCATTATATCTACTACAGCGTTACTTTTTACTAATTTATACCTAAGTTCTATAAGAGATCCGACTAATCTAAACGACGTATCAAAAACATCCCGCTACAGTCACTCGTGACTTCGATTAGTTGCCCATCAGTCTTCCGCGAATTGTAGTTTTATGAAATAATACGTAGTATTAATAATACTTTTCGCGAGCAATTTAATGTCTAGAATCTAAGTATGTTCGAGTATAAAGTTTTAGTGAAATTTGGATTTCCATACAATGAAATGAGCTGTATTGATTGGACCAACTTAACAGATCAAAGCTTGCTAAAGTATTTATGTGCATCACCACCTCATAAGTGTATGCTATCTATTAAGTCACCATGTGAATTCATTTTCTTACTGATAAAATATAAAATCTATATCAATACCAAGGAAACAAAAAAATATGATAATCTTAATTTACCGACAAAAAATAATTTAATTAAGTTACATTACGTTAACTATTACTGTATTTATAATCAAGCTCGTATAATAAAAGGGTAGATCTTCTCTAGAACTCTTCAATTATGTCATACAATAATTAACTAACTTTCATTTAATCTCTCATGTTTTCCAATTTTTTGCCTACGATTTTAAACGTAAGATCTTTCGTAATGGTTTAAACTACCTTCATTTTATTGCACTTCAACGCTATTCATTATCCCATTCTTTATTTCTCTTTATCTTATTAGGCATTTCAAATATGCAATAAACTATTTATAAATTTTTTTTTTAATAGTACTTTTAAAAAAATAAAAATTTAATTTAAACTTTAAAAAATTTAAAACTTTTTAAAACATAATAATAGAATGAAAAAAGTAAAAATTATATTTATATCTTTAACTATTATTTTATAATTTATATAAATTAAACAACTTTAAAATTATTTTTAGAAAAGAAATAGAAAAATTTTATACATCTACATCTAAATATAATTTGAGAAAAATAATGATATCTAAACAAATTTTATAAATAATAATATCAATTATCATTAATCTGTAATGTATAAATATAATTATAAAAGTTTATGTATTAATGTAGTCTAAATTTTTTAGTGTGTTAAGAAGCTAGGATTAAACGAAGCTGCAATTAAAAATATTGAAACTTGTAAGAATACTAATATGGGTAAAGAAATCCTTGTAACTTATGGAAGAAAAACTGCAGCCTTTGAATCTCCTCTTTTATCAGTTCCGTCTATTGTTATTAATGGAGTAAATACAAATACAATACTTTATTAAATTTGTTATTTAAATTTAAAGTATTTTAAGAATTAATTATTTATAATATTTGAATATAAGAATAAAAATGTAACATACATTTAAAAATTTCTAAAAATTTTTACCTTAAAATTTGATTTAATACTTAAAATTTAACTAACCTATTATTTTTTAGGTCAAAAATAGAAACGCTGTTTTTAATTTTATTGGAGAAATTTGCCAACTTATTACTGAAGATAAATTATCTAAAACTTGTGATAAAATATAGAAATTATTATTGTATCGAGTGTCTTATTTTATTTAATGTATATAGAAAAATAACAATGCTTGATAGATAATGTTTAAAAAATAATTTCAAGTATTATTTATGATTAGAATTTTTATTAGTTATTAATAAAAGACGCATTATTTATTAATACGTGCTTATAAATAACTAATAATGTACTTATATGTGTATATATATAGATAAGCTTATGAAAGGTATATACATATTGAAGTGAATATTTTCCTACTTATTCTACTTATCCTCCTAAAACAGGATTTTTCCATGCCGATTGTAAATTGCGAACATTTAGTTAATTACAGAAATATTAGAAGGCATTTCCATTTGGGAATCCTGGTGTAAAAAATTTGAGCAATACAAGAGGTTACGCCTAGAACTTTTATTTCATCTCTGAACAATTTCTTCTGAAAAAATGTGCAGTAACACTATATAAATATTAAAATAGATCAACCTAAAATTTTTTATTCAAAAATTAGTGTAATATTACACAATAATAAAAATTATGAATAACATAAAATATTGTAAAAATGTGTATATTGTATGCGTCAGTTATTACAAGAATAAATTTATTGCTCGATTATTTATCTAATTTTTCTTATTCTCAAATATTGATATAATCTTAATTTTACTTTATTTTTTCCATTAGATTTTTAAAAATTCTTTTTATTAACTACATTTAATTTTTATAAACTGAATTATCTAAAATATCTATAATTATAGTCAGTTTTACGGTAAAACAAAAAATTACCATTTAAACAGAGTTGTACGTATTAGTATATGTATAATAAGATTTTTTTAAATAAAAAATAATAATTTTTGTTTCTAATAAAAAGATTTTCTACATTGCCAAAATTCATTAACTTACAAAAGTAATTAACTTACTTTATTTTAAAAAACTTTAAAATTTTTGTTTCGTTTTTTGCAAACTTATAATATTAGGAATCGTAAAAACATACAATTTGTTGCATGAACTCCAACAAAATACGATGGATTTACACCACTAGAAAAGAACTGTGATACGGTTTTAATAATTAAAAATAAAACATTGAAACCTTAATCATACTTCCTTTTATTTGCTTTAAATTTTTTATTCATAGTTATTAGGATTTTAAAAAATATTGCTATTGAGCAATAATCAAATGAAATTTAGACTGAATTTATAATACCTAATTTTCAATTTATAATGTAAAAAATTTACGTTATTACGAATTGTGCTTGTAAATTTCTAATGCGTTAAATGAAATGTATCGTATTTATCATATGATTAATTATTTAATGGTTTTGCAATCTTATAATTTGATTCTTTGAAATTATAATTCTTATAATTTCAGAAATTTTAGTATTTTTTTATGCTAAGATAAATTTACTTTTGTTTGGTATTTATTCAATAACGATAATTTAATTATAATTATAATTATAAATTGTACACTGCGTATTATATGACCATAATTAATATGTTAACAAAACTTTATTCTATTTCCAATGGAGATCCCTTGAAAATATATTTTCATAATTTCTTTCTTTCTCTATATATATACATATATAAATATATATATAATTAGATAATGTCTAATTAATCGGATATGGTGATCCAGTAAAAGTGGAAAATCCATAAAAAGCTATGCAACATATAATATATACATATATATATATGAAGAGAAAATTTTTTTTTATGTATATATTTAAATAAACATACATATAAAGTTTAAAATTAATCTCTTATATCTAACGTTAAAACTGTATTAATTAATCCAAATAGTCTGCTAATATTACAATAAAAATTGACGAATAATTGTTAAATTAATACATTTTTTCAACAATAAGTGTCTTCATTGATTTTCTAAATAATTAAAATTATTTTCTAAATAATTAAAAAAATTAAAATCAAGTATTATTGAAAGACGCACCGTTACATTAATTATATATTATTAGCTAAATAAGCACGTGTTAACGCTCACCTCACAATTCAAAAGATATATATAGATATTTGTGTCATAATACACGTTGAGAAATTTATGTAAATCATCGGATCATATAACTATACACGATTTAGTTTTATTAAAATTATTTTAATTTTTGAATTATTTCTATTCATTCTACTTATAGGTTACAATTAAGCTAAAACTACTAATAGATTATAAATATGTAAGAAAATAAATGCTTATTATTCAGCGTCACCTAAACTAAATCAAAACAATAAACGGAATTTCTGAAAAACTGCACCGCCTCTTCTTTTTTAAAGAAATCTGGGTATTTCCCAAAAACAAAGGTAACAAGGTCATTCTTCAAAATATAACATAAATAGAGCTGTAAGTCACTCTGAAGGACAGTTGCTATTCTCTTTTCAATAATGTAAAACCTTTAACTATTTGTACATTAAATAAATTTTAAATAAAAATTACAAGTCTAAAATATTAGTCATTTCTAAAATACATAACGAAGTCACGACTCATTAGTTTGACGCATGCATAGTGTGTAATAGATACTAAAAAAAAAAAAATTTACACACGAACACAACTTATATTCAAACTTATTGTCCCAATGACAGATATATGGCAAATTTTTGTTTTCAGAATAAAATTATTTATTACAATTTATTATTCAAATTCAATGGTTTTAGTGATAACGAAATGAAATATCTGTAAAGTTGAATGTGAGGGCATTTGAAAGTCGTAAAAAGCAAAAAAAAGAGGTTAAAAAACGCTAGAAGAGACAGAGCAACTCTTGTTGCCTTTGCTTAGTGATAACATAGACAATGGGCGTTAAAGAAATGATTTATAATCAATCTTAGTGCATCAAGATATTTTGGGAGTTGTGAAAATTAACCTGATCTTTATCATGACATTTTTGTTGCAATCATAACATTTTATCGCTGTACTCTAGGTACCTCTACTTTATCATTACTACGATCCACCGTATACACTTAGCCGAACACAATACAATAGTAAATACAGTACATAAATCGAAATTTAATAAATAATTTCAAAATGTTATTCATTATTTGTCTTCTTATTGCTTCATATGTAAACTCTGTATAGACAAATACATAAATTAAAAATTTGTAAAAAAAAAAATTATATAAATTAAAAGATTAAAATAATAAATTGTATTAAATTTATTCATTTTATTTTATAAAATAGATAAATAAAATATAAAATTTATAATAAAAAGTTTTAAAATACAATAAAAAAAATAATTTATATTTTATAAATATAAACTATCTATATAATAGAAACATTTTTGATTTTTTCTTAAATTTATTATATTTTATAAAAGTTTTTTACATTTTTCAAAATAATTAAATTTTAAAATACAAAATACTGGAACTATTTAATAATTTTAAAAAGAGCTTAATTGCTCTAACTTTCTGAGTACAAAAAAGTTTTTGTTATAATATGCAATACTTTCTTATAACAAATTCCTGTTATATCTTTTTAATACAAATATTCGATGTTCTTTTACTCAATTTTGGATATTCATAAGATTTTGCATTAAATCTATAGCTTTATGAGAGCTGTGATCATTTACGAGTGATATATCAAAGTTTTTACAACTTTTATAAACTAGTGGTTTTTTAATAAGATTATGTAAATAATTTCTCTTAACTTTTAATAAACGTTTTAAATTATCCAAGTCTTTACTATCAGTTGTATTTTCACTAAAAAATAAAATTTAATTTACATATACATTCAATAAAATAAATATTAATATTTTGTAATTACAATGTTTGATCATCTAATAAAATATCCATTTCAGATGCTATTTTTTGTAACCATCCCTTCTCAGATTTTTCCCTGCGACATTGCAATTGAAATTTATCTATTTCTCTAGCAACATTTACCCTTTCTTTTATAGCAATAAGCAATGATTCAATAGTAGGAAATATTGGTAAATCTTCAGCTATAAATTAATTAATAAGACACATATATTTATTAATATAGAACACATATGTGAAGTTATACATAAAAATATATGTTTACTTTAACTCTAACACTGAAACTTACTACGATTTAAAGTTTTACAAAGTTTACTATAAAATTGTTTTTCAGAAGGCTCCATCATTAGAATAGTAATACCTTTTTTTTGAGCTCTAGCAGTTCTGCCACTTCTATGAATATAACTCTGCAATGTAATTACAATAAATTAATACTTCTACTAGAAAATATATATGTATGAAATTGATAAAAATACAACTTGATATTTATTAATAAATCATAATATATATAAATATATATATGATTTGTATTTTAATAGCACTTAACCTCAGATGTTCTTGGAACTTGATAATGAATAACATGTTCTATACAAGGTATATCTAATCCTCTGGCAGCTACGTCTGTTGCTATTAAAATCCCACAATTTGAACTTTCAAACCTTTGAAATTATAGTTATTTTTAAATTGAAATAATTGCTACATACATTTACATTTTACCTTTCAAGATTCTTTAATCTTTGTCGTTGAATCATTTGAGCATGTAATGGTAAAGGATTACAATGTAAAATTTGAAATAAATTAGTTAATCGTTTTACACAACCAATACTATTACAAAAAATTATTGTTCGCCCTGGGTGTCTTTTTAAAAAATAATAAAGATAATAATCTTTATGATCTATAGTACAAACTATACGACATTCTATTAAATTTTTCGCAATGCCTTTAAAATTGAAGATAAAAAATGTAAATAAAAAATATATATTTTACTCAAATGAAAAAAATACCTGTGGCTTTAGTAATGTCAATAATCTTAGGATTCTTCATTTTGAAAACGTCAATCACATTTTGTACTTTTTTAATGTGGTTAAATTTGAAAACATTTTGTTTTGTATTTATATTTTTTTTTTTTTGTAAATAATTAGGAAGATCATTTACAAATGTCAATGTAGCAGAAAATACAAATATTTGAGGTTGCATAACCTCTGATTCCTTACAATATATTTTTTCTAGAATTTTATATAAATCTAAAAAATGTCCTTTTTCCATCATCCTATCAGTTTCATCAATAACGAGATATCTTTTTATACAAGAAAAAAATTATTCTTTTATATTCTAATTTTAATCATAAAGCTATTAATTGTACATAAAATTCTATACTTAATTAAATTTATTTGACTTAGATGATGATTTCCTTGATACAACAATTCCCATAATCTACCAGGTGTTGCAATAACGATTTCTGGACCTGTGTTTAAAATCCTTTCTTGTTTAACGATTGCTAATCCTCCAACAAGCACTGCAATCTGTCAAATTCTTTATTTAAAATCTATTAAATTGATAGCTTAAATTAATTAACTATGAATAAATACTTTTATATTTGTAAATTTAGCTGCTTCACATAAATGATGCTTTATTTGACAAGCTAATTCTCTAGTAGGAGTTAAAATTACAGCATATAATGGTTTCAAGATATTATTAGATTCAAACTCAACATCATTAATTAAGTTTGTTAAACCAATGTTATTTTTAATTAAGTAATTGAATTTTTCTTTCTTTTGAAATTTATAATTATCTGCATCATTCATATTATTTTTAATTTCATTAGTATTAAATTTTTCTAATTTTTTGTTACACTTTACTTTTTTTCCCTTTAATTCTAAAATTCCATTTATAATAGGTAAACCAAAAGCTAAAGTTTTACCACTACCAGTTTCCGCAGCACCTAATATATCTCTGTGTCCAAAAATTGCTGCAGGTATAGTTAAAGTTTGTATCATTGTCGGTGAATAAAAATTTTTTTCTAATAGAGCCTTAATTACAATTGATGATAACCCTAACGAACTCCATCCTTCTATATATCGCTCCATAATTCAGTAAAATGTGGAAAAATTATTATTTAAATCAATATAATATTTTGTGCATCAATCATTCGCCTTATAAATTTCAACTTGAAATGATTAAAATTAGTATATCATTACCAATTCTAGCATTTACGAACATTATATTTGAGCATGCGCAAAATAACAATTGTAGTGATTAAACCTTGTAATAATTTTCATTCATTATTAGAAAACGAAGATTTTCTTTATAGTAAATTTCATAGTGCAAAAATTTAGTGTAAATAAATAAATAATTACTATATAAGTTAATACTTTTAAGATATTAATAATTTATAAAAAATTTATTAATATAAATTAACAATGAAAAGTAAAAATCTGAAATGTATATATTATTAAATTTTTTTTGTCACATTTTTTGTATATATATATTTTTTGATATTATAATACTCATGAACTATAATAATTTGTTTTACTTATCCTGTCCTAAGAAACGGTTACTGTATATAATTATTGTGTTTCCTCCAACCGCGCTGTTAGCAGTGTGTTACCATTTTGTGATTTCACTAACAGTAGTTAATAAAATGGTATACGCAGAAACGTTCGATTCTTCTGAAGTTTCCTCAAGAAAAATAAAGTAAAAGAATTCATATGATGAAATTTGATTTTTATAAAAAATTTATTTATTTGAATTTAAAATTACAATAGATTCGGAGTAAATCCACACCCAAATAATCAATGTATAATTATTATCCTTATTTATTCCCGAAAATAATTTTACAGTAATCTTTAAGTACTTCTTAAAATGTTTTTGAGTGTAGTCAATTTGACATTTATTCATCCTTATTTTTATGTTAGTGATTGTTTCGTTATTGAAAAGTATGTGACTAATTTTCAAACAAATAGCTTGTGCTATTTAATTATCGTTTATTTATTCATACATTCTACTAACAGACATTATAATATTATGTTTAATTTAAAACTTTGCTATAATTTTTTAAATAATAACATTTTCTCGACAAAGGGTTGATGCCGCGAATTCGAAAAGAAGGGGCGAGAATAATTTGTGAGACAAGGAGCAGGTATGTAACTGCTGAGGATCCTGAATGAGAGTTTTCATTAAAACAGAAGAAGACCTTCATCTTGACAATGAGAGATTTGGTTTTAGATATAAGGAACCAGGATGATGTGGTTTCTATGAAAGAGTTTGCAGTATCAATCTTTGATCCTATAAATTATGTGGTTGGAATCCGGTGAGTTTAAGATTCGGTAAGATTCCTTCATCCTTCAGATGATATTAATATTTATTTATATACGCTGGTCTGTTGCCTTCGTATCTGTAATTACAAAAGAAGGCTTTACGTAACGATATCGAGAGTATAATGAGGAAGAGAAAAAATCAAATAAGCTTCGAAAACTTAGATGTACGGTATAAAGGCAAAGTGGGAAGAATATTAAGCGAAAATAAAACTTAAATCTCTTTACAATTTACGATTGATTGAATTCATTCAAAGTAATCGACGCGCCTCTGCCGCCTGTGTCCTCTTTTTTAATAGCCATATAAAGAAGTAGCAATATTTACGGTCTAATCGTAGATTACATTACTCTATGTCAAACGATATTATGCTCACAACAAGACAAGTAAATGTAGCGTCGTTGAGAGTAGTTAAGTTCCCGTTACTTAACTAAGTACATATATATATATATATATATATATATACATATATTTATTTAGGATATATTATTTATTACAGTTAATTTAAATTAAGTGTGACTATGTCAATGAACATGTTAATGTAACAATAATTTTATTAATATTGACTTGGTCAAATATAGGGTTTTATTTGGCGAAGTACATTGAATGTTATACACGGTTTTCGCGTTGCATCGGCGAGAGCGCAAATTCTTGTATTTTTTCTAGTCGTCTTCTTGTCAAGGTCTCGGCGGTGTCGTTGATGGCTGTGGTGCGGCGGTGCTCAAGAGTGCGGGTTGATTGTGAGGGGTGACGTCACTTGTGACGATGTGCTCACCGACGAAGCCTGACGTTGCTGTTGGTGCGTGTGAAGCCCCGTTCGTGGGTGTTGGGCACGTCGGTGTACGCAGCGTCGCCTTAACGGTTTGTTGGTGTACGTGCGCGCTTGTGTGGGGCGCGTCTCAATTCGTCGTGGGTAACGTGCATCTTCGGGTAGCAGGGCGGCACGTAGTGAGCGTTTGGATGTACACTTTGTCGCCGGCGTGGTGTGTCGAGGTCTCATCCCCGTAGGTATGCATTCCCCCGATGTAGGCCGTGAGGCTTGGCGATTTGGCCCTCCTCGCGATATATACGCATTTGTTCGTCCGTGTTGTCCGGCAGATGAATCCCGTGGATGGCTTCACTGGTCGGTTCTCGGGGTAACACGCCGTGAAGCCCTTGACGGATGTAGATCGTAATTGTCTCTTTTGACGGCCGTACAACTTGATGTGCCCCTGATGGCGTCGATTCGCCCACTGGCCTACGGCGTTCTTCCGGCGCTTTTCTCTCCCTCCGAAATTTCTCTTTTCCTCCTTCTTCCGGGGTTTCCCTTTTTCTTTTCCTCGTCTTTCCTCGTACGCGTTGGACCTTTTGCTCGTCCGCCCTTGTTTTCGTCTTTCGCCGACGGCGGGACGTTACAATTGGGCGTACTATTTTCGACTTTCTGCTTCCCTTTCGTTCCCGCGCGTTCCAAAATTCCCCTTCCTTGTACATTAATGATAAGTGTGGGTGTCTCTGGGCTCTTACCCTACGTCTGTGGCGTCGGGTGAATCGTTGGTTCGTACCTCGCGGCATTCCCGCGAGGCGCAACCGTTGGACCCTACCGCGCCGAGAACACGCGAGGCGTGACCTTTAGTTCATACTTCGCGGGAACTCGGCAAGGCGCAACCTTTGGATCCCACCTCGCGTAGAATCCGCGAGTTGCGATCTTTAATTCACACCCCGCGGGTTTCGCGGGGCGTATAATCCAGCCCTGTGACCTCCTTGGGATAATATTCCCTTTTCCTGGCCCCGCACTTTCAGAACATTGTACCTGCGGTCCCGCGCATCCATTTCCGACAAGCAATGCTCGATTAGAACTTGAGTTCCACCGAATGGGAAAGCCCACAAATTCGGTTCACCTGACCAGCCCCCTAACCTTTTTAAAGATTCGTTGTCGAGACTTTCTCACCGCCTTTGGTGGTCATTATATTATCGCTTCTCGTCGCCTTCGGTAATCATTATTGTATCATCTCTACTACCATTTTCGTGCGAGACCACTTCCACTACCTCCTCACGCCAGCATCGACGATTGTACCTTTCTAGTTGGTAACAAACATCGTATTGATTTATAGTATTTAAACTTTGTTTTTAATTTTATTACGTGATATTTGTATATGCATACTATAATGTAAGGCTGTTGAGTGGTTTTCATTTTGTAGGTTTAAGTAAGTATTTAATCGTATTATATATATATTAATAATATAGTTATGAATGTATGGGGATACTTGTTGAACTTCAAAGTCCACTTTTTTATTCGAATTAATAATAGTATTATTATATTTCATTAAATATTATTAAACTTATTACATTTTTAATTAATTATTATTAAACTATTAGCATAAATATGTATTATAATTTTATGCAATAAAAAATTTTGATATATTCTGAAATAATGTTTTAATCACGATTGTTTATATTATTAGGTACATTTTCATGAATTTTTAAAATTTTTTTAATCTTTATTATTTAAGTAGATATCTGTAGAACTATTAAGTAGAAGTCTTTATCTGGGTATATTTGAATGATTTTGCCTTTTACCCATTGATTTCTTGGAGATTACATATCTATAATCAAACAATGTCACTTATTTCAAAATGAGCCAATGCTTCCAGAAAGCCTCCTCGAAGTACTGAGCTATTTTCTATTGTTGCGCAGGTCTATTGACTTTTCTGTGCAGTCGCCTAATTTTACATCTCGAGAGGTTATGCCGATTAAACAATCATTATTGCCACCAATGGCACACAAGTTTCTACAATAACACTTTTTCCGCCAATAACAACACGCAGTCTTACAATCAGGTCTTACAATTAATTCTTAACCTACCGCAGGTGAGCCGGAATAAGTTTAAGGTAACACACTTCGGAACTGTAGATCGACGAACTTACAGGGATAGTTTTATTGTTAAATCCTGAGTCGTTAAAGCCGTCACGCGTTTGAAGTTCCCGCACTTTTCCTCAGGCAAAACGCGCGCGTCGAGCGAATCCGAATTTGAATTGCGCGCGCGCTGGGCAGGTTCGTACTGCGCGTGCGCGTACTCGTCTAGGCAGCGCGACGGACGCGGTGTCGCTGCTCCACTCCCTGTGCGTACACCCTAGTACCACCGCGACACTCGTGGTGTGTGTTTCGTCGCTGCTACGACGCTGCTTGCCGCTGAGGGCCTACGGTGAGATAATGTTGACGTCAGTGCCGACGTCAGATGTATCTGGAACAGCGGAGGGGGTACCCTTGGCTGACACCGTCGCGCGGGGAAACTCCTTTCCCGGATATCTCACCGTCGATGCGGCGCCGCGCCGATGCGAAGCTGACGTCACTGTTGACGTCGTTGTTGCCAAGATGGCGTACGATGCGTCTTCCCCGATAGCGTTGCCTAGGTGACGCCTCTACCTTCTAACCTGGTAGCGTTACGATGTTGCCTCGCGACTTCTCGCTGTGGCTCGCGATTCCTCCTGCGGCTTTTCTCCGCTGTTTTTTCGGCAACGTCAGCCTGGGCGTGAGCTGTGTTCCCGGTGGCACGCTTTCACCTCACTTGCGCGTATGCGGGCACGTCTCGCGGACTCACGCTGGAGAAGCGCTGTTCCTCGTTTTCGTAACAAAACTCGCTGTTGCCAATCTTTCTTAACCGCTATTTGCAAAGGAATGCTCAATTCCTTTTCTGGTGCAATCGTGCGAAAGGTTTCCCGTGGTGGCTGGGAAAGTACTGCCTCGCGTTGCTCATACTCTCCCCCCCGTTTTCCGCCAATCCTCTTCCTGATTTTCCTGCGGCGTGGGCGGCTTTCCCTTTGTTCCGGGTCCCACTGGCTTCCTGCTTTAATCGGCTCCCCTCCCCCGGAACTACTGGCTTCATCCCTTAACCGGCTTTCTCCCCCCGGTGTTAGGCACGCTTCGCTTTCGCTGGTCTCGGGCCTTTCGTAGCTCTCTCTGTTGTCCTATTTGTCGTTCCTGGAGGCTCGCGGGCTTGCCCCGGGAAACCTCTTCACTATTAGCCTATGGGCGCGAGACCAGTCCTGCTCCCGCCCCTAGTACCGTTGGGTACGCCCCCCCGCCTTTACGTTCAGTTACAATTATATTTGTTTAATAATGTTTTGATAATTAACTAATTATATATATATATATATATATATATGCCAATACAATTATTTACAATGATGAAACAGAATGATCTTAATGTTATATAAGACAATTTCTATTATTTTAACATGTACTGATATTGTTATCTACTGCGGGGGGAAACCAAACCCGTCCAATAGTTAGGTGAGTGAGGAGGAGAGAAGGTGAGGGGGTGAAGGAGGTGAGAAGGTGAGGAGATGAAGGAGGTGAGAAGGTGAGGAGACGAAGGAGGTAAAGGGGCCCGAGGACAGGGAGAGAAAAGCGCGTCGAGCACCGGAGGGAAGGAGTAAGATACGGCAGCAAGAAAGTAGGGCCCAGAAGAGAGAAAGCCGTCCACGCCGTAGGGAAACCCGGAAGAGGATTGGCGGGAAAAGGGGTGAGGGTAAGAAGCAACGCGGCACGATGACATGAGCCTGGCGTGACCTGGCCGACGTTACCGCGCCCCCGTAGGGAGAAACACTACAGTACGGTCGTGAGCGACCGCGAGAAGTCCCGAGGCAACGCCGCATCACAGCGTGGTGAGAGGGGCGAGGAGGCAAAAGGGGAAGTATCCTCTTGGCGACGCTATCATGAGGAGACGCGTCGTCCGCTATCTTAGCGACGCCTGACGTCAGCGGTAACGTCAGCATCATATCGGCGCAACGCCTCATCGGCAGAGTTCGACATAACACCAACCGAAGTGCACACCGCGAGGGCCGCGGCACGACTGAGGCCAACGCGCAGTGAGCGGAGCGGCGGCGCGGCGCTGACTAAAAGCTCGGATTCGAACGTTGTCCAAGGAAAAGTGCAGGAAGTTCGAACGTGTGACATTGGGAACGGCTCGCGGGAAATGAATGTAAAATGATTACGGTGAACTCGCCGGCGTTCGGTTACGGAAATATTTACCGGCGACCCGTCCCTGAATCGCCTGCGTCAGACTGAGGAAATTGTGCAACCACTCGACGTGCCATCATACGTTATAACAAATAAAGTTGTGCAAAAAACAAACAATAAAGGGATGATTGAACAACTACCATCAAGGGGGTCAAGGAATGGGGAGGGTTTCCTTTTTGTTTTTATTGGTAGTTCTTTATTGTTTTATTTTTAATGGATACATTTGCACGTCACTGTCGTTCACAATCGTCAATGGTGCCACGTCACAACCGGTTCGCTTACAAATATTTGCGTAGATTCGCTACAATTATATTGTTTATTTTCGGAGTTTTTCATGCGTCGATAAGTCAGGGATGCCAAAAGGTCAGCGAGTTTACACTGAATTCGCGGAGCGTTCTCGCGAGCCGTCTTCTTCTTCGCACTATCCTACGGGCCGAACACACCGAATTATTTGTCTTTTCCAAAACAGACGCCGCGAGCCGATTTGAATTTTCCCGCACCTTTACGGGCGATGCGCGCGCACCGAGGAATTTTGAATTCAAATTTCGCGCCGATCGGGGTACGTGACTGCGCATGCGCGCTCTCTGCTGCGCCGTAGTCGTTGCGCGCGCCCTTCGGGCAAGATGGCGTGGCTCGCGCGTCAGCTGGCACGCGCCGCCGCCGCCCCACTCCTCGCACCGCTCGTCGTCACCTTCAGTTCTGCAGCGTCAGCCGCAGGGTGCGCGTCGTAGTTGCTACGGCGCTTGCTCTTGTGGGTTGCGGCGCTGTGTCAGCTGAGTGGTGACGCCACTGGTGACGTCAAGCCTTGCTGCTATGGCGGTCGGCGCTTCTGGCGGTGCCACTAGGCGTCGCCAAGATGGCGGGCGACGCGTCCTCAAGTGGCGTCACTACCAGCCCCCTCCTTACCTCTCGCGTTGCGCCCCCGTCCCCTCGATGCGGCGTCGCCTCGCAGTTTCTCGCGCCTACTCGCGACCGTGCTGCGGTCTATGCTTCTCCCGGTGTGTGGCAGCGTCGTCCCAGGTGTGGGCCTCTGGTCTGGACTCTTTCGCGAGTCTCTCGCGCCTCACTCGTGCGCGGGCCGGCTTGGCTCGCGGTTCTGCCCTGGACACTCGCACTTCGCGCTTTGCTTCTTCCTACTCGTCGACCTTTCGCGCTACTATGATATTCGGAGAGGCTTTTTTAACTGTGGGTGCAAAGTTGCGGATGCGCTATCTTTCCCTTACAAAACCTCGGAAAGAACTCGCTAACCCTTGCCATCGGCGTCGATTTTCCCTCCGGAAAATCTCCTTTGCTTTTCCCTTTCCGCCAATCCCTCGTCGCGTCTTCCTTCCGAGACGGGGGAGGTACCCCCTCCTTCCGGGTCCGTTTGCTTTTCCGGGCCCTGCTAAGTTTCTACTTCCCCCGGTGCTGACGCGCCGCGCTTTCACCGTTTCTGCGTTTTCCTTTTGAGCGTGTGCCCCCCCCCCCGCCATCCCTCGCCTATCGGAGGGGCCGGGAATTCGGGAGCATCCTCTCCTCCCCGCGCCGTACGTTCGTTGAGCCGGGGAGTGTGCTTCCCCCCCCCCCCGCCTGCGGGAGGGTCCGGGAATTCGGGAGCATCCTCTCCTCCCTGTGTTGTTCGTTTGTTGAGTCGGGAAGCATGCTCCCCCCGCGGCACCCCTCTCCTTACGGAAGGGCCGGGAATTCGGGAGCATGCTCGCCTCCCTCGCTACTCCTCCTCCGTCGATAGAACGCGAGACCGGTGTTTGAGAACATTCCTTAAAAAGCCCCTTAAAAAACAAAGGAAAGAAAAAAAAAACAAAAAAAGGGGCAACGAGAATTCTCAGGTGGGGGAATACTACTTTCGACGGTGAGGAGAGTACATTATACTTTCTCTCGTTGCAGTGTATACACCTAATAAGTAATTTAATTAGTTAGGATATCAATTATTATAAGTTAAATATACGCAATCATAATTTAAGCATTAAAAGTAGATCACGTATCTGTGATTGCTCTGGTAAGTTGAGTGCGAATCTCAGTGTGAGTTTAAGTGAAAACGCTGGTTCCCGTGTGAGGGCAGCGGCACTTTTGGTTGTGTGCAATCGCTGGTTACCGTGTGAGGGCAGCGGCACCTTTGCATGTGTGACACCGCTGGTTCCCGTGTGAGGGCAGCGGATCATTGACGTACATACCGATTAATTAAAGTAAGACAATAATTGTTCATATCTTTGTAATAATATTAGATTAGCATAATATTGACCAATATTAATCATAAATGTTAGACATTGAGTTGCGTAATTATTGTAAACGGCTTTTTCCTTCTATCCATCGGGAGAAGGTTTTTACGCCTAGGACGGCTTTTTCCTCCTTCTACAAAAGGAGGTTTTTTATGCCTATAGGGAACATTCTAATAAACCAATTTCTTTTACTCAACAAAATTTAAATGTGCCATTTATTTACCCGCCACCTCATCCCTTTCTAAATATTCATAATTGTAGCACCGTTCAGCACGCCCCCTCCCCGCAATCAGTAACAAGCACCATTCATAATATATTATTGAGTTTTTCATAAATGCGTCGTGGTTGTCATTACTTTTAGAATTAATAAATTTTTCAATATTTCATTTTCATTAAATTTATTTTTATCATCATAATATCCATTAATTTTTATATAGTTGGAAATTATAACAATAATTTAATTTTCAATTTTGTAATTAGGCATAATCTTTTCATCATTCCTTATTATTTTTAATCAACAATACTACATTTTTTGAAAAAATTGTTATAATTTTGATTATAATCGTCAGTTGTTTCAATTAGAAATATTAATAATGCTTACAAATTCCTGAAATGCTTGAAGTTTATTATCGCTATATTAAGTTGCTACCTTAATCAAAAAATTAATCAATATATAAAATGAATAATAATGAAAAATGTAAGAATTTTTTTTTAATTTTCATATTTATGAGATGATTCTAGTGAAAACATTTTATGAGTTTTATATTAATATATTGATAGAATGAATGTGAGAGTCTGATAAGTGTTTGAGTAAAGATAATGTATGAATGAATCGAGACCCTTTAAAAAGGATTTGTCTCAATGAATGAGTACGCGCGCGGAACGAAAATATAGAGATGAAGGTGGACGAACTTCCCGTAGGCCATATAAACGGTTATCTCGCGAGAAGTGAGACGACTTATGGAACGTTGGCCGTTGAGTACTGTCATGGCCATTTGAATGTAGATGAATGAGGGAACCCTATAACCGGGTTACTCCCAAACAAATGAGGTGATTTTGAATGTATTGCAAAAATGAGGGTGAACCACTTCCGAAGTAACGGCAGACCGCCGTGTTGGCCATGCCGTATGAGCCGTGAGCGGTCAAAAAGAGATCCTGGGTAACGAGGTGTATCCGAGCTATCTTTGGCTCCCGCTAGAGGCAAGATTGGAGACTGGATTGTAACTTAGTCTGGTCAATCGGCTTCGGTGCGAATGCTATCTGCATAGCAGGATAGCTTATTCAGACATGTGTTGGGGGGCTGTTTTGGAGAGCTCACTGTTGAAGAGTCCATGGAGATCGGCCCTACGTGAGGACAATTAATACATAAACTATGTGAAGCGTTTAAAATAACAGGCAGGAAGGAAAGGGGAATAATGATGAGGACGGGAATACGCTTTCCCCCTTAATATAGTGATAGAGGTCGTGGTGGAGATTTCCTCGGTGGCCGGATCGACACCCGAATGGGTCGCGATCGGATAGGGAGGGATCTTTGCTTCCATAAAGATATGGTTGACGGAGAGAATGGAGTGCGCTTATGCGCCAACTCAACATCTTCAAAATCATCAATGAGCGCCTCGCAGTATTACAGGGCAAGATTGAGGCCTACGAAGAATAGAAGAGAAAGAAGCTTCGGAGGATTCGGAGGAAGATGCCACTTCCACCCCTAAATCCACTGACAATGGCCGGTAAAACGCCGCCACCGAGGACCTCACCGATGACAACACCTTAGGACGTAAGAGGGAAGAAGGAAACGATAAGGGCAACCCAGGCGGTTCCCCATCACCAGACTAAACGAAGGGAAAAGCCCACCAGTGATGTATTGGAAGGAAATTCCCACGCGAGAAGAGAGGCAGAAGAAGATGAATCAACAGGGTAAGGGGACGTAAAAGGGGAACCCTATGAGCTAGGGCACTTCCAAGAAGCAAGGTAAAACCAGGCACACAAGTGTAACACGTTTAAGTCATCCTTAGTGATTGGTTAATTATTAATTTCTTTGGATTGTTTATTTAAGTGAATTTATTAGTATTTGAAGTTATATGAAATGTATTGCCTGAATTACAGTATATTATTTGCAAAAAAGTTATTTTATTTTTTAAGTGATTTAAAAATACTTCCCAAGTAGCCATACTTTGTTCGGTCACGGGTTTGCCCCATTTTTAAAATGTCTCTTTTAGCTGAAAGTATATTAATAAATAGAAGATCCCAAGCTTCTACTTTTTGGCATTATATTTTTAAAGCTCGTAGGTGAGTTATTACGCTGTTCAGTAATTTTCATATATGATTCACGTCTTCTTTAGAAGGACTGGTGGCTCCATTATAGCATTAATGTTTTTGAATGATAAAACGGCAATTATCGAATCACTCGTGTTATAGTTGTAAAACTACTTCATAGTTTTCAGATGAGCTTTCGAGTGATTCTATTATTGATGCTGCATCGTCTTTTAAAACTGAACGTAAATAATTCAGTTTCTGTATGTCTGGAAGATAATTATTCTCATAACCCATTTCAATAAAAGTATAATGAAATTCTAACTATTTATCGGAAACCCAGTTAAATGTTTTCAATTCAATTCTAAGTAGACGAAGATCGTTGTCGTTAGGATAAGAATTTAAAATTGTACCATTCTCTACATTATTACTTATTACTTTATTTTTGTCGTTTAATAATTTTTGCACTCAACTGATTTCAGAAGAAAATATATTTTCAAATTCATAGTCATCTTTTATCTCTTCAGTTATATTATTTATTTTTTCTTGCATAGACTCATGTTGCTCTAGCAGAATATTTATTTTATTTAATCTAATTTGTAATTGTGTGCAATCCGTATTATTAAATTTATCTAGATATCGTAAAAATCTAATTAATTTTCCTTTAATAACCGCCTTCTCACGTTTTAATTTTCGTATTTTATTATTTGTATCCGCCATTTAAAATTAATTAATTTAAAAGTTTTTGAAAACTTTTAAATATAATAGAAATTCGGGAAATGAGAGGATAAAAGACTTACTAACTTAATGGTCGTCAAATTTATATTTTACTGTTTCTTGGAATTTGTTGTTTGACGAAGGGTAACTTCGAAACAAAGTTAGGTAACTTCGAAACTAGCTTTGTCATTTCAGTAATTGAATATTTTTTAGTGTGTTTTATCTTATTGTTTTTAATGAATTTTTTTGTACTATATTTTTAACGACACAGCACTATAACTATCCTACAGTAATGTGATCAATTGCTGTATATTTATTATTTACAATTTTATAGATTCATTTATCCTATTGATGTTGAATATTTATTTATTAATAATTCTTTTGTAAATACTTAGATTCATTATTTGATGTTAAATTCTTCGTTGTGGAACCTTATTTTTTATTTGTTGTTTGCAATTATTACGTATATTTATTATACTTAAATTAACTGGTTCGCTAACAGAAGTTTTGAAAATTGTTTTAAATTAATTTAATTATTTTTGTAGCGTATTCAATTGCACTTTATTTTAATAATTCTCTTATGTGTTTTTGCACTGAAAATTATGAATGATTGTTTTGTTTGTCACTAATTTAGCTCCATTGTGATATTTCAAGAATCCGGTTTGAAGGACGAAATGTTCGTGCGTGTAATAACTTTCTTTTTTTTTTTCTAGATATGTATCTCTACACAATTCACTCGTCAAGCTAATGAATTGCGCCTTTTCTATAATGAGGAAATAAGTAATACTGCAAACTGCGTAGATATAATTTGATTTAATTTATTTTCAGTTAATATACAATGATTATTAATGAAGAGCAAGTAACAATTGAGCTACATCATAAACTTTGGTAAATTTATATGTGATTAAATTTAACAGTCATTTTAATTTGTCATAGAAATATTTTTGTTTTGAAAAACGAATAACTTACAGACACACGCAAAATTTTACGGTTCGTAGCAAAGCAATAGATATCCTCGAAACTGGCATGCATTACAGCGCGCATAAATAATTGATATTTTATGTTATTTGTACAATGAAATGAACAATGTAAAGTTAAAGATAACGTACAAAAATGATATTCCTTTAGGACTTTATTTTTTTATTAGTATAGTTTTTATAAACTAGAAATCATAAATTGTATTAAAACATGAAATTTGATAACTGTTGTTTTAGTTTTATTATTTTTTTTTATATTAATAATAATAATTATTATTAATTACTGCAAAAGCAACATTATTAAAGGAATGCCGTATAAATATATAATATTTATACTTGTTTTAAGATAATAGAGTTTAAATATCAAAAATGATGAATAAATTTCGTGTTTATATGTACTAACATTAATGTATAAGTATAAAAACAATTTACATTTTAATTTTTATAAATATATTTATTATTTACTGATAATATATATAAATAAGTTACAAAAATGTGATTGACATTTTCTTGAAAAAAATTATTTTTTTTATATACTATTATATACTTTTAATTATTATATTTTTTAGGTCTTTTAGATGTCTTGAGAATATTTCGATAACTATCATATAAATATTGAAGAATTAATAATGTTAATTAAAACCGAAGCCTAAATGCACTGATCGAGTACAGATTGAAATTTCTTTAATAGTTCTTCTACATCACAATTTTCATTTGGACAATCTAGTATCGCCATTGGCCTTTCAGCTACATGGAACATTACTTTATATGTTGATACTGTTTCTGAACATCTAAATAATTTATTATAATCAGATATCATTTAGTACATTATAATTTATAAATAATATATTATGTAAATTAATAATTTTATTTAGAAAAAATTATTATAAAAATAAAATTCTACTAACTTATAAAGAGTAGCGATGACGTTTGTTGTGAACGGAACTAAGAGAGAAGTCCGATATGTTCGTTTTTCAGCAGAATTGTAAGATGTTGATAGGAGCTTTGGCTCTCTGCCAATTTTAAATGCACTTAAAAGCATTTGAATTGATGATGAGTGGCCAAAATAAAAGATTCCTTTAGGTTCATTAGCGCTTTCGGCTGTTTTCATTTTTCTATAATAAGTAAATATGACAGTTAAACTTCGTTTATGATATTGACTCTAATTTTACGCATATAAGTTTCAGAATCGGAATCTCTTAATAATTGGAGTAGATCGGGGGGTTACAATTTACATGCCTTGGAATTAATAAAAAAATTTTGCTGTAATTACTAGTAAATTCTAAAAATAATTACGAGTTTTTTTTTTAACTGAATATATATCATGATTAATGCCGATCGACTCTTAAAGTAACTACTTTTGATTATAAATATGTTATCACACGTGTTCAAGTATAATTCTTAAAATGTATACTTAACGAGATTCATCCCGTCAAGAAGTAGGAATTTTTAAATAATTTCGATGTATGTAAATATTAACAAATTATTTTAATTTCTATTATGTTTGACTCTAATTAAATATACATTATTTCATAAATTATTTATAATATATACTCACTTAAAATGTTGAAACATGTCTTTCATCATTCTACAACCAAACCTAGAACTCATTGGACGCCCAGGTCCAATACGATAATATGAACTCAAATCTTGATAAAATTCGAGAACTTTTAATTCATCAATAGTAAATAATGTACACCATGTAGACCTTTTTTGTTTATACCAAGATGTTTCAAAGCCACACATTTTATGCATCGTTTCGATCAGGTCTAGTAATAATTATAAATAAGTATTTATTTCGAAACATAGCTATATTTTATATTTTATAAAAAATTTTATATTGTTTTTATCAATTGTATAAACTTTAGTTATGAATAGAAAAATTAATCTACTTGTAATGTGATATAAAATTGTTTTCATAAAAATTTCAAAACAATGTAAAGTGTTTATATATAAACATAAAAAAAAAAATAAATATAAAATTTTAAATATTTACAAGCAATAAAACTATATGCTATAAAATATAAATTTTTAATAATTACTTCGAATTTTTTAATTTTAAATAAAATATATAGAAAAATATTTTCTTTATTTAGTTTTTAAATATTAATATATGTAATTTTTTACTGTTTATTTAAATAGTTTTATTACCTAATTCTAAAGTTTGATTGAATCCAAGTCTTCTTGACATGTCAATTAGTAATTTTTTCATCTCAGGACCATTTTGAAATTTTTTTTTCTCATCTTTAGAATGCAATGCTTCGGAACTAATTTTCCATTCAGTAGAATTCTTAAATGGCTATATAAATAAATAAAAAATTTAAGGTAAAACATCAAAATTTTTGCATTATATATATATATAAAATAAACAAAGAGATATAGACATATTAATATAAAAAAATATTAGAAATTTTAGTTGATAAATTTTAATAGTAAAGATTTTGTAAAAGTAGACATTAACACTTTTATTTAATTAGAAAGTTACCCTAATAGGAGACCTTCTATTCCTTGAACTTTAAAAAAATGATATGATATTTACTATCTCAAGATAAAAAAGCGTTTAATAATTTTATCAAACTACTTAATAATAAAAAAACAAAAAATTGGTGCTCTCATTATCTAACAACAATTATCAAATAAATTTTAAAGGTTGTAAGCTATCCGAGTCCATCGTTATCTTCGCTTAATAAAATAAAATAATTGATTGAGCGTTGAATGTGTGCTGGTGTATAATATGATATTACCCCGAAAGCAATTGCCTTCTAGAAGTGTTGAACTGGAAGAGCTGGAAAATATTTATGACTGGATAAGAAAAGGTATGTAAGTTGTAATTTAGTAGTGGACAGGGTATTGCAAGTTTTTTATTGTAGTAGATCTCAAGTGGTAAGATCATATTAGCAGGGGATTGTAAGCATTGCATATCTGGATCGAGTGAGAAGTGAAGTGAGAAGTGAGTTGAAGCACTGCTTTAACTTATTAAAAGTGAGTGGTTGCACATGCACAATCTAAATGGCGGTTTTCTTTGACACGACTCGTAATCAGGTACATCTACGCACTATGGAAAGAACATAATTAACACATACTATATAGACTGCAGCCTTCGGTACAAAGAAGGCCATAATGACCTTCAAAAGCCGTGCCCGACACTCTCTCTCCACTGCTTTGGCGGGATTTTAGGTAGACCTAATAAAGTAGAGTTTGTACTACCCACGTGTATAATTATAGCAAGGCAAATATAAGATAAATGCACTCAAACCGAATTCTTACGAATTATAGTTATACAATTTACAATTATGTAGGATTAGATTAAAGAATCATATGTTAGGTGATAAGATTTTTTCTTCCTTAAACAAAAGGAAAAGGTATTTTATACAATTAATATATAGAAAATTAATAAAAATTATAAAACGGCTTTTTCTTACTTCAATCAGATTTTTTTAGTCTCTGATAATTAACAATCGTAATAAACATAACAAATATAAACCAAGCCAAAATTCATTATTTATTGACAGCTCCTATTTTTCACGTATCTTGTTTTCATATTAATTGCTATTATATAATATAATATTATATTTACCATTAAAAGTGGATCTTGCTCTAACGATTGCATGGGAGTTATGATATTGGAATTTCCAAAAAGTGTATTAAGAAAAATTTTTAAAGTGGCTTGAGTACGAGGTGTGTTAGTTGCTCGAAACTATGAAATTAAAAAAAATTTTTTTTTATTTTTAATCATACTAAAGTATAAACTATTGTATGAAAGCAACTTATATATGGAATTGTACATGCATACTATATTAGTCATTTTATAATAATAAAACAAAACATACTATGTAATCAGTAGTTTTTTTTGGTTGATCACCTAAAAGATCTGGATATGCAGATTTTAAACGTTTTGCCAATGATCGAATATCTTCTTCTGCTCCTGGAGTTAAAATTGCTGCCATTTTTTCATTAATATTGGAATCTAATCTCCATTTTTCCAATATTTTTAAATTATTAGAATTTAATTGTCCTACTGTGAAAATTATATTCGTTTTATTGATAGAAAAATTTATTATAATAAAATAATATAATTCTTATCTGCTCTAACGCTTATTTACTTAAGTCAAGCTTATCTGCCCACGAACACTTCCCCTCCCTCTTTTTGGCCAATTAGTAACAGCCCTTCCCCGCGGGAAGCCTTATTGCTGGCTTCGTTTTTTTGTCACTCTACAGACTTTTCCCCGTTGAATTATGTTATTTATGAAATTACCAATATAATAGTTTAACAATAATAAAAATTCTTGTTAGTAGCGTAATAAACGGGAAAAGATATTATAGACCTAACAGTTTTTAAATTATTCAATTTGAAATCGTAGAAAAATTAATTTAAGGATATGACTCGTTTCATTGCTGCTGAACGTATTAAAATACAATATTTGAAATCAAAAACTGAAAAAAACAAATTTAAAAATAATGTGTAAAAATATCCAATGAGATAAAAAAATTCAATCGAATTCCTTATTAGAATAACAAATTTAGGAAATGGGTGACAGAACTTGTTTCATAACGAAAATTAAAAATGGGAAAAAATATACTGTGAGTTTTACTGTACTTTACAATAAAGAAAAATTAAATGTAAAGCTCATTATTCTTTAGAATATCAGCTCTTAATAGATTTGAAAACGTAGGAGTAACTTCAAGAAACGAAGGCGAAAGGTTGAGCTATCGTAACCTAGCAATTCCGTATTACCTTAACAATGTAATTCTTCGATTAGTAATATTCTCGACCGGGTCGGGCGGGTCTATCGTTACGTGGAATGAGTGGGAGAGGAAATGAAACACGATTTCAGGTTTAATAGTTTTTTAATTCCTCGATTGGAGTAACAGTCTTTTATCTATTTTCCTAGCTGTCGTTGTAGGTATATAGTGTCTCTCCCCCTTTCCTTTCTGGCAGCGCACACAGTCACGGCGCTCAGCTGATGTTGGCGTTGTCGGCGTTCCCGGGCGGCGGAAGAGGGCTAGCAGTCAGCTGTGGCGTCATCGTCGTCTGCGTAACGCGCGCGTTCACACGCAGTCGCTGGCGGTGTTGTTGGTGGTGGTAGGGTGCGGGCGGCTACTGTCGAGAGAGTGAAGTGCCGTCGTAACTCTCTCAGCGCACACAGTCAGGGCGCTCGTCTGATGGTGATGGTGGTGATTTCGCCAAGCTGGTAGGGAGGGGGCCAGTAGTCTGCTCTCTCTGGGATCGACGTTGTCTTCTTGGCGCACTCGCTTCCACGCAGTCCTTGGTGGTGGGGTTGGTGGCGGCGGGGGGCGTCACTGAGGTTCCCGGTTTGTGGGATGGGATGTGACGTCACTCGTGCTCGTGCGTCGTCGTCGGTCGCTGTCGCCTCTTCTTCGCTATCCGCATCGGTGTTGGTGTTGGAAGGCTGCGCCCCTTGGTGGTTTAAAGTCCGTGTATGTGAGCGACGCCAAGCCTTGGCTGGAGGCCGAGATGTAGCGTCCTCCGTCGTCGATCGCGTCTCGTTGACATCACGCCTTTGCTCCCCCAACTGCGGATGAGGACTCGACGTGGCTCTTCCTCGTTTGCGGTATCGGTTAGCCTCTTTCTGGGTTAGCGCGGGTAGTGGACCAGTCGGTGGTGGTCATGCTTTCAGGTGGCATCTGTCGTCTTTTGTACGAAAACACAGATGCAATTCGACCAACATCATCCTTCTGGACGCTCTCTCCGGCCCTTGGGAAAATTTCTCTTTCCCTCTCCACTTCGTTTGTTCCGGGTTTCCGGGTTCCCGTCGTTTGTTCACGCTGACGAGAATATCTCGAACCGGGGTACCATTTCCTTTCCCCTTTCCGCTCGTCCGACCTCCCATTCCCGACTTCCTCGTCCTTCCCTCTTCACGAGTCACGTCTCTTCCCGTCGCCTCACTACGGTAACGTGGCAGAGCTGGCGTTCATCTCTTCAGGGCTCTTGCCCTACGCCCGTGGCGCAGGACGTCATCGTCCGCCAATGCTCGCGAGCAGCTCGCGAGATGTCGGCATCCGATCCTGCTCTGCGGCCGACCCGAGAGGTGCAATTAGTCTGCGGCTCCCGGGTGATCCGCGAAGCGAAATCAGTTGCTAGCCCCAAAGAATCGGCATCTTCGTGCGTGTCTCGGTTCGCGTTCGCGGTCTCCTCTGTCGCCGTTCCCCTCCGCGTTGCTGCGTCCGCAACAAATAAGTTTTAGTTATAATGTAGTGTCTAACACAATTATCTAATAAGCTAAAATAATTATAATATCTAAATCTTCCCTATCAATTTTTTGTATTTGAATCCATTCAATTTTTTCTTATATGGTGTTATTCATCAATTATATAATCTTTATTGCTTATAAACTTTTTCTCTTTTAAAATGGAAAAAATTTTCTGTTTTTCGTAAAAAAAGTATATAAATTTATTATTTTAACAGATATTTATATTATAGTCCTAGGTCTTATATTTATATCATTATTTTGGACTTATTTTTTCTTCTTTAAATAATTTTAAATAACGATTTAGAATAATTTTTCTGTGAATAAATCATTATAATTACAATATTTCAAATTACATTTTTAATATAAGTATAACTAAAACTAAAATACCAAGTTATAATAGTATTATAAAGTGATACGATTATTACCGTAACAATAAAAATTTAGAAAATGTATAATACTATATAATTTATGTTCGGGATTGTGATCCCTTTTTGTCTCGTGAAGATGGCTGGTGTTTAAATTCGAAAATTCATTGTGAGTAATTAAGTTTTAATTAATAAACAATTAGACGAGTAAGCGTTCTAGCAGAGAGTTCTAGGAGAGTATTTGAGAGACCAAAAATCATAGCACATGTGGTGTACGAAGAAACCACAAGTCTTAAACAGTTATTAAATTAAAATATACACGATAAGGTACATAAAGTACGGTAAGATAAAATGCAAAGTTGTAGAGTTAAATAAACGACACTAAGTTTTCTACGGCGTTCTCGGAGAAAAAAGGAGTACCAACATGGTATGAAACACGGTTAAGAGCGAAGAAGCTTTCAGAGGTGATGTGAGCTTGGTAAACCTTAGGTTATAAGGCTATATCACCGATACCTTCTAATTATAAGGCTTTGGAGAAGTAAAGTTACGCTCATCTTCTGCCAGGAATCGGACCAGTCGCAGGTTCAGTTACATTCTTGGTAGAAAGAAAATCTAATAAGAGAGCTTCTTTGGTGTATAAAAATTGTACTAAAATATTGTCTATTGTGTTTTTAGCTTAATTTAATCAATAATAATTTGTAAAAGGCATTGCTATCTACCACGGGCGAATGTTTTTTATGCCCACACGTTATCTAATAAATAACCTTTTTTTTTATACCTTCGTTTTATTGGGGTAACTTCGCCTATCCATATTCCATCAAACTTTTAGATAATAATAATATCAAAAAAATTGCTCATTTCTCACAATTTTATAATTTGAATTTTTAAAAATTTTGTTAATATAAATATTTATTGTCTCAAATACAGTCCTTAACCTTCTTTTCAATTTTTAAATAAAAATGTAAATTTCTTAGTTTATTGATTAATTTTAACTTTTTAGGTGGTGTCAAGATGATTGAATACATTTTTTATTTAAGTTATTATGAATATCTTTAAAAAAATTTATAATATAAGATTCACTAACACGAATTTAGTTATATCTAAAATAATTAATATATATGTTGTTGCTATGGTTCGAAGTTTTATAAAAATTAATATTAGTTATATTTTAGTTATAATTTTAATTTTTTCAAGAGGTTTATTTTTAATCAATCTTTTAAAATTGTTAAATTATTTTAAATATTATAATTTTTTAGTAGATATTCTGAAATAATAATCATGTAAATACAAAATAATTTTAATTCGTCTTAATATAATAATTACTTCATATTGTTTCTAGAATGTATAACAAATTTTATTACCCTTATTTTTATGATTCTGAATTATTTCTGTTTGTAATCTTCGTAATTTTGTAAATTCAGTTAAATGTTTCACCTTTGGGTATCTAGTTCCATGCCTTATAAGCATCCATATTTGAATTGGCTTACAACCTATACATTTATTTTTAAAAATAATAAAATATAAAAATTTAGAAACATTTTTTTTTATTTAATTAGATTATAGACTAGCGATAATCCCATTACTTAATATTGTTTATAAGTATTTTTGAATTAATATTTTTATTTTTCTGGAATGATCTTTTAATGATAAATTATTAGTGATAGAGATTGCAAGAACTATAAGTATGTTCTTAGAAACCTTTGCCTTTAGGTAGGAAAAAATATGTGGAATAATTCCACTCGCCAGCATAAAATGGAGGTATTGCACACCTCAACAAGACATTCCAATATAGAATAATGAAAAAAAAGAAGGGTAGTTTTGTTTAAAAAACAGGAAAGTAAATATCTTTCTGATTCAGCACGATAAATTCTTAACCTGATGTTAGTTAATCTTAACCTTAACAATTAGTTCAACTTTTTTTATAGCAGTTGTTATTATCTTTAACTTTTACTCGAATTGTACTAGATTTTTCTTCCTTGATTCGACCGAAGACATTGATGTTATTTCTGCCAAAATGTTCTGTTATGTTTCACTTGTTTCCGTAATGTAGTTCGAGTGTTTCTATTATTTCATCCGCATGGTTACCTGTAACCAGTAATGTCTTGACGGCTTCGTGTGCTTTTCCTTTTAGCGCTGAGAATAAAGGGCCGTTGTTTTCCCGATCGCTAAATTTTCCGATTTCGGCAGATGTTCAAAACACACTTTGAAATAAAACCATTCCAAGGGGCTGCCTCATAATTTTAGGAGTCTTTTCTCTATCCCTAATTTACTATACACTTGAATTTGACATGTTTAACGTTGTATCGTGAGTTTTTTCCAGCATTGTTGAAAAATTTTTATTACACATTCGGTTAAATCCTCGCTATTATTATAAATAATTTTATTCGCTCTCATCGGATATGCTGTGTTAATTTAGTTAATTGTTATTTTGATGATTTTCGGTCGCTTGGATGCCTTCTTCTTCTGATTCGATGTCCTTGTCCTCGATATGCCGTCGACGGCTCGCAGGCGTTGTTTGGCAGTCTCACAGGCCTTACCGCTGGTCTTTGAGTTGAGCTTTTTTCTTCTATTGGTCGTGATTTGAGGAGTCTTGTTTCGCTCACAAGCTTATTCCAACGTATCATTATCCTTGCCTCGTTCAGTTTGGGTCAGATAGCCCCCTCCTCACTGACCATTGTCTTTTTCATTGTTTTTCGCTTTCATTCGAAGGTGGTTAGAGTTGGGCATTTTAATTAGCGGAATTGTATTTGCTAATCGGTGAGTATCCCTTGGAACTATTTAAATTTTTCTCGTACTTCAAATCACTAGATATCCCGAAGTATCTGACCTCATAGATATTGTTTATCTGGTATGTGATTCCTGGATTTCGGTACCAAATTGTTATTAACACAAATGAGAATATTGAAATACAATTTTTATTTTAGGTGGCTTACGAAAAATTAGTATCTCGTCTTTTCGGCTCCAGTTTTTAAAGTTCGGAAGATTTTCCCCTTTCATTTGTTTTTGATATAACGTCTAGCTTTTCTCACATTTTCATAAGTTTGTAACACATTGTGAATTTCTTCTTTAACCGAAAAAGATTTTTTAAAATTTCCAATCTTACTAACCTTTTTACAGCCTCGAAATTAGATATCTTCATTTTTTGTAGATCCAAATATTGTCCTTACTTTTCCCATCAGAAGAATACACTTTCTAATAGCCTGTTTTCTAGGTAGAAAAGATCACGAATGCACGTGGCTACGATTTCTTTTTTAGGCCTCAGCCACAACGGCTTTTACCAGACGCGCATCACCGCAGGTGAACACAACATAGACCCGCGTGAAACTTTCATTTTTTAATGTCCTCTTCGAGGCCTTAGGTATATTTCGAAGGTACAATAAACTTTATTGTATATGGCTGCTAAATTATTTTGAACTTCACAATTTTCAAATTTTCTCTCATGCCGTGGGCTTCGATTAAACACACTCGTGTTTTGGGGATTTAGTCGCTTTCCCATTCATCTTATAATTAAGATTAAATTCCTTAAACTAACTTTTAATATCTAATCCCTAATTAATAAATTTCCTAGTATTTTTATTACGCTTTTACTACTAGTACTATTACTATCGTGATTATTACAAGGGTTATTACAATTATTAAGAGATACGGGTAAAATGTATACAATATTAATAAATGAAGAAATAAAAATTTATCTACATCTAATGTAAAATAGATATACATGAATTTTTGAAATAATTTAGAATTGAATACAACATTAGATAGAAAATGTCTTTAATAGAGTAACTGATACGGTTTAGAAACTAAAAGTTAATATAGCTTAGGAAACAAGCCAGTCCGAGACAAAAGTAATTCCTAAACTTAGTTTATACTAACAAGCTTAGCATATACTATCAAAGAACAGATAAATAGTGAGATTTGATGAGGATAACTATTTTCTGTGAATATGCAAATAATTATTTATTATATTTCATATCTTTCGAATTTTGTTTAGCTTTTCGCATTGAAATTCACGTTAAGTTTAATTATAGCAATTTAGTCCGTCCACTTTATTTATTTGTACATTTTCTTTTTCTTCATATGTAAGTTTTATACATTTTCGTACATATTAAAAAAAACTTAAAGTATTTTTATAAATATTCCATTGAATATTAAATAATATTTTACGCTATAAGTTATAATGTTTAATATTCTTTCTTTTCTATACGTTTAAACTTTAATTCCTGTAGAATATGTTAGCATAAAAATTTCATAAATAATTTCTATTTCTACACTTTAAGATACATATGTAAGATAAAAAGGAGCTTCATACATTATCTACACAATTAATTTTATAACGCTTAAGTTTCGATAAAATCTGATATCGATCTTACTATACATTTATATCTTCTTCGATTTATTAAAACTTTAAAATACAAATAGACTTACAAAGCGTATCCTAATAATTTTTTAATACCATATTAACTTTAGTTAAAAAGCAAGTATTAATATTAACTAATTATTTAGAATAAAAAAAATTCAAATTAACAACTGGTTTTATTTTTCAATAAAGTAGCTCTTTTAATTACTTTTTTGCAAGTAATGACAATTTTCTACTGGATATTTGTAAGTTAAAACATAAAAGGCTTAAAAGAGTTTACGTATTAAAAATTTCTAAGGATGAAACTTGACTTATTCATCAATATATAAATCTTATGATATTTATCGACCCGTAATATTGAATTATATTTCTGATGAATTATATTTCTGATTGAATTATATTATGTCTCACTATTAAGCAGCTGTCTATGCAATAGTTATATATGAGATGAGACGTAGAAATGTTGCTCAAAACAATCTTTATCCGATAACTTCAATATTACCGTCGAAAACTTCCTTACTATGTACACCGGATGCACACGGTTCATACTGACATCCCAAATCTCGAAAACACAGAAGTTGCCACTAGTAATAAAATTATTTTAACGAATATAAGATAATGAAATTTTATAAATTTTGATCCTCTCTAAAATAATTGCCGTATAAAATTAAGAATATTATTACTATAAAAAAAATTATATAATTACTAAAACATATTATAAAATTTAACAATTACAAATAAGTACAATAAATTCATAACAAAGATTTTATGTGCTCTTATCTTGCCATAAAAATTGGAAAGAAAGAAAAAAAATGAAGAACGAATAAAATTAAATACAAAAGAAATACATGAAATAAAAAAATAATAATATATTAATTTTAACGTAAGAAATAAGAATAATAATATTAGACCAAATTAGAATGTAATAGTCAAAAATTTAAATAATTAGAATTACTATAAGTATAATAATCAGTATTTTATTTAGAAATGAAACTTCATAAATAATTATAAAAAAAACACACAATCATAAAGTTTAAATAAAAATAAAGAGTAATAATAAGAATAGTAATATTAATAAATAGTGTGATCGTAAAAAATAATAACTACTTCGTAAATAGAAAAAAAAAAGAAAAATATTTCAAATCTAACGCACTAGAAGTTTAGACGAGATTTCTTTTTCGATCCCCATAAAACGATCCACTTCTCGAATAAACAGAGTAAGCAACCAAACTACGTTTCGAACCCGACCTTCGAAAAGGGAATGCGAAACGAAGAAGCCATTGGAAACATCAGGGCCAATTCACGAATAAAAAATTTTCCTGAAGAGTACTGGAAATAATAAAGATTATAAGCGTTATAATATAGAATGTATAACCTTGACAATTTCACTCAAGGTTTTGATATCAGCACGCACCGTTGCATTCTCTAGAGTAAAAAAAATATTATAGTAGAAAGTTCTTGTACGCAATCCAATTTTTATATATTTTGAAATAAATAACATATCTAGAATCGCGAGTGAAAAGAGTTTTTATTTATCGCATTTTATATCACGTTATCCACGACGAGACCAGTATATCCCAAAGGAGAGAAATGAAAGAAGACTCCGTCAATTAAATAAAAAAGTTATACTATCCCATCATCTTAAAAAAGGGTAAGTTCAAATTAATCAATTTAAATACTTAATTAATAATCTTTAAAAATCATTATAATAATTAAATGCTCATTGGTATTTATTAATTAAAAAACTAGGCTCAAAAGGAGCATAAATATCCGAAAAAAGAGTGCAAATAATATCGGTTTATATAAGGTTTATAATCCAACGTAACGTTTATATGAAAATTATTAAGAAATAATATCAATTAATCTTCTCTATATTTGTTTAAGTAAAATTACTATATTTAAAAATATAAATATTGTATTTGTCATTCCTGTTTCTTCAAATTTTGTTTCCTATTCTTAAATTCAAAGATCTTTCATATTTAAAACTTAAAAACTAAACGCTTAAAGTTTTTTTTTTCATATCAAGGAATTAATAAAAACCATTTCATTTTATTGTTTCTTCCTTATATGTACTTCTTGCCATATTGTTTTAATCTTTTTTTAAAAAATTTTTTAAAGATACGTTTTCACTACCTTTCACTAATAATGTTTTGGAAATATAGAATATTTGACAAAAATAAATTATAAAAGCATTAAAGTATATATGTATTTAAAGCGTAAAATCTATATTTTATGTAATATATATTTAATCTATATTTTATGTTTATTTACCAATAATATTTATAATAATTAGTGACTTTTTAATATATTACTAAAAGTCAATGCTTAGTATTTTTATTTATGCGAGTTAATGATTATATTTAATGTTAAAAGAATGTTAATGATTATAATTAATACAACAATAATATATAATCCTCAATAAGGAAAACTTGATAAACAATAAAATTACCTAATTACACCGCTGTACGCTACATCATCAATGTTGTAACCGTCTAATCGACATACTTATTTTATACATATATATATATATATTGAAATTTATGTTTTAATAATCTACCTTTATTTATTTTATGAAATAATACCTAATTATTATATATTAAAATGATCTATTAATCTTATGTTAAAATTACTTGTCCTTAATGTAAATAAACATATATATATATATATATATATATATATATATATATTTAAGTAAATATTAAATTACTTACTTGAATTCGGTATTGTAATTTTGCCGTGAACATTTTCATAAGCAGTTTTTGTATTAAAATAAGGGAAAAAATCCTGACTCTTAGGCTCAACGACATCTTTTTCAGCAATAATTATATGCGTTAATAAAATTAACCACATTAATGTACTTAAATTGTACAATTGCAACATTTTGTAACTTATTTATGTATAAAATATAAAACTTATCTTCGTACAGAAAATAAAAGCAATTTTTATATAATGGTTCCAATGTATAACGTTGAATAGTAAGCAAATAGTCCTGCAATATATAATTTTTATTTACTATATTTTCTGCGTTTAATCAAATATTTAAAGTATTTGAATAATAACAAAACAAGTAAATAATAAAATATAAATACTAATTCTTAACAAAATCAGAATAAATGTATTTATAATAAATCGTGTATATTTTTAATTATAGATAAAAATAATTAAACTGATATTGAAAAGTGCACGAAAGATCACATTAATCTAATAGTTATTGAATTGAACTATTTAATTATAGTAAAAACTTATACTTAAATGACCTGATTTTTATATCATAAAATTTCATTAATGTATTGTGTTTTTTGTTTTTGTAATTTACAATTTTGTTCTTTTATCTTGTAAAATCTGTGATCAAGATCTGTAATATGATCAAATAAGTATAAAAAGATCTAAGTCACTAAGCATTTAAATAAATGATCAATAAATTTTTTTAAAAAACTATAATATATTCACTTTTTTTGCGCATCTATATTATGACAACTAGTCAAACTGAAAATTTTTTTCAAATATGACGTTTAAAAGAATGTATCTACCTTCATATAATAAAATAAATGATAAGTTTTTTAATTTTTCTTTACCTTTTTATCGAAAATAATGGAGAAAAATTTACGCGTAATTCACACCTTACCTTCTCGCATATGAATAACAATTCTTAATAATTTTTTATTATTTAATTATTTATGTAATAAAAAATTTGATGCAGTTTCTTCAAAATAAATTGTAAATGAAAATATTAAATACTAGCCTTGAATGGATAACTTGAATAAACATGAATTCTAGAAATTACAGCTACAAAAAACAATCAATATTTATCAAAAATTAATACTAAATTCAGAGATCACTAAAAAAAATCGTATGTGTGTCATAAACTATTTATAAAAGAATCGAATTCGAATTGGTATCGATGTGGAATCTATCGAGAATTGGTACGTTATTTGTTTTGTATAATAACAACACTTTTAGTTATTAGTTATCTGTTAATAAAAAATTTTAATATCTAAAATAATTTTTGTATTCTATAATTCTTATTCATCAGCTGTATCTACTTTCGATTTCTAATGACTTTTTAATTATTAATTCTCTAAATCTTCTACAGCTTTAGAAATAATGTTATATGAAGCATACTCTTTTTTTCATATATTCAAAAATTTGGATCTAATAATTTAAAAGTCTTTTCAAATATCTATAATTAATTACGCTTTAATCACGAATACTACTTTTTTAAACTTAAGAATGCTTGATTAAAAGTGTATTTAAGGATACTTTTGATAAAACTAATTAAAATTTTTATGATACTAATGCTAATACTAAAACTAATTTTTCTTAAAACATGTGACTGTTTTTATGTAAAACAAGTAATGTACGTTAATTATAAACTAAAATATTGTTATAAATATAAACCAACGAATAATTTGCATTCTTTTCATTATTAAAATTAATTAGATTTTGAATAAACATTAATCATAAATATATTTAGCAGCATTGAATAAAATAAGTTCTTTTAATAATTTTCTAAAATAACTGATAAGTATTTTACGTTTCTAATTTTGAATAAACTTAAAACTCTCTCTAGGTCTGTTCTGTATTAATTGTTATTGTATCACTGCTTGTAAAAAAATTAGTATAAACATAGATATTCTTTAGTATATGAATTTATACATACATACAATCTATATAATTTTATATTGTTACAAAACAATAGCTCTAAAAATATATAACAGGTTTAAGTAATGTAATTTTAAAACAAAATATGAACTCGTTTCGGATAACAAAATAAAATAATTATGCATAAAAAATACAAAAATATTTTCTTAGTATTAAAACGTAGAAAGTAGGGATCGTTATTAAATATAATCTTGTACAAATATAACATAAGAAAAAATCTGTATTCAATCTGACTCACAATGTAATAATATTTAATTCCAAATATTGTATTTAAAAAATAAGAAAAAAACAGATAATGCTATGTAAAATAAAAGAATTGTAGAAATATTGTTTTTGAATAAATTATAAAAATAACAATAATTTTTCAATAAAAGATAATAAAAGGTAGTAAAAGTTATGAATATATATATTTAATATATTGTTAGCATTGTAACTGTTACGGATGAAGAATGAAAATTTTAAAACATAGATGTGTATGTGAAACCATGAAATGATACAATGTGTATTGTTTGCGCCAGGCGAAGACGCCCGTTTGGCAGAAGCTGTATGTGTCGATAAAATAAATACGAATGCGATAACGACAAAGGAACAGTTCAACCGTTCTGAGACCCTTGACATTCCGGAAAATGCGTCGTTCGAAAGACGTATTTTCCGACGGATAAAAAGGTAAGGACAGAACGTCGAATTGTAGACGGGCAATTATTTTTCAGGCCAATAAAATGAATATTCGATGTGATAAGGACTAAAAAACAGCTCGATCGCTTTGAGACCTAGACTTCCCGGAAAATATTCGTTCAAAAAGCAAATTTCCGACGAGTAGAATTGTAAAAAATTGTAGACGTCCGCATCTAAAACATGTTATCATTTTCAAAATGAAAATGAATAAGTGATTAATAACTCAAAGAATTCACTTGCTAATGCAGCTGAATCGAAACCTGATAATAATATGAACTAATGAAATTAAAGTTTAAAACAAAACACATGAAAATAAAGAATAGAATTGTAAGAGAGAGGTGAAGAGAGACAAGAAAACTGAACCGTCTTAATTTTTTACGCTGATATCCTAAACAGTATCATTATTAATTTTATACAAAATCAGAACATAAATATTTATTGACATACAGAATATGAGTTCTTAATAATATAGTATATAATTTTTTTAATTATTTGAACGTATAAGCATATTTGATATTTTATGAGGTATGAAGAAATTATAAAACTTTTGTTAATAAAGAAGATTATTTGTTAATCGTGATAAAAAAATAAAAACTGTATGATTTAAAAAAAATATGATTTTGTATAATAATATAACTATATTATAAAAAATATTGTTAATATATTTTTTATCAAATGGATTTTACGATTCTTTTACTTCGTATAATAAAAAATATTAATAAAATGAAATAGAGTTTAGAGTAATTTGAAGTTAAAATTTTCTATAATAATAAAAAAAACATTTTTATGAAACTTACGAATACTCATAAGTAAATAATATACAATTTTTATATTAATATAAATTTTTATAATAATATAAAAAATATATAATGGTATTTTACTTTATTTTTAATATATTCATTTAAAATAAAATTTGAAAATAAAATTTATTTTTAATTTGTTAACTATAAAAATTATCTAACGCTCATACTATTTTATGATAATAAACATTTTTTGTTTATTTATAATATTTTGAAAAATAGTATTACTTTCTTTTCTTTAATTGAATATTTTTATTTTTACTTTTTATATTCATAAAAATCGCGTAAAAACTTTCTTGAAATATTTTAGTTTATATTATAAAATACTGTATAGAAAAATACTTATATCATGTTTTTATAATTTGTTATTCATTTGATATTTAAATTATTAATAATTATATATTTAAATTATTTAGAAGTTAATAGTAAAATCGAAGAAACTAATAACTAGCTTTTTTTAATGGCTTTAAGGATATTTAAAAGAATTCTTGGAAATGTTATCGTTTATCTAAATTTTTACATTTTTATCTAAAAGCTAATTTTTACTTAAACATACATCTTTTTAAGTTTTTTTATATAAATAATAGAAATAGAAGTTGAAATTATAAATGTTCTTACCTAGTAATCAAGATTAGACTAAATAAAATATCATTTACTGGAAAATGTTTTTAAATAAAATTAAACATTACTAAAAAAAAATCGTGCTTTTGTACACATCGTAATATTTATATTACATTATATTGTAGAAATATAATACTTGTTACAAGTGGGGATATATATCCTAATTTTAAAATATTGGATAAATATTACCAAAAATGTGTAATAAACATTAAATAAGTAATGAACAAAGCTAATATATGTTTTAATATATACTGATTTACAAAACGTAATGCTTATAAAATTTAAAAAATATTCATTATCTAAAAGCTGATAAGTTAAACATTTTATCTAAATCTATTGTCTTTATCAAATCTACGTAATTATTATAATCTAAAATCATTATTTTTTTATGTATTTACTAATGTTATCATTAAAGTACGTAGGAAGCAAAAAAAAATTAAAGTTTCGCTTAATTTGTCTAACTTTTATTGTTTTACATTCAAAATTTAGTAATTATAATTATTGAAACATTAATAGTATAAAATATATATTCAGAAATTTTAAATATATATTTGATTATACATTAAAATTTTTTATGCATATCACAATATATAAAGAGTACTTCAAAAAATATATGACTATTTTTCGGATTGAACATTTTAATTTTCATATAAAATACTTCAGTTCATAAAAATCATTATTTCCAACAAGTTAATCTAATTAATTTTGAAATTGTTATTAATAAATAATTCAAAAGTACAAACTATAAGAAGTCCGTGTTGTCAAATAATGTAGGAATTTTTATGGCGCTAATTACATGTTTTTATGAGTCGATTGTATTTTTATTTAAGATTTTTATTTATTTTTTAACAAACGTTTGAAATAAATACTGCGCATAAAATTCAATATTTTGGTGCTTTGATCTCATCGTTAATTTATAATTTACATTATCAAACTCTATAAGCAATATAATTTTATTATGCGATATTAAATACAATTTTTTAAGGTTTTTTTTTTTATATTAATATATTAGAATACATTGATTAATATAACGGTAATTTAATATAATAAAATTCTTTAAAATAATCTATTAAATAAAATTGATTTTAAATGATTATGGTGAGCTAAAATACAATAAAATTATTTATAAAAATTAAATGAGCGTGATAATTAACTTTTTTAATTGAATTAAATTATAACTTTAACAATTTTATTAATCTACAAAATTTAACTTTTCAATACATACATATATACATTTTTCAAAATAATTTAAAAAATTTATCAAATATAATTCAATATAGGTAGTGCATCAATTTAGTTAAAAACGCGAACAATCATTTAAACAAAAAATAGTTTTTAATAAATATTGTAAATTATATTCTGAAAATTTAAAAAATATTTCAAAGTAAAACTAATGCTTAACTTATACTACCACAATACAACACTTTATAAGAACAATGGGATTTATTATATATATATAAATCATTATTTTATTTTAGCCTTATACATTCTTTATTTATTAATAAAATTATGCATTTATTGATTGATAATTCAATAATTTTCACTATCGTATTGTCAGATATAAAAGAAATAACAATGTTAAATTTAACGGCAAAGTAACATTTACATTTAAAAATAGGTACTGAATTAATATAATTTCTGAATTTTATTTTCTATACTTGAATTGTCTATTTGATTTTGTCGTTTACTAACCAATGTCTTTTTTATATTAACCTTTAAAACCTTCAATATGTAAGCCTTTCACATGCAGAACACTGAAAATATAACAGATTGAAATTTGTCCGAATTTTTAATTGTTATAATTTGTCAATGTTTTATATATATTTTTATTATAGTTAATAACGAGGTAAATACTTTTAAAATCATTTTTATTTGCAATTCAAAATACAAATAATAGTTTTCTGATAATTTATAAATTTAAATTTGAAAATAATGGGACTAAATCGTCTTTTTTTTCTATTATTTCACAACACGCTTGATTCCAAAAACCATAATTTAAATTTAAAATCTCTTCAGCACGATTTAAATACCGTCGAGTTTTTTTTAAAATATTTCTGTAATATTAAACATTTTTAATTTATACTATGTTTTATTAATTGAAGATATTTATAATATTTTTAATAGCAACTTACTTGTATTGTTTAGTATTTATATTAGTTTCTTCTCTTAAATATTGAATACAAATATCTGTAATTTTGTTGAGTTCATTAGCTAATTCTATGCTATCAGAACCAAACCTTTCTTCTATTGCAGCTATACTATGTTCCAAATATGATACAGAATGAAGCCATCGACCTTGTTTAAGTTCAATAAATTTTATTATCTATACAATTAAGTCACTATATACTAGGAAAAATATTTCAATAACTTGAAATAATTATAATAACAAAGTTTTTAATTATAAACAAATTAACCATTTTATAGAATACTTACAATAAATAATCTAATAAATTATAATATATTTTAACCTTCAAACACTTAACCACAGAATGAAAATAAAATGTCATAAATTAGACTTAATTAAAATTGAAAGAATTAGTAATAAAAAATATATCAGTGAAATTTATTTACAACATAATTAAAATAATATAAAATAAATTAATTAATAATCCATGATTTTGTTATAAAAATAAAATATAAAAATAAAAATTTAAAAATAGCAAATAATTTCTTTTATAAATAATATATTTGATGAAAACTAAAGATATAAAACTCCTTGCAGGTAAACACAAATTCATATTGTACAATAAATAGTTAAATAAGCTACACAAATAAGAAATATTTGATTTTATATAATTTTGGAAATAATTAATGTACTTACTATATAAAAAATGCAATTCTGAATTTAATTTTGAATTAAATTTTTGACACTAATAAATTGTGTAAGAATTATATAAGAATAATATACTTTTATGTTTACATTAAAATTTTTAAATATTTGCTATCCGTATTGAATTATTTATAAATTTTTATACAAGTTTATAAATTATTTTTATACAAATAATTATACATTTATTAATTGATAATGTAAACATTAAAAAAGAATATTTACATAATAAAAATAAAAAAGTTTTTTTATGGATTATTAAAATGAGAAAGATATTGAGTATACATAGAAATTTCCACACACTGTTAAAAATTGATTAATCACATTAAACTGGATATTACTAAGAAAGAATTCTAACCTAAAAGTAGCACCTAAGTTATTTAAATGATAATAAATTTGGTACAAATTGAGTTGGATCTATAATTTCGTTAAAATTTGATGAAAATATTATTCATTTTTTTCAATTCTTAAAATATATTAATAGAAATCGATTCTATGGGCTTAGACATAGATGTTAAAAGGTTATACACTGTCGCATATTTTAATAAAAATTTCTTAATATAAAAACACTTACCTTGAATAGCTAATATTTTTGCAATTAAGTCATAAGTAAATGCAACATCTTCATGGTATTTATTTAAAACATTTTTTCTAATTTCAAGACATTTTTTTGCATTAACTAAAGCTTCTTCATTACGTTCTGATTGTATATGTAATTTAGCTGATTCATACAGTTTATTAGCTTTCTCTAATTCATACAATTTATTTTTAACTAAATCAAATGTTGCTTCACAATCAACACAATAAATGGATAAACTATTAATAATTTCAACAGGACCACTACATACATCACAATTTAATTTTTGAAATTTGTCCTTAAAATTTAATTTAATTTAATGTAAAAGATATTTTAATAAATTCTTATAAAAAGAAAAAAAACATTTTAAAAACATATTTACAGAAAAATTTTGTAAGGTACGTTCGGAACAAGCTTTGCAGTCACATATAAAACAATATTGATTCTTTAATGCTGTTAGTCGTTCAATTTTCCTCATTCGTCTATAATGAGGACCTTAAAAAAATTTTTTGTTATTATACAACGTAAATTTTTTATCAAATGAAAAATCGTTCATACCGTAACAATTAAAAACTTCATCATTAGTTAAAATATCTTTTGCTGCTTTAACAATAAGATATTGATCTTTAAAACTATAACAATATAAAAGATTATTACATAATAATACGGAAGAAATATGTATTAATTTCATAATTATTAGAAATATGCAATTACCTATTAATAATACTTGGATCACAAGAATGATTCATCATACTAGCAGATGGATAAATAGCTGTTGCTACTCTTGATTGATATTCAGTAGAAATATTATTTGACTCAGACATAGTTAAATTTAATCTTGTAATTGCATGACCATTACAAATAAGTTGTAACATATTTCTTAAAAGTATTCCACTAGCATAAAGCATATTAAATTCTTCCTTCCATTCATTTGGTGTAAATTTAGATACAAAGTACATATTTAGTTTTTGATTTTTAAACTTTATAAAAAGTTTTTCATATAAATTAATTATCTTAAAAAAATTTGTAAATGTATTTAAATATAATGTCATCATTAAAGCAGACTAAAAAATAATAATACATTTTTATTAAATAATATTTGTTTTTAAAATTATTACAATACTTACAACTCCATATATAAACATATCTTGACTAGATATTTTATCGATATTAGTAACCAAATGTTGAATTTCATTAAATTGATTTATGTCATCTGTATAACAGCTGTTTAAAAATGTTCTTATTGTTAAATGGGCAATTCCTATCTGATCCCAGATACCAATCTGATTCCCAAAACATTCCCATTGATGATATGTTGACCAAGCTACTTTTTGACATTTTTCAGTGCAATACATTGTGCATGCACAAAATTTGCAACTAATTTAATGATTATTTTTAAATAATTATATAATAAAAATATTTCATTGTTAGAGTTACTTACGGTATCGGATTATCACCTCTTGATGTACAACAATTTGCACAAACTGCATCACTGTTTTGATTATCTAATAAGACAAATGCAAAAGGTTTTTCAATAAACAGAATTTGGCCTTTTTTTATTTCTCTATTAGCCACAACATAACGTCCTTTATCTGCTGAAATTTTTAAATCTAATGCATTTGAAGCACAAGGAAAATTTGGATTTTCACCAAATGCAAGGTTTGGTAATGAAGAACTAACATTAATTATATCTACATTATCTATTATATTGACTGCTTCAGACAGTAATTTTTCAATTTGCTTTTCTATATAAACTGATCATTATTGCATAAATTCAACAAATGAATAAATATTAATAAATATTATTAATTGTTTGATATAATTTATTTAAAACTATATACCTCTTTTTGGAGCCAACTGAATGCTATTATTTTCAAAGCATTCATATACTTTATAAACAGATTCTTTCATAAGACTTCTTTTATGTAATTTTAGATAACAATTTGCAGCACGCAAATGCAATTTATATAATATATTTGTAGGATAGTTATATTGTATAGCTAATTTAATATCTTTAATACAATCCTGTTACAAATACATTTTAAAAATATAAGATTACAAACAATAGTTATTTTATATAAAATACAAAAAAATAATATTAAATATAGCAACAAAGATTAAACATGTGTTAAGAATAATTAAATTAATCTACTGTATATCAATAATAATCTTTAAAAAAAAAATAACACAAAAATATACAATATAAAAATTAATTTTGTGTTAAACTTTAATTAAACAATTATTTTTTCTTTTTAAATAGTAAAAAAATGAAATATACATTATAGAAATATAAAAAATTGAAAATTCTAATAACGGATAAAATTAATTTTAAAATGTTTGATATATTAAAAATATTTTTAGTAATCTTACAAATAAAAATTTTATATTTGTTTAGAAATAATTTTTAAAAAATTGATTATTAGTATATGTATTAAAATTTTTTAATAAGTCACTCAAATTTATAAAAACATTTTAATTTAAAATTCTATTTTTCATAAATACTGTTCTCTAAAAAAAATATTATAATTTAGATCTTTTTATAAGGTTTTGTATTACAAAAATCAATTTTTTAAAACTATGTTATGAAATTATCTAATTATTATGTAATTATGAAAACTTTTACCTGTGAAAAAATTGAATAAAATCGTCTTTTAAATTATTACTGAAGATTCATACAATATAAAAATTATACTAATCTAGCAAGTTATAATTAATAACATTTTAATTTAAAAAATAAAAATAAATCATACGAAAAATAAACTAACTATAATTTTTACCATAAATCATACCTCATATTTCTCTGCATAAAATAAACCAGCTGATCTGTTAGCTAATGCTAATGGAAAGTCTTCACTTTCCCATGGAGCATATTGTAAACTTAAAGTATAATATTTAATACTTGAAATATATTTTTTATTATAAAATGCTTTATTGCCTTCTTTTCGTAATTTTTCACTTTTAAAAATATTCTTTTTATTTGCAGATTGATTATGTTCTACATTATTAAGCCACATAAGTATTTGTTTACTGTAAATATAAATAGATATTAATAAATGTTTAAAACGTAACAATTTTTTAAACTTTTCTTTAATTAAAATTCTTTAATAAATTTTAATCATTTTACCCTATAATTTTATCGTCTATAAAGTAACTCATTAATTTAAACTCATTTTTCTCCTTATCGTGAAAGCTGAATCTCTTATTTTGACCAACTAGTAATCGAAGTGTTTCTTGCCAAGAATCCATTTTTAAATTATTAATGAATTTAAATTTTTATTTTATTAATTTTATATTCACTATATAAAGGTTATAAAACAGTATGAATTCAGAGGTCAGTTGAAAAGTGTATAAAATAATAATGGAAATAATAATAATTTAAAATCGAATTCTCATCATTTTCTATGCACTATATATATACATTTAATACCTGTGAATTCTGATACAGAAATTTCATGACTGCTCCATTAGGAATGCATATACTTAAGTTCTGGTAAATGCGCGAAATTTAGAATCCTACGAAATTTCAAACACAATTTAGTAGTATATTTATTGAATGCGTATTCCAAAATTTAGGTCATCGTATAGTTTTAATTAATATTTAATTCATAAAGTTAAAGTTTAATTTAATTTTTACATCACTATATGATGCTGCCAAGAAAATAGGCAAAAATATAAACTAGCTTACCAATTTCTTATAAAATGCATAATTATGAATAAAAAATTTCGTACACAAAAAAAGTTTAAAATAAACTAAAATTTGTGCTTTTATTTTATAAAGCAATACAATCATTGATTAAATTATAAAAATGAAGCATTTTAAAAATTTAATAAAAAAGAATGGTATATTTTATTTATTCTTATTTCACTAGTTACGTTTTGACACTTTGTAATGACATTTAAAATCAAAATATTCATTGAGCACATGAATGTATATATTGATTTAATTAACTAATTTTAATTTTAAAATAATGATATTATATAGATCAATTAATTACTATAATATATTTTAAAATTTAATTTTTTTATTATATGATTGTAATTTAACAAATCTTATAAACATATAAATATATTACGATTTTACTTTTTAAAAGATAACTAAATATACAATAAATTTTTTAATAACGCAATAAAAAATGAAAAGGAAGATTTATTTATCATGAAGCAATAAAAAAAATTAAATAATTATTACTTTTACGTTCTATATATATACGTATATAGATATTATTCGATTTACTTAGATTATTATCATAATTACTATTCAATTAAAATAATTTTGATATTAATGCAAATACTTCAAGTAATAAAAAAAATCATATATTATCTAGGTATTACATGAAAATTTAAGAATATAAATTTAAGTAAATTCAATAATTTCATTTATTTTTATTTATCAGATAAAAATAGGATAGTTGTTTCATTTAATTATTACATTGTTAAATATAAATTTATACGAATCTGCAGATAAAATTAAGATATTTTTTACAATACATTTTTTAAATGTAATAAAGAATATTAAAACATCAATTTTAAATTTATATATATTATATTTAATTATTTCTAAATTATAATTACAAAATTTTATTTATTAAAACTAAAAATAATTGTAATACAGGATTAAAACGATTTTGAAAGTTTATATAGTAACATATAATTAAGAAATTCTTAAAAATTTAATTAAATAAAAATATTCGTATTGTTTTAAACGTTATACTTTATTATGGAAAATCTCAGAAATATATTTTTAAATTACTAACCTATTTATTTTTGTACAAACCTGCATTTGTCAACTAAATATAATTAGCAAATAACTTTTAAATAATTAATAGTTCAATGTAATTCTATTTATAATCCTTTATTTATAACTCTTTAATGGTAATAGTATATAAGAAAAAATATTCACAATTGCAAATTTTAAATTGAACATTACTCGGAATTTCTTATATACATATCCTGATTAAAAAATTTATCAACAAAAAAATTCTATGCTCACAATATATTGAATTTCAATTATTATAAAAATACGAACTTAAATTGAAATGATAAATTGAACACTTAATTTGTAAATGGAATAAAACAAAATATAATAAAATGTTCTTATAAAATATAAGCTTTGTATACAAATAATTTTTTACAAGATAATACTATGTCATAACTTATAAGTATAAACATTATGAATAAATATATTGAAATGATATACAGAATTTTATAATACAATTTTAAAGACAAAATTACAAATTTAACAAATATCTTAAATTTCTTTAAATTTGTTCAAAAGTTAGTAAACTCAAGTGCTATTGAAAATATTTAATCAAATATTTATCTTTTCTAACAGAATCTATTCTCAGTATATATATGAAATTATTTAATAAAAAATTTAATTTATTGTTATTTTATATAAGTTTTAAAAATATTTATATTGAATTAAGGTAGCACTTTTTAAGCTGTACTTATAAAACTTAATTATTCCATAATTTAATTGTTATTTTCATATTTATACAATGAATTTAAAATATCTTCATAATGATGCATATTTGTTTCAAAGGCTTCCAATTGTTTTGTAAGGTCACCTACTTGTTGTGCCAATGTTTGTTCTTCCATAAATGTTTGAAGTTGTGGAGCACTTTGACACTCACGATAAAAAGTACCTAGATCACTATTTGTATTAGTTGCAGCAAAAGGAGTTTTCTAAAAATAAAATAATAAATTTTATTTATAAAATTTATTCCTTTTCAGTACAACAAAAATTATTCTAAAAGTAATTTAAGAAATCAATTATAATATAATTGTATCATAAGCTCTTAATACTTATTTCATTAATTTATTTAATTTATTAATTATTATTTATTATTTATTAATTAATTCCATTTGATGTTTTAAAATTTAATTATTTAAATGATTAAATATGAATTACCAAATCTACCATAATAAAATCCTCGTTCGCACTCGTTGAACAGCTACTTCGTCTAGATCCGTTTTGTGAATCATATTTTGGTGTTATACTTTCATGTACTAAGTGTTCATTTCCATTACTTGTATCAATTATTTTTGTTGACATAGTTTGTAGTTGAATTGTATTTTCTACTTGAGTTGTAGAAATTGGTGGTACCGATGATGTTTGATGCACCGTTAAGAGTGAACTAAAAGGAATATCTTCACAGTTACTCTCTTCATTTGAAGAATATTGTTTATTTGCAACAAACGCTCCTATTTTGGCAGTATCACTTAATGATCTTGAACTATCATCACTAATTTTTAAAATTAAAATGATATTAATTTATTATAAGTTTTTAAAAAATTAATAACTCAATTATGAACATACTTTTGTTGATATCGAGTGTGTTTGGGACTTAGATCAGAATGAAAATGATCACTTTTTAACATTATAGAATCTCGTCCAGTTTGCGTTGGTGAAATTGTCATTTTTGTTCTGTAAGAAACTGACAAATGAATTATACCTACAGATGTACAAAGTTGACCAACTCTTACATGCTTATAATTATCCCCTACAAAAATAAAAATAGAATTAAGTAAGGAGCAAATGAAACTTATAAAAAATATAGTTATACAGACTGAATTATTTATCATTTTTACCTTCTTTTAAATATAATTAGAAAATATTGATATTGAAAATGAAAAAATAAGTATTTTCTATTTATTCCTCAAATTATTAATATTAACAAATGGGATTAAAATACTGTTATATTATCTTAATTAATGTGAAAGCTTTTCAAAATAATAATTTACATTCATATTTACATTTCTAAATACATTTACATAATTTACATTATTATAATTTACATCTAAAAAAAAGTAGATTCAATTAAAAATTATTAACTTAAATTAAAATTATAATTTAATATTTCAATAATTAATTTAAATAAAAGATAAAATGGTTTTACAGAACAATTATTATTGTAAAAAGTTAAATTAAATAATATTACTTTTATACTTTCACAATTAGAATATTTTACAAATAATTTATTTTATAAATAATTAAATTAAATTTATTAATTTTAACCATAAAGATTTTTTTATAATTTTATATGATATATAAAATATTTTCAATAGTGATTTACTCCATGCAATTTAATAGTTGTATATTAAAAAATATAAAAATATATAATTACATATACCTAAACTATGAAATTGAGGCTGTCCCATATAAATTCGATAACAAATGCGATATGAATCTGGACCTTGTCTGCGACTTAATTTATAAGCTGGTGTGATTCTTGACACAGAAAGTAAAGACTTTAATAAAATTCCCATTCTATTATACATTGTAAAAGCCAATTGAATAGTGTGATCTGTATGTTCTTGAAGAATACCAAGACTCCATGTTTCAAGTACCATTGTATCACCATCTATAGTTTTAAGTGATATTTCTATACATAAAGGAATTGAAGAACTAATTATTTCTTTACAAAGTGCTCGTTTTGCTTCTATTAATACTTCTTTAACATCCTGGATTGCTAAATTAAACTAAAAAGATTTATTTAATAATTAATTAGTAAAAACGTATTAATATAAAAAAAAGAAAATATTACAGAATCAGTATCTGATGAGTTTGGTTTAGATTTAGTAAAAACTTTATCTCCAGATCTGGATTGAATAATAATTTGAGCAGCTTTTAATGCCATAAATCTAATAAATTTTTCTAAGTCACGTTTATCTTGCATACTTAACGTTATAAAAGATATTTTATTTGGTTTTATAATTATCTTCATTCTACAATAGCATTTATATTATTAAAAAACAGAACATTAGTCAAATTGATATAGAAGTGAAATATGAATACAATATTTTTATTATAAAAAAAATTTATTTTGATGAAAGAACAAACTTTTTTTAACACAAATACCATTTTTCAATTTTTTATTTTATTAATTAATTTTTATGCTTTATATTATACCTATCATATAATATAATATATATACTTTATTAATTAATTCAAAATAAAAAACCATTATCTTGTTCATGATGTATTATAATGTACACGATTTCGTGAAATAAGCAGGTTAAAAAATTAAGAAAAAGATAATAATATAGAATAATGGATTTAAAGATTATAAATCGAGTAAAAAAAATCTGAAGTAATACAAAGTTGTATCAAACAAATAGTTAAACATTGAAAATTAATTTTACGTTATAACAAAATCGTAAAACAATATGAAACGTATAATTCCTGCTATTCTACAAAATTCTTTCTTTTCTATAATGGATATAATAAATTATTATGCATAAGTTGGTTATTCTGATTGACTATTATATTTAAAACCTTAAGTCATGTTTACAACTTAAAAAAATTCTTAAATAAAAGATGTACATTTATGAATTCTTCTAGACATAACCAGCTAAATTTAAAAAAACAAAATTAAATTTTTTCTTATAAATACTATACAAACAATGTAATAAAAATTACATTGCACAATTGAAAACAATATCATAATATTAGTACTATTAATATTGTCTTTTTATTAACAATAAAGGATATTATATTCTGATACAAACAAAATTAAATTGAAAATAAAGAATGAATAATGTAGAATTATAATAATTAAACAAATACTATAACATTTTTAGCAAAAAAATTGGATAGCATTTTAAAATTACTTAGGACAAAATCATTTTTAAGCTAAAAGTTATCTGAAGAAAAGTTAGAAAAATAGAAAATGGGTTAGCTGAAATAAGAAATAATATATTCTAAAGGTTCTTTTGTAATTTTCTGATTTATAGATTTATTACCCTTTTTACATATTTGGCACAATAATAACATGTATTTTCAATAGGTACAGGCATAACCAATCATAGCAAAAAAAATTTCACATGAAAAAATAAATTTACACAAAATACATAAGAATTACTTAGACATTATCTCATGTAATATTTGAAAAAATAAAACTAAATCCCTTAATAACCTCGGATAATTTTTAAATAAAAAAATGCTTTAAGTACAGATTTACGAATAAAAATCTTATCACATATAAAGACACCAAATTAAAAATGAATAACCGTTTCTAATTAAAAACGGTTTTACAAATGTACATATAAGATTTTTCTAATTAAACTATTTTCTTTAATAAATGAATATATTAATTATTTATAAAGTAACGTTATAGAAATAATTATAAAGAAAATATCATAATTATAATATATTAAATGAAGAAATAAATTTTATAAAAAGAATAATTGATTTTTCGTTACTGTAAAAAAATAAAAAATTTATTATTTTATTATACTTTAAAATTTTAACAAAAGGGAATATAAGAAGGAAATCAATCTTTTAAAATTATGAATTATAATAATTATGACAATAATAATAATAATAATAATAATAATAATAATAATGATAACAACAACAACAACAACAACAATAATAATTCTATTATATGTAAAATAATTATTGTTAGATACGTATTAATAATTTGTAACTACTTACCACGTCAAATAAGAAATAATTTTATAATGTTATTGGCTTCATATTTTAATTTTATTATTACTACTACTTGCATGAATTCTATAATAATTCAAAAATATAGTACAATAATGAAAACAACAATTTTCAATAAAGTAATAATAAGATATTTATTTATTTAATAATGCAAAATATAAAAAAACCTTCTGCCGCAGAAAGAGAAAAAAACAGAAATGTTTAAGTAGCCTATTCAATAAGGTACTCAGTTTCTCCAAGGTAGTGTTACTATCTCTACAAGTATACATTCCTGCATTTGGAAACGTACAAATCGGCCTACACTCTTTAATTATTTTAATTACTTTAATAATAATTACTTATAATTAATTAATCTACCTAGTTACCTACTAATTAATACCTAGTAAAGCTAATTTTATGGAGTACATTTGTACTTGAAAATTGACTGTGATTTGAATGTGATATATAAATGAAAAATGTTTTGAATAATCTAGTTGCAAATTGCAAACATAAATTCTCATAATAGTCTATTTATTATATAAAGATTTTTAGATTTTTAGAAGATTTTATTATATAAAAAAGCCTATATACTATAGACTATTTATAGCTAATTACTATTTATATGTTATTAATAATTTTTTTAATATTACTAATGCATTTATAATTTTATAAGCTGACTATAAACTTTACGGATTAATCCTATTCCTAAGCAAAAAAGTATTATAATTTCAAATCTGTGACTTCGTTAAATTATTATAAACAATTAATGATGATAAATAATGAAAGAAAGTATAAATGATGATATAATTGATTAAAATAAAATGAGTGAATTTTTGTATTCAGACATCAAAAGTGTCTTTGTCAAAAAGAGGAAAAGCTCTAGCACGTAGCATAAAAAACTTCAAAAAAAAAAATTTAAAAAAAAAACTTCGTATACGAAACATACTTTTTTATTGGTACTAATATTATAGGATAGATTTCTTACCTGAATATATACGTAATGACGATGGCCGGCCGATTTTCGTAAATAATTTTGATCAAGAACTTGGGCTGCGCAAGCGTAAAGTGGACTTCGGGATGGAACTTCGATACCACAAATGTACTGATTATCCACTCGTATCGCTTGCGTACACATTTTTGTCTACAAAGACTGAATTATATGTCCATTACGGAGTCATAACAAGACTGCTCGAAGAAATAATATTTTTCTTCGATGACAGTAAGCCTCAAACCATGTACTTTATGGTATTAGACTTATAATTCTATTAAATACGAATTATTGAATCATAAAAACATTAATACTATTTCTATTCTTTGTGAAACACATTCATAATATTAAAAAAGTATTGAAAATGTAATTATAATTTTATTAGAGTTTCAATTTTTTAATCATTTTAGTAGTTTATATAATCCATCTTCAATTATTTTATGCATTTATTAACCTATTTCACATATTTATATAAATTATAAAATGAATTATATTAATTAAATTTATTTATATTTATTTGTTTATTTTATATTTATTTATTTATATTTATATTAATTATATTATATTAATTATAAAATGAAAAAAAAAAAATTAATAATGAAATTTTAAAATATTTTTAAAATATTCATGTTACCTAAAATGTAAAAATTATAAAATATTTTCTAAATGAGAAATTTAAATAAGATATAAAATAAACGAAAGCTGCATAGTTCCATGTTTATTTTTTTAATAAAATAAAAAATTTTACTTGAAAGTCTCATTTTTCATTTGCATAGCCCTACTAGACCAGGACTCAATTCAATTAGATCGTATATTAATCCCTCCTAATTTATACCAGCGACTTCACGAAGTTCCTAAAATAATATAATTTATATTATCTTTAATCACTTTTAATTCTAATAATAATGTAAATACATTCACTTTTTTTATTTTTCATTTTTATTTATTAAAACTAGACAAAAAAATCTGTATGCATTAATGCATGTAATTAAAAATCGACTGAGAAATTGTAACTTATAAACAAGTGGCTTATGTAGAAAAAAATGTGATCGTCGTGAATATAATAAAATTATTATACGTTAATACAACGAAAAGAGGTCCAAGTTTTAAATAGACGAAAAACATGAGTTTAGATTTTGCTTTACGCTCAAATTGTAAAGTCATGTAGCCTCTTCTTGATTCTGTAATTACACAACTTGTAATTTGAAATATAAAAAAGGTTAAGTCGTAGAAAATAAGGTCATTAAATTTATCACTTTAAATTTGAACCCATCTTTCAGTTTCCATCACATAAAGAAAAATAATTCTATTAATTTAAGAAATGAACTTATAATTAACCATTACATATTAATCGTCATTAAAGACTAAATTTAGTACAAAATTTTGTTATATTTATATATATACGAATAATCTAGTACTTAAGCATATACCTATATAAGTGCGTAGTACTTAAGTGCGTAATATATAATATTGTATAGTTTTTAAGCGCGTTATTTTTAATAGATAAAATTTAACATTCCATAAACCTATATAGTTTATAAATATTCATAAATGTGTGTGCGCAGTGTATATATATCGTTCCCTACTATAAGATGTATAAAACTGCCTGATTGAAATTGAAAGTTAAAAAAAACTATTTATTTAAAGTATATACTGACGACCACAAGAATTGCTTAGTAAAATATTAATGTAAACTATAATTACACTATAAAATTTAAGGTTATAAATACATGATAAATGGTATGAATGAATAATACCAAGGCTGTGGTAAAGATTATACTACACATGTCAAGTTATAAGATATTCTATTCTACATATTATATACTGTGGCCAGATCATATATTTTAAAAATTATTCAAAAACACAAATTTTAAATGAAAGATAAAATATGTAAAGCAAAGTAAGTTATATTATGGTAATTAACTTATGAAACTAAAAATCACTTATGCAATTTTTTTCTTTTCTTACTACTACATTAAATATTCTAACGGTGGTAGAAAAATAATTCCTAACTAATTAGTAGAAATAGAAAGTCCTCTTACTAATTAGCGGATATGTTTTTAATACATGTGAAGACGGCAAATTTCGTATAAGGTTTTACATATAAATGATTTAGCGAAATTAGGAATACTTTATTTATTTTTTAATATGTTGATGAATAGCTAATCAACTATAGATATATTCTACAAACAAACGTAAATATACCAATATCGAAGTAATAGAGCATAAATTAATAGTTTAATTAGAAATATGATGAAGAGTACGTTAATATATTCTGAAAACTTATTTTAAGAAATTTAAGTTGTGGAATATTTTAAATTATAATATATATGTCATGATATATTAGATAAATATTTTATTATAGATTAAGCTATATTATTTACTTATAAAAAAGAATAACAATATTTGATACTTTTATTTTAATAAAATTAGAAAATTGAAAAATCAATTTCAAAAATATGTATTCATAATTAAATGAATATTATTTGTCATCTAATTCTTAAAAAAACTGTTAGTCATTTTAATAAAATTTGTTTAAATACGAAATAATAATTTAATCCTAAAATTCTAGGTACGTAATATAAAATGTTGTTCTTATAAATATTACTAAGTGCTATTTTCATTATTTATATATAAAATACTATTTATCGTATCTAAAGTAAAAAATAGAATATAACTATTAAAAAATTTAATCAATTAAATAAGAAAATAATTTACAATAGAAATTCATTTGTAATTTATGTATTAAACAGTAGAACTTGAATCAGACAAAAAAAATCAATTTGAATAAATTACTGAAAAATTACTTTGTTTCATTTCGAATTCATAATTCGTTTAAAAAATGAAAAAATTCTCGGTCATATGTATCGTATAAGAGACAAACTAGTTTTCACCACATATATCAATTTGATAGGTTTTAATTCAATTTTAATTCAGGATTTTATTATAATTGTATAATTTTTACAAATTTAATTAATTTGAATAGTTATCTTTTCATCAAAATTTCTATACATCTGGTTATGTATAATAATACTTAATCTAATTTTGAAATCCGTAATATTTTTCTAAATATTCTAATTCTTTTAGTTTTTAATTCTAATGCTCTAAATTATTATTATTATTATTATTATTATTATTATTATTATTATTATTATTATTTTTAATATATAACATAATATTTTTTATTTCTTCAGCGTTTCTACGTATAGATTTAAAAACTAATTTTAAACAAATATTTAATTTATTTTATAATTTTTAAACAATTTATTGTGAAAATCTAATAAAAGTAGATCTATAGAAAAATAAAATTTCAATTTATTTACAATGTTTTTGTAACATACTTATTAATAAAATTTAAAAATTATCTTAAAATTAAATAATTAATTGAATACATATATACATTTAAAATTTATCAATTAAATATTTTATTTATTGTAGTATTAATTAGAAACAATATTTAATGTAAATAAATAATTAAAATTAATAATTCAACATAATAATTTTTTATGTAACATTTATTTGTAAAATTCATGTCATAATCTAAATATAATTTATATATTATTTCTAACAATTATATTATAGAATACTATAGAATAATATAGAATCAATAAAACCTTTTTATTGATTTCATGTATATAGTATAAATCATTATAATAAATTTGAACATCGTAATTTCGGTAATTGTTTGAATAAGCTAGTATCTAATTATTGAACTAAAAAATCAGATGCAAATAGCTTATAGCTACGTTACTCAAATTAATCTCACTGGCAATAACAACTTTAAAACAACTTATAGAGAAACATACTTATACAGATCATTATTAATTCAATTTTTATTACTGTTTTTACAGTTTAGGTATAAATAAGAAATTTTATGTAAACTATTGTATTTTATTTTATTTTTAATTAAATAAAATTATTTTAAAAAAATAAATTTTTATAATTAAAATTTCCTTTTTTTAATAAATTGCATGCAAATAATATTATACGTAAATCTGATCCCATATATTATATATATATATATATATGTAACTTATTTTATCAAAAATAATTTATCAGCAGTTTTATAATTAAATCAGAAAATTATAGCGCTTTTCATAATGTATGAGTTTCAACAAAAAATTTTTTAAATGATGTGTTTAATATTTATATAATATATCATATGTAATGTTTCTTAAAACCTATTCTATTTGTTAGGTAGATCTACTTATTAAAATAATTGTATACAATACTAAACATTTATCAACTTCCTATATTTTGTAATATTTATTATAATTTTTATAAATTTGTAAGTTGTAAAAATTCAAATTCTCTCAATATATAATTAATAATTTGTAGAATCAAATTATGTTGATATTAATACAATAATATATATAATACTGTATATATATATTATTTTTACAGCTTTGTAAGTGGTGTATTTATAAATAAATCTATACGAAAAAATGAATCAAATAATTTTTAATACATAATTACTTCTACAAATTTAATGAATGATATATATATTTTTGTAGAGTAAATAATTATTCAATCCAATGTTCTAGAATTGTTGATTTATAACGAAGCGATATTTATTGATACTTGCGACAGTGATATATTTTTTATCATTTTGATAATTGATAATATCAGTGATAATAAAGAAATGAAATTAACGAAGTTATGGAAAAAACATATATTTATTTTATTTTTACATGAACAAAAGCTTATGTAGGAAACAACTATTCTACAGAATCCTCATTATATGATCATTATTTTGAATTTGTTAATAATTCTTTATTTCATTTAAAAAATTGTCATCTTATATTGAATTTCAGTCTTGCATGAGTAATTTTGTTTTAATTATTAAACAGTAATTATTTAATGTTTACATTTCGTCAAACACCTTCACATTCATTTATAGAATTTTAGAACGATTGAAAATAATACTTTCTTGCTATGAGATAATTTATTTTAAGATTTTTTTATATTTCGGCAGCGGGTAAATAAAAAAGAAACACCAATAAATGAATACAACACATAAAGTACTACTGCTTAATATAACGTCCTGTACACGTATTCATATGCAATCATTATGCGCATACTCATTTATTATCTTGCATATATTGATTTAAAGCACATGCTACGGATATATGAATATGTACTGGTCGCAACGCACATGTTTTTTATTAGATTTATAGAAATATTTATAGAAGAAATATAAAAGACTAATCGAATAAAATAGAAAAGATTGATGACATACAACAAAGTCTATAGTGCATGCAAGAGCAAACAAAAGAATATTTATTATGATAGAGCGAATAAGTAAAAGAGAAAAGAGAGTACGCGTGCGCATGGTTATAAAAGACAGAGAACCGTACCCTTATGCATGTGTAAATGAATTAGAGAAAGAGAAAGACAGCAGCAGGACAGCAGACAGCAGAACGTGTGCATATGTAGATGAAAGAAAGACCTATAGAAAAAAAAAGAAAAGAAATAATAGATTGGAACAAGCAAAGTTGCTTCTGTAGAGAAGTTGGCGATATTACAGCATTACATAGCTCTATATGTATCACTGCATCATTTGAATAGTTTCAGTAAAACCTGTATTACGTTGTTAAACGATACCGAACCGAGACTGTTTCAAGTTCGTTGTTACAGCGCGCAACAGAAAATGTCGCGTAAAATTAGCGAGGATACTCTTTCTGTACACGGGGACAGTTTTAAGGTAAGTATTTCTTAGAGTATGATCTTTAAGTTTTCGTTTAATCACTTTTATACATAATAAACTTTTTAAACTTCATAAACTATTAGTGAATTTATAATTGTTTTCCTAACCTGCGTCATTCATTCAGATTGTAAAAATTTTAATGTTGTCAAGTTCCAACCTCTTGTAGAGTAGTTTTATATATTCAAAGTTAAATATAACACTATTCGATATAAGAAGTATTATTTTTATTAAGTGTATTTTTTTTCGTTGTAGTAAAAGAACAATCGTTGATTCAATATAAAAATATAAAGCTTGTGATATTAATAATCTCATTTTAAGTATTAAATACACGGAATATTTATTACTAGATACCACCTAATATCATTCATCTTACAATTGATTTTTTATTATTACTTAGAAAAATTTCGCATATATATTTTACATAATTATTATTTTGACATCTAAATTTTAGTCTTATTAAAATTTATTATCTGCAAAATTTCAATGCCTATTTGTTATCAAATTTTCGAAAAGTTTTATTATATACTGATTTTTTAATTTTTCTTTATTATTTGCACGAATTTATATTTTTTCAGAGACAAATCAATTTATTGTATTTTATACAATCTTATAGTTAAATAAAAATGATATACTTATTAAAAATTTTACTTCCTGTAAAATTTAACCAATTTTTTATTAGATTATAATTAGGAATTTTATTCAATTTTATTTTTTTAATATTTCAACTCAAATACGAACAAGTACAATAGTTTTTTTAATGAACAATTATTTAATCCAATTAATACCATAAATTTATTAAACTACAGTGATTAAAGATAAAACGGTTGAACTTCGAATTAACCAATGCTAAAACACGTCGAGCGCGCGCACGCTCATACTCACACAAATAGGCATGTCAAACATAAGCGTGTAAATTTATTAGTATACATACAAAGTGTATAAAACCGTATATTACTATAAAATATAAGTAGGGACTATAACTAATTTTAAATAAGTAAACATTACGATTTTAATAATAAATTCAATTACAAAAATGATTAATATATTCATTAATTTATTTCAGTACATACTAAATGGGTATGCAATGTATACAAGAATAAAATTCTTAATAATCGTTTTCCTTAAATTAAAATTCATACATTTTAAAATGCAGTGCAAGAACAGTTTTTATATATTAATTTACATTAAATCTATATATACAAAAGAACTATACAATTTTTGGATAACTTTTATATAAATGACTATAAGACAGATCTTTCTAGAATTTAGTTCACACTCTTACACCTACGCATCAGCTATTTTATTTCTTATATTTTTAGAAAATTCTAAACTTTAATATTGTAATTTTTATTATAAACTTCATTTTTACGATATCTTGATTTATAATATAATTTCAAAGGTAAATTATGTTGAAAGAATCTAATATAAATTATAAAAAAAATTATGTTTACAGTGAATCGATATTTACAATGCAATAATAAAAATTTTCCGTACTAATAATATATGTATAAATATATATATATAATGCATATTTCAATTTTGCGTAATAAACTAAATGCCCATTAATTGATTATATTATTATATTATTAAACTTAAAAATATTATTAAAAATAATATCTATTTAAAAAATGTACAATTTTTAAAACGATTATTATAAAATCGAGAGTAAGAAAATTATTTTTAGAACATTATTTCTTATATAGAATTATTTTTAACTAAAATATGTAATGTTTATGGTTTCGTTTACTTTTGTATACATAAAAATTTTACATTTTAATAAAATCAATGTTTATATAAAATAAATAGATTATTTTAGTAATTATAATATTCTCTTTATTGGTATAGCCATTATTTTTTAATAATTATTATTATAAATATTAATTAATTGTTAATATATTTTTATAAAAATATTTCTGATGATACTGCTTTTACAATTTCATTTGTTATGTAACGATAATCGTCAATCAAAAATGATTTTTATTCAAATAAAAAAAGAATCATCACTAACATTAAACTAAATAAACGTGAATTAAAATGAGTCGATATTCTTATTCACATTACTTACAGACATAATAATGTATAATAATGTAGAATAATTTATAATAAAGTTTAAAAGATTAAATAATATTTTATATTGATGTTTATAAAAATTTCAAGATAGATTTTGAAAATATTTATGTCCAAATAAATGAAAAAGTTACAATTTGAAAATTTACTAATTAGTATTACAAAATTTTCTTATATTATATTAATCTTTTTATTTTATACGTATTTTATACGCACTTTTATCTTATTTAATGAAATAACAAATTATGCTCTTTGCTTTACTATGTTTTAAGCATATCAAATAATAATTACATTTTTATATAATAATGGAATTATTTAGTGGTAAGTTTTAGAAAGTATTAATATTACTTCCATTATAAAATAAGTAAATAAAAGAGAAAAGATAAACATTCTTTTAATAGAAAATATTTTATTTATTCCATTAGTATGAATATTTGTTTCTTAATCAATAGTACGATTTATTTAAAATTAAATTTACATCAAAATATTAAATAAATATACTCTCAATAAGTTATCATACATATATATGTACATATTCATTCTAATTTAAAATTATAAAATAATTAATATATTTTATAAATAAATATAAACATAACCAAACAACAAAACATTCTTTAAAAAATTAGTATATCAATTTAAAAAAATTCTATTAATAATTATGAACACTTTTTGTTACATCTTGTATTAGATTATTACAGAATTAAATTCATACTTTTTTCAAAATTAAAAAAAAATCTATAATTGTTTGCTTTATTGCCTCTCAAATTATAATTTTTCTTCTCAAATTATCAAATCTTATTTCATATTTTTCATAAGCAACTTATTTTTAAATTTTAATTAGTTCCAAAAGTATTTGATTATATCAGTAATTTGTTTGTTTTCTATTTAATATAAATCATTTTTATCATAATATAATACTTATTTATGATTGTTTATTTGTATAATATTTTTAGAAGTAAGTATTTATGAATGCATGGCAATTTTTAATAAAACATAATGTTATGAGTATCTGCTTCCATTCATTAACTAAAATGTTCGTTATTAGTATTAAAATTGTATTAATCGCTTAAGCAGTTTAACATAATTAAATAAAACATATATACATAAACTCAAGTTGTAATAGTTTCAATTTTTCGTATCTAAACCTAATAGCTTGTAAAATGGCTTACAAATCATAAATGCTTCAAATTTTTTATTGTATGATATGTACAGTTGAATAGGTAGGGTTACGGGAAATGCTTATCATCATTTGATTTAGTAATTTGTCTGCGCCTTTATCGTTGCAGAAGATTATTGAACTAAGAAGAAGCTTAATGTCTAGAAATTTATCTTCTTTTTGCAGTGTTTTATTAAATAATTTATTGAAATTTTTTTGTTTGAATTTTAGTTATTCTAAATAATGTAAATACTGTACAAATATTGTAAAAATTGTAGAAATAAATGAGTCTAAACTATAGTTTAGAACTGTTTAAAACTGTATCATAATTTTTTTTTAATGTGTAATTATCAATTATTTATTTATTCTTATTGTTTCGTTAATTTGTAAACATTGAAGAATGTTCATTTTCATAAATCTTATTAATAGAGATTAACTACACCTTGTTTCTATGAATTATCAATGAATGCATAAGTTATATTGGTATGGATTTATATTGAAGTTTTAAATTAAAACTTAAACTTAAAATTATGAATTAAAAGTATAACAGTAATATTTTATTATATTATTATTTTATAATAATATGTCGTAAATATGTGTTTTCTTATACGCATTTAATAGTAAATTGAGAAAAATTTTTTATACAATATTAATACATTTATTATATTCATGAAAACAAGTAATATATTAATATTCTTCATTTCAATACATAAAAAATCTTTTTATATTACCTTGTATAAAGGTAATCCGAAGACATTATTTTATGTATTTTTATCTTTTAAATATTATAATCTTGTAATTATTAGTTAAAATGATATAATAAAATTTAAAAAATAGTTAATATAAGAAAAATCTTTAAGCTGTATATTATAAATAAAAAAATATTTAATATTTATTAATATAAAAATCTACAATCAGTTCTCAAATTTTATAATTTATAAATGAAGAGGAGGTTAACTAATAAAAATATACTCAACATTTCTCATTAGGTGCTTCATCCAATAATTTGCAATCTGGACTATTCTTTTCCTACAAGTAAAGGCATGCAAATTTTTTAGATTTACTTATTACTTTCTTTTTAGTTTCTGAAAATTACTTCATAGTTGTTTTGTACATAAGTTTTATAAGGTTTTAAAATGTTCGTATTTATAAATATATTTTCAACGTTAAACAATATAATATATTGTACTGATATAATATATCTAATAAAGCAAGTTTATTATAATTATTCTTCAATGTATAATCTAACAAATTTACGTGGGCGCGCGCGCGTATATTCTGTATTTTTATCAATCATATTTATGTTTTAAAATCCGATTAAAATAGAATTTATAAAAATAATAGTGTACGAAAGCAATAAACAAAATATATTGAATAGTTGCGTATGTTTTTCAACCACAATCACTATTCTGTTTATAAATTTAAACAATTTAAAAAATATTTAAACCGTTTAAAAAATCCAACTATATAAATAATTATAAACTTCTATTTGTGATTAACAAGGCACTAATTTCATTCTTAATGTTAAATCGAGTACGATATCAGTATATTTATTATTTATATTCTCTATACAGGATTCTTAAAATATTGTATTTCATCTAATAAATAGAAATAGAAATCACACATCATTTCAGTAAAAATTTTTTTTACTTTATATGAAAAGAAATACACAATGCAAATAAAATATTTCAAAATTATAGGGAATAATTTATAATACCTTTTAAAATATTTTTGTAAATGAGATTCCAATTGCTATAAAATTTGTACTTGTTGGTTAAACAAAAAAAAAATAAACAAATTGATAAATAAGAAATTCTTAATTATCTTAAAATTCATTTGTTTAAAAATTTTATTACAATGCTGATTATTTTATACATTATTATACTTTTATTATTGATTTTAAATATTTTGTATAAAATAATTTATATAAAAATATATTTATTAATTTTATTATTTCTTATAATTTAATATTTTCTTCAACTATTTAATTAATTATATAAATTTAAATTTCAATTCTAAATTACTACTTATCAATTCTTATTTTGATTATTGTTATAATACTATATAGTATATAATATTTAATAACAGAAATGTATACCTAGTATAATTGTAGTTTCCTAGAATTTTCTGATATTTAACATGTTGTTTATTATAATGTACCTTTAATTTTTATTTTACTGTTCAATATACTTAAAATATTAAAATAAAATATTATCTGTTTAAATAAGTTTTAATAAATTGTATATAAAAAATAAATAATTTTTTATATAAAATTAATCTTATGTTAAAACTTTCCTTCGAACTAAAAATGAAATGAAACATATTAGTATTAAATATTGACAAAATAATTTTATATACTCTTTGTTTAAACAATATATTTGTTGATATTTATTACTTTTTTTCTTGATATATTTAAAAAAAAAATGTAATTAATATAATTAATAAATTTCTTTCAATTCTTTAGATCAACCATTACATAATCCATGTATTTCATTTAGTATTTAATTTATATATATTTAAAATAAATAACAGTAATTTTTTGTTAAATACATTGTTTATAATTGTCTTTTTATTAATTAAGTTGATTAAATTCTTTTTAATTAATAAACAACTTTTTCGTTAATCATTATTATACCCAAATAAAATTATATTATAACAAACTATCAGTCAAATCTTAACAATAAAAATAAGTTTTCATTTCTATATTTTTTAGTCTAGCTTCCAGTGATTTGACAAAATTACTTTTAATGTTCAATACAAGCACTCTACAATTCATTCTTAGTATCGTATATCGAAAAAATTGTTTAAGTTCCAAAAATGACAACAGTATTAAATATCGCACAATACATGTGTCGATCGAGAAATAATAGTTCACCATTAGTATTATTTATTGAAATAGGACTTAAAATATTGAGAATGTAATACCATCTTTCACGTTGCAATCTTGGGTATGAAGTCGAGTTTTATTTATGTAATTTATAATTAGTTATTAGATATTATGATTCTTCTACACATTTGAACTGAAATATATTTATTTTTAAGGAAAATTAAAAAATATAAACGAAATAATTTCACTCAATCCTAAATTAATAACAATAAATATTATAAACATTTATTATAATTGTTTAGTATTTACTAAACTAATTTTTCTTTGAAAATTTTTTAGTTTTATGATTTGTGTAATTTCACAATTTAACATTATTATAAAATTTTTATGTTTTTTGTGTTTTTTTATATATATTTTTGAATTTTTAAAAAAACAGTTATTTTATTGTTTATTCTTTACTACACATTTTGTCCTTATTAATTTTATATCTTATATCAATTGGATAGAAATTTCAATTTATTTATTATTCCGTTAAAATGTGTTGGATATTTTAGAATAGTTTTGAGTTGAGTTAATTTCTTTCATCGTATAAACTTGAATATTATATATTTTATATTATAGAATTAACTATATTGGTATGTGTAAGCAAAGACTACTAAAATATTTATTCAGATTTAAACGAAAATATTTGAAAGTAATTTTTAAGCAAAGACATAGATTTTTTAAATTCTGTCAAACAACTTTCACCATCATTGCATTCAATTATATATTTTACAGAATATATCGAATGGATCTATAGCATTGATATTATCAAAATAATAATATAATTATAAACAATTATTTACTTTTTTTCTAGTTAATTCTAAAATAGCTTTATTCTATTGTTAATTTATGTATTATATGTTTATTATGACATTTATAATTAGAAATATATGGGAATATCATTTTAAAATACTTTGTTTAGGTAAGGATAAAAAACAACTTTTGTGTTTATCATAACTTTGTATTCATACGTAAATGATGAAAAATTATTTTTTGAACCTAATAATTCTTATGTTACAAATTATAAAATATCGTATCACTTTATAAATTTTTTTATATTTATATATAAATAATTATAGTTAATCATATTTTTTAAATTGAATATAAACATAAAGATATGACATAGTTTTAAAAATTCTAATATTACAAATGACTAGCAATACCAATTTTTATAGAAAATTAAATATTTAGAAAAATAAAAGTATCCATCATATTTTTATGTTATTACGTATCTCATACATTTTACAAACTTTTAAAATTTATTTATTCACATTCATATCAGCTTAATTTTAATATTTTTAATTATTAAGGTTTTATATGTTTCTTTGTAATAGCGAAAATTTACTAACTGACATTATACTATTAAGAAATAGCCATCATTGGATACAGCATACTTAATATTATACAAATTTGTTAAACAGGATTGTTCTCAAAGATATTATTCACTTTTAAAAGTATAGAAAAAATTATAAAGAACAGTATATTTTAATATCATATGTACATGTGTCTACTAGCTTATATTTGTAATCTTACGTTCAAACTACCAAAAATTTTTATATTTACAATTTATTAACGAAATATTTCTCAAATAACCTGTTTTATAGTTTCCATTCTTAATATGTGGATATTAAGATTAACTATATTTTATACCTATCAAAGTTTTTAGCAGCTGCAGTAAATCACATGTTTATTTCTTGTATTTCTTTCTCTGTTTAGTTCTTTTATTGCTACAATTAACTAAAATTACATTTATTTTATACTTCTTTATATACTTAATGAAAAAAACTATTATTTATTCATTGAATTAATTAAGATTTATTATTATAGAAAAAATAAAATTCTTATTTGATTATAATGATATATATTTTCTATTACAGAAACCTCAAATACGTCCGATGATAGCAGAATACGATCCAAAACATGGAGTAAAAACCGAACTTTCAGATATGGTACTTGTAAAGTAAGTGTCTAGAATTTAACATGAAATTTAATTGTAATTAAAATAAAATAATGAATATGAAATGTAAGTGTATACATTATACGTTTTATTTTTTTTAATTTACTAGCGCTAACCTTCTTACTAATTTTTAATTTTTTTATTACGAAAACAATTTTCAATAGTCACCAACAATTTTTAATAAAAAAATTGAGAAATATCTTCCATTTTTCATGAGTTTAATTATTTAATATAATTTTATTAAATCTATCGCTTTGAAAATATATTTACTATTTACGTTGTCTTGAATATACTATTTTTTAATGTTTATTTACATATATATTGTTTGTATCTTTTATTTTCATATAATAAACAATTGCTAAAATAATAAAATATTGAGGAACACAATTTTATGGTTCATCCTATTAAAACATCCTATGTGTTTTTTGTTCAAATAAGATATAGTTTAATTTTATAATATAATCAAGAATAACTATTAAATTTTTTTTTATGCATGTTATAATTAAAATTATGCCAAATATGTTTTTAATTAAATACTGTTAAATTAATTACTTTTAATCTAATATGAATGCTAATTCAAAGTTATTAAATTTGAATATCTAATTAATTAATATTACAAAAGTTATCTTAATTTTCGGAAGTGATTACTAAACAGAATTTCTCAACTGAAATATCAGATTATAACATACATTGAGTTATACTTGATCGTGTTATAAATGTTTGATGCTTAGATTATTAAAATGAATATCCGACTTCATAAAAATTAATAACTTTCTCTAATTATTATAGATGTCTTTTTCAAATTTCTCTTTCAAATTTCTCTTACAAATTATATTTCTAATTGCCTTCATATTTATTTACAATCCTAAAGTAATTGATTAAGTTTAATTCATTACGTAAAAAATTTATATTGTATAAGTTAACTTTTTAATTATAAACCAGAATTATCTTTTTTAATATTATGGGCTATATTTATACTTTTATTATTATAGAAATAGTATTATATAGGATGTAAAATTACTATATATAATTTACCGTACAATAATACAATTATATTATTATGTTATACATTTTAAATAGTATTAATAACAAAAAATAAATAATTTTTTTAATAAGAATATTATAAAAGATGAATAAGAGATTTTTCAGATATAAAATCGTATTTCATTAAACTTCAATCATTGAATCAATTTTTTCAATAAAAATTTATTAAAAATTCTATAAATAAAAATATTCATGTAGTTAAATTTTTTAAAACTATTTTAATAAATTCTAATGTACATTTAATTATTATTAAAACATTTAAAAAATATTATACTATATAAAATTTAGATTCTTAAGTACGTTGCGACTGTACATGGTATATAAAAATATTTTAATAATAATATATTTAATATTTTATGTACGTGAATAAATAAAATTAATATGAAAAATTATTACATTTATTATTAAATTGTAAGTATCTTACATATACTCACTCAAAGATACACATTCAAGGTTTCGAAATCTTGTTTTAGAATATACCTACTAGAGGGGACATAATTTAATATTTAGAAGCGTTGCGTTCCAAGACTAATTACCGAACAAATTATCCAACGTTTTCTTTGCATTTAAGATATCAACTCTGAATGCGATCAAATCCTTGGATTCAGCTAATGAACTCATACAGTCACAGCAGAACCGCGGGTCTGCAAGTTTTTCAACGTCATGCGAATAACTTGCGATAGTTATGTACGGATGATACGACAGTGTCGTATCAACATATGCGATATTTATTTAACATCCTATAATGTTGTATTTATTGTAAAATAATATTTCTTTTCAAGAAAATATATTTTATATGAATATAATATATACATAGATATAAATTTTATATTTATTGTAATAACATTTATTTGCCCGATTTCGTATAAAATATTGTACATAAATCATTTATAAGTAAATTTCATGAATTTTATTAAAATTTAATTCTTAGTAAAAGATTATTATCAATTTATTTTATATTTTAATAAGGTAACGGACTAATGTAACTTTTGTACATTTTTATTATATTAAAAAAATATATATATATATTATGAATAAAATATTATTTTATTCCAATATAATATTTACTATATTGCAAGAAGTAAACAAAATAAGTATAATTGTAATACATTAATTTTTTATACTTGTTATTATTACATTTGAAGTATTTCATGTAATTCCTTACTAGTAATCTTAGAAAACGTTTACAATAGAAAGAGAATCTTTAGTATAATTTGAATTTATGAAATTATAAATATATCTCTTTTTTAATACTTTGCTCTATAATACAATAAACTATAATAAAATGTACAAATAAAAATATTATTTACAGAAGATAATAACTATTAGTTATTTTCAGAATTTATTTTTAATTTTTAAAATAAAAATAAAATAATTTGAAAGCATTTATATGTACCAGCCGTTTTGATTTCGTACTCAATACTTGTATGTATATATATATATACATAATATATTTTAGACTTTACACATAAAAAACAATAAATTATATTTAGATTAATTTTTCGCTTCTTATTGTATAAACAGCATTATACATTATTAAAAATTTAAGAGAAAAAATTGTAATTATAATAATATAAATTTTATACATAATAATGACTGCAAAATAAAAGTTTTGTTTATTATTATTGTTAATTTCTTCTAATTAAATATAATAATAATATTTTTATACTTTAAGAAATTATTAAAGTATTATACTTCAATAAAGTATTTCTAAATTATGAAGTCTAAATAAAATATAATAATTTAATAAAATCCTATTTAATGGATTTTTCACAAAAATAAATTAGTTCTATCAAACGACAACTAATAGAGTAGGAAGTTCTCTATTTTTATAATGTATATGATTTAGAGTAAATATGCGTACGATATGTCGTAAAGTTGTAATTTCGCAAAACAATTCAAAATTATTAAATTTTAACTCACAACATAACATTTTTTCTGAAACATATTTGATAAATACATTTGAATTAATTTTTATATTATATACTCCAAGGTACATTACTTTATATAAATAAATTAAACTATAATTTTATTTATTTTTAATTTACATGATAAAATATTTTCATACACATAAAAATAAATAATATAAAAATATCATTAAAAATAAATAATATAAAAATATCATTAAAAATACAACATATATAAAACATTCTTAATAATCATTTTAATACAAAATGCACTTTACATAGATGTTAATTTTTCATTATCTGAAATCAAATCAAAATAATATTTTTTGATAAAAATTTTTGCAAAAATTTAGAAATTCTAGTAAATTTTATCTGATGAATGAGAACAGCCCAGAAAGAAATATTTAAGACACAATAGAAAGTTAGAAGTATTGAATTCTGAATCGAAGCATTGTCATGAAGAAAACGAATCTAATTTATAATAATGAGTAGAGATCTTTTAAACCCTCTCATAAATTCTATATACAATAAATAAGATATACAATATCTAGACAGATTTAGAAAAAAAAAACAAAAGCATAAATAATTTTGCTTTTTTAAAAATAGATGGATTTTCGTTCGTTTTGGAATTTAGATATGACTTCAAACGCTGTTGCGATTCAGAAATTTGGATTAGTAAGCTTATTTAATCATAACATACGCTTCGATAGCGGTTTTTCCAAGATTCTAATGAAACATAACAGCACATTTTCTTAGAACGAAGTTAGTGAAACGGCAAATTTAAAAACAGATTTACAAAGAAACAAAAAATATTATAGTAATATTTTTTGGAATAATAGTCATTTTATTTATATGCAAATTTGGATAAAAAGAGAGAAAAGTTACAAATATTACAGTGCAGCTAGAATAAATTTTTCTTTGGGGTGTATCGTGTAAGTTGTCAAAAGAATATTTGATATGCTTTACACTAATTTTGTTACTATTGCAGGTACAAATGCGAAAAAAATGAAGTTCCAATTATGCTTACGAATGGCTCTACACTGCCACTAGTTGACCGTCCAAATGATGAAGAAGCCGATCTGTACAATCCTTTTGAACACCGTAAACTTGCTCACCCCACAAGTGATATTGATACACTTATTCACTTGTTAAAAGGTAGTCTTGGTTCGGGGATATTAGCAATGCCAGTAGCCTTTAAGAGTGCTGGCCTATTTTTTGGGTTATTTGCAACTTTCTTCATTGGTGGAATTTGTACATATTGTGTACATATACTAGTCAAGTGTGCTCATGTGCTTTGCAGGCGAACACAAACGCCCAGCTTAGGCTTTGCAGAAGTTGCTGAGGCAGCTTTTCTCGTTGGACCTGAACCGATTCAAAAATACGCACGGTTAGCCAAGTAAGAAATCTCTGAAAAAGTGTGTTAATTCTTATTATAAATTATATTTTATAAGGGTATTATTTCAATTTCATGCCTTTTTTATTTACATTTATTTACATTTAATACAAAGTTTTAATATTAGTTTTATCTAATTTAATGTAAAATTTGTGATAAATTAAAAATGAAAATTAAACAATGCTTTTAAAAGTAATTACCTTTTATTTTTTATTATTTTAAGTATATATTTAAAATTTAAGTTATATTTTTTATTCTAAAATATTTTAAATAAAAATATTAAAAATATTAAGTAATTAATGCAATAGAGGACTTAAACATGTTTTAATAATTCTTTAATTATTTTATTGTAAAGAAATATTCTAATAATTTCATATTCAAATAATTTTTCTAATGAATTTGATTGTTAATTACAAATTGTTTAATATACAATGTAATTATATTTATAAAAATAAACTTGTGTTATCTTTTACCTATAATCTAATTCAGTGTTTCATTAAGAAGTTAAATTTAATATAGTTTCTTTTTAACTTTTTACATAATATTTATCAAAAATATGTAGCAATTCTGAACAAGTTTATATTCTGCGTTTATTTTTATAAAATTGAAAATAAAAATATTTTGTAAAATTTAGTTTAATTCATTTATCATTTTACTGTTTTTTATGCTATGAATGTAATTTAAAATATATAAAAATATTCTAATTAAAAAAACTGTAATGAATTTTCAATTCTAAAAAACTTATAAAATATACTTATAACTTATAAAATAACTTCTATTTATGCTATATACAAATTTACGACAACGCTTTCGTACAGTTAATAATTCACGAAAGATAAATAATTTCTGTCACGTGGCATTTATAAAAAAAATATAATACTTATAAAGTGAAGATCAGGTAGAATTCACGAACGCGTACTCCGCGAGTCTTACATCCACCTTATGCCATTGCTAAAAATTATTATGTGCCCTCAGTATCAGAATCCATTCGGTATTATAATTTAGTAAGATTATCGAATACTCAATCCTTCTACTCTCAATATTGAAGATTACTTTTTTACGCTACTAATATAATTTTAGAATTCTAAAATTAATTTTAATTTTATCAATATTACATTATTTCTAACAGTAAATAGTAAATTTAAAAATACTAAGTGAATTAAAATTTATGTAAAGAATGTTGCGCGTAAAATTTTTAAACAAAACAATTACGTTGAAAATTATAAATTCAAATTTATAAAATTCTGTTATAAATTTAATTGGATTATATAAGAATAAATTTTCATTAATCTTATATTTTCATTTGTAACAGTAAATAGTAAAAAATTAAAATATTGTGAGAATTAAAATTTATTTAACAAGTGTTGATCGTAAAAATTCTATAGAAAAAAATTACTTTAAAAATTATAAATTTAATAGGATTATGTAATAATAAACATCAATCAAGGCTGCTCAAATATAAATGTATAGATATTTTTAAAATACGAAAATATGTGCTAAGATATCTTACTAAAAAGACATATTTGTTAGTTTATATATTTTACATAAATTTATAATTATTAATTTTATAAGTTTTATAAAAGTAAAAGTACTTTAATTAGATTTTTCAGTTAAATATTTATATAAAATTTAATATTTTTGTCAGTATCGTCTGCAAACATCATATTTTTATCAAATTGAATAATAATAAATCAATAAAAAAAATTATACATTTTAAAAATAAAGCTTTTGTTTTAATTTACAGAGCAATTATCAATACATTTTTGGTTTTGGATCTCATAGGATGTTGCTGTGTATACGTTGTTTTCGTTTCAGAAAACATTAAACAAGTTGCAGATTTTTATATGGATCCAGATTGGGATGTAAGGATTTACATGGCCATACTACTTCCATTTTTGATCCTTTTTTCTTTAGTAAGAAATCTAAAATATCTAGCTCCATTTTCTATGATAGCCAATGGTTTAATTGCTGCTGGCTTGGGAGTTACATTCTATTATATTTTTTCTGACTTGCCACCTATTGAAAGCGTTAGAAAAATTTCCTCTTGGAATGAAATGCCTCTTTTCTTTGGTATAGCTATATTTGCATTGGAGGGTATTGGTGTTGTAAGTAGTACTTATATTTAAAACTATTTAAAGCTTTCTATAAAAATGTTTTTATAATATCTTCAGTACAGTTTTAAATATTAATTGTAAAAATCGAATTCTTATATACAACAAAATTTACTATAAAAACATTTTGTATCGATTTTTTAATTAATAATCTTAATAACGATTTATTCAAATTTAAATAAATAATTTACATTTCAATTATCAAATATATGGTAATTATTTATATGAAAACGGTATTATAATTACAAATTATGTAACAAAATTAGTAATTAATAAAAAAAAATAAACCCAAATTTACTTTTAATTTTATTTCAAGTAATCTAAAAATATGTATACACAAAGATAAAAGTAAAGATTTAATAAATATTTTAGTTATATTAAAATTTATTACTTAATTATAATTTTCATATTAGTGACAATTATATCAAAATATTTAACCGAATTTGAAAATAATGAATTTCGAAGCGTACATCATTAAGCTCAAATCCTTGAGAATGTTTCGGATCTTCGTCTTATGATCTTATAATTCAAATGTAATTTTGAAAGTTATAGTATTTTAAGTAATCCTAATTTCATAATTTATATTTTTTGGTAATATTAAGAATTAAATATTAAATATAACAAATTTGTTTACTTTATTATACTGTAATATATTTGTATAGGTTGGCCTAGTAAGTCTGTAGATCGACTTGAAATTAAATATTGATAAAAAGTATTACTACAGAATATTTGTAAAATGAAATGTTCAAAAATTTTATTATAATTATAAAATTTTTTATAAAGATTCATATTATTACCCCTGATATGTATATCAAAATTGAACTTTAAAATATTTTATACTAACTTCTAATCAATAAAATTACTATATTTTTTGAGAATTTTGAGAAAATACTCTAGTTTCTCATATACAGGTTTTAAACTACGAAAAAAATAACAGTTTCTGTATTATAATTAAAAATTTATATGTGCATTACTAATCCGTCGTATTACACAGATTTCTATTTGATATATTCCTTTACATGGGATAATAAAAATATAATTCAACTTAGTCTTTTATTACATTTCATAAATTGAAACTGTAATTTAATATATACCTACTATTATATGTAGTAAATATAATTTAAAAAATTAAGACTCGTTCTTTTTATATAAAGATAAATATTATTGACAAAATCTGGAATAAGAAAAATACTTCTACTATAATTTATAAATTTTTATAAAAAACATTCATAATGAAAAGCTAACATTTAATGAAATAGGTTGAGATATTTATAGTATTGAAATTTAATTAAACTCTAAAATATTTTGTATATAATACAGAAATTTCTGGCTTTAGTCATGTTTAGATTATAAAATATTAATTTTATTTTCGATTATATACAAATGCTTTAAATTTTAAATCGATTATATAAAATATCATTAAAATTGTACTAAAGATACACTGTAAGTATTATTAAATATTACTCAAATATATTCTTTAAAAAAAATTTTGTTTTTATATTTTGACATTTTTTAACAAAAACTTAATGCTTAATGAAATTTAAAATAAAATTTGAGAAAAATAATTATTTTATAGGTTATGCCTTTGGAAAATAATATGAAAACTCCAACCCATTTCATTGGATGCCCTGGAGTTTTGAACATTGGTATGTTCTTTGTTATAACTCTTTATAGTACTGTTGGTTTCTTCGGTTATTTAAGATACCAAGATGACACTAAAGGTTCAATTACTTTAAATTTGGATGAGACAGAAGTTCTTGCCCAATCAGTTAAGTTAATGATAGCTGCTGCAATTTTTCTCACCTATGGGCTCCAGTTTTACGTACCAATGGAAATTATTTGGAAAAATATAAAGTATATGTTTGGATCGCATAAACTAATGGCTGAATATACTTTACGTGTAATTTTAGTTTCATTTACTGTTTGTATGGCTGTTGCTATTCCGAACCTTGGGCCATTCATCTCACTAGTTGGTGCTCTCTGTTTATCTACTCTTGGTCTCATGTTTCCATCTATAATAGAACTTGTAACTATTTGGCAAGAAGAAAATGGATTCGGACCTTTTAATTGGCGATTATGGAAAAACATCTTAATCATCTTATTTGGTGTAATTGGACTACTAACGGGCACTTACACTAGTATTTGTGAAATTTCTAAAGTTACTAATGGTACTGAAATTGGCCATTAGATTATATTATTAACTGTCGACAATTTCTTATACGTTTTTATCTACAGTGAAAGTATGTAGGAAATGAAGCGGTCAATAAGTCCAAATTTTTCCGTCAACCTGCAAAATGATAAATTAACCGTTTAAAATGTCAATAACTAAAAAAAAACTGCTTCAATCATTCAGCTTGCAATGTGTAGTAAAGTATTTTTATTTATTGCTCGTATATTTGAGGTCTTCCATAGAAAATACAGAATCAATAGTAGAGTTATACTCTGCATAACGTAGAATAAATTCATAAATATTTTATCTGTAAAAAATTAGCATGGTCATTATTGTATACAAGGTACATTACAAATACAAGGTAAAATCAGTTTACATAGGTTTTGAACAATTGTATTCGGTTTTTTTTCATTAATATCTAATTATTGCTGCATACAGTAATTATAAACAATGTTTATTGTAATTGTCTTTTTTATTTTTTATTTTACATATTTTATTTCTTTAAATGTATTATAAAAAAAGAATTAAAATTAATATGTACAGTACATAGAACTAATGTCTTAATTGATAGTGGTTCTACTTTCATCTGAAGGAATCATGCTGATACATATATATATGCATATATATATATATATATTATTATTATTGTTTTTTTTCTATAGTTTGAGTCAATAACTTGGTTTGATTAAATATGATTTATATTTACTCTGGCTTGGTGATTAATTTTTTTGCTGGTAACTAAAATAAACATTATTTAAAATTACATTCTTGAAAATAATGAAATAATATAAAACTATAATAATTTTAACTTTATCTTGGGTAAGAAATAAAATGTACACAACCATTATAACGATTGGAACAAGTAGCAATAGAAAAAATATTTTAATATAAATTTTTCAAATGAAATGTGATATGGGTGAATTTTACCTATAATATTTATTACCTTACAAAGTTTTTATTGTCTTAGACTTTTTTATGTGATAAATCTGTCACCTACCAGTATTGATATATTGTAAAATATGTAAATCAGTTAGTTTGGAAAATATATGACTATTATTTGTTTTAATTTGAGTTATTTTCAATACAAAACAAGCTTTTCTATTTCACAATTATTAAATTCCTACAATATAAACTGTTCATTCAAGAAATATAGCTTATAAATTTCATAAATAATAAGATTGCTTGAAAATGCTCCTGAGTAAAATATGAATACCATGTTTCTAACACATATATGTATACATATTTATTTGAAAGAGAATAATTTAAAATTTTTACTAAAAATTTAATATTTATTTTTATTTTGTAATGTATTATAATTTTAAAAAACTGAAGTTCAGATTGAAAAGTAATAGTAAAGTTATTGGTATCAAATCGTATGTATCGAATATGTAAAACTGGTGCTATGATGACTTATATTAGCAGCTGGTAATTTTCATGCAAAAATAGTTAATATGCTGTGCATCTAATATTAAGCAAATAAAATATAAAATTAATATTTATGTACGAACATTAAAGGAAGAAAAGATAATTAAATGATATTTGACAGAGAGAATGAAAGGAAAATAGACCAAATTATTCAATAAAATATAATCTGAAGTTCAAGTATTAAATAGAATATTTCATTCAAATTTCAAATACCTTAAAAATTTTTTAAATAATCTTTACTTTGAAAAAATACCAACAATATTAAAATAAATATCATTTTTTTATAATATAAGAATACTAATATTTTTGCATACAAAGTTAGAATTTCCTCAGTTAAAAACTATAAAAGTTTAAATACTAAATTAATTTTTTGTTAATGATTTTGAATTAAAATACTTCATTGACAATATAACTTTTATTTTAGACTAATAATTTAATTATTCAATTTAAATTTGTGAATTATAATTAATTGTAACTACTATAATTGTGTTAATATCGTTTAAGAAGTAACGAAACATTTTCAAATTTCAAATTTAATAATAAACATTTTTTAGAATACATAAAACTTTATGTTGTATTAATGTAAATAAATGTATATTTATACAAAAACAATATATTTTTATTACTATTTATTGTATCATACAAAATATCTAGTTAAAACAAGTTAATTATTGTACATAATTTTTTAGGTAATTTTTATATTTTGTGGATAGTTACTGAATAAAACTATTTTAAGTGATCTTATTACTTACTATTATTGCAACTAAAAATATTATTTTTAATAACCGAAATAATATGTTTATTCAAATTTAAGAAGTACTATTTTTTACATTTTATTGCGTTCATCGTATAATTTCCTTAATGTTTAAATTTGTTTTTACTTACATATTATTAAAATTTAATTAAAAAGTTTTTTAATATATTAAATTATAATTGATCGCCTAAAATTTCTTTTATAATAAATTAATTAATCAAACATAAATATTTGCTTAAATTAAATAATTATTTGTATGAGAAATTGAATTAATAATTGATTGTTTTTATTTTACTATTTTACTAGTTATAATTAAAATTATATCTAAAATATATACTAAAAATTTGTGGCTAATTATACATGAATTTGTTAATTCTATTACATAATACTTGGAAAATAAAGAAATTTCGCCAAAAACAAAATTGTAGATTATGATATTAATCAAATCGATAAATATAAATATTATTTATATTCAAAATATAATTACGAATATACACTTGAATTATATTGAAAACATTTCTTAAGTTTGGTATTTCTAATTCTTTAAAATATTTAATAATAAATTACAGTATTAGAATATTAATATATTTTTGTGAATATCTGTGGATCTCTAAATTATAGAAATATATAAAGTACCTTTATATTTACATCAAAATACAAAATATTAAAAATTAACTTTTATTTAATTTCATATTGAAAAATTTTATATAAAATTTTAATAAAATAAATTAAATTATATTAAATATAAAGTATATTGTACATTGATTTATAGAAAAAATAAAAATATATTATAAATGTAATCTAAACTCGGAAATTTCATTTACAAGCATTTGTATGTCGCCGAAAATTCTTTCTTTAACTTGGATCTTTTCCTGGAATATAATAGTTCATGTAGAATATAAAATTGACACAAAATTTTTATTCTAAATTATTCCTTCTGAAATATTATTCGCCAATAGTTTCAATTTTAATATAAATTATTAATTAAACAATATTAAAAAATATTGAAATCTTCATATTTTTATATAATTTTCTAATTTAATATTTAAAAGCTGATTTAAATTTTTTTTATTTTATTATTGCTCAATATAAAATGCTCAATAAAATTTGATGCAATAGAACACTTGAAGTAATAACAATAAATTATTTCTTAAACATTACAATACTAATTTATATTAGAGTATACAAGAGCGAATTAATTATAATTTAGGACGGGCAAAACAGTGATTAATATAGTTTTCTCTTTACGATACCTTTCCTGCCTTTAAAGATCTGTACCTAAAACTATTAGTAGCAATACTTCTTTTACTACAAACACCTCGTACCTGCGAATGATAAGATCTTATGTTTCTTTAACTTATAACCTAAAGTGCGAAAAGACAAGATTTTTTTGTGACCAACTTGTCTTATCATAAGGTAATTCATCATATTGATTATCGCCTTCTTATTATCATAAATGTATGAATAATTATCTTGAAAAACAAATTTTACGATTTAAGGCGATTTTTTTTTTAAGACTAAATCATTTTCTAGTTTGTAAACATTGTAGCCTTTTTATCACTATTTAATTTGCTGGTCAAAAGTTTTAACTATTAGTCGAATTCGACATGAGTTCTGTTTCCGACATTCCAAATAAATTTTTTTTTGCCAACCACAAAACTGTGTACTTCAGAATGAATAATTCACCTTAGATATTTTAAACCAAAGTTTAAACTTTGATTTTAATTTCATGAGTTTCATGGGCACCCTTTATTATATCGTTCACATACTTTTAATGTTTCAAACGCTCATAATCGACATTTTCGCATAATTGAACAAAATTATAAAAAACTCATTGTGATGAATATAAATGATGTAAAGTATATTCTAAATGTTGATGTTCGCAGTTATCCGCGATAGCATAAATTGTAGTAGTCATTTGCATATTTTTAAAACATAAAGTGCTAAATAATTCTGCTAAATTTATTAACGAAAGCAATTTTGTTGAATTTATTTTGACTTTAAAAATTTGACTATACAAGAATCCTATTTTATAAGCTTAGTTTTTATGTTCAAAAATACTTCGCATATCAAAATTTATAAGCATAATTTTAATTGGACAGTAAAATTAATATTATCAAAAAAAAAAAAAAAAGAATTCATTGCAGCTTACATCATATAAATATACATGTATTTTTTTAAATATAAGATTTATGAAAATTAGAGTATTATAGTAATAACTTAGTTTTTGTTAATATGAATAAACAATAAATGATTTATTTATTATTTATTGCTAATATAATAAAACCTTGTTAATTTATTTTTAGTGCACGAACCAACAATATATAAACAAAATTAGAAGTAATCATTTATATACATTTATTTATATATAACAGAAATCAAAAAGAGTAATGTTAGTAAAATAACATTAAAAATAAGTTTGAACAAAGATTGTTAAACACTGGGATGGGGTGGGAGATTCAGGTAGAAATAATAACGCCTTTTCTTACTTTAAATGTTTATTGGTCACGGCCCTGTGTCGCGTCGCTTGCCCTTGTTCTCCGTTTGCGTTGCTCAACCCTTGCCACACTTGCTTTCGCTGTTCAAGACTCCTGCGAGCTTTGATGGTACGTCCGGTTTCGTATTTACCGACGCTGCCACGTGTCCGCGTTACAACTAAACTTGACGCCAATCTCCGCCGGCGTGGCGGAGGCCCGGCCCCTTGCGCTGTGTGCGTGTGTGCTCCCACCTTCCCTTCAGGCTGGCGTTAGCTGCGACGTTGTTTCGCGGACCTTTTGAAAACCTCCCAGTTGTTCGTGCACTTGCTGGTTGTGGCTCGTGCCCTCCGTTCTTCGATGTTCTCACTCCTTGCCTTTTTTCTTACTCTTCTGGAATTTTCTCGATCTTTTCTTTTTTGCTCTCAGCTTCGCTTTCGGTAGTGCTCGTCGTCTCTTCCTTGCGAAAGTTCAAGAACTAGAAGTTTCCTTCTAGTGTTGGCTCGGCCGACGTGCACATCACGCCGCGCCTCCCTCTCCGTTGCTTTCTCTCGATGCTTCCTTGCTGTTGGGTGGGGACGCGTGCACACTGCCCCGCGCCGCCCTCTTCGTCACGGACCGCGGGCGCAGATAGCAGCCCCCAGCGCCCTTCTCCGTTGCTTTCTCTCGATGCTTTCTTGGGTAGGAAAGCGGGCACCCCGCCCCACGCCGCCTCCCCCATCCAGGTTGGACCGCGGGCGCAGTTAGCAGCCACAGCTCCCCTCCCCCCGGTGTCCCTCCTGTTCCGCTGCCTCTTCCCTATCTAGCCGTCGGTCAGCTCCCGCGTCGCTGGTCTTTCCGTTCTCAATCCCCCCTCGCGTTCGTTTACAAAGATAAAACAAGGTAGAAGTGTTACGAACAATATTACAAAATTTACAAATTCTATTCTTTCCGCGGATCTTTTCCTCGGCAAGGAAGAAACAGCTTTCCGCTTATAGAATTACAATTACAAATCGGAATTGATCCAGACAATGTAGCAGAGGTTTTGTCTTTGTAATGTAAAGGTTCATTGGTACAATTTAGAATTCCGTACTATACTATATAACCATAAGCATATGTTTATGTCGACTTTATTTTTCAAAGAATGTTACATCACAAATCCTAGATACACCAAAAACTAATTGTTTTAGGAAATCAGCTTTTCTTAATGGTAAAAATTGGTATTCGATAACAAATTATTTAAGAACGAGACTACTAAATAAAATTTTTTTTATAAATTTCTTGAAGTAATTTGAATTAATCTGTATTTTTCAACTAAAAAAATTACTTTTAGACTATATTTGTAATTCAACAACGTAGTTTTATTTATATATTTCATAAAATCAATATATCAAATAATAGAAGTATAAGTAATTGATAGCAATTTACAATCATTAACTGCGAATTTAAATTTAATCATTCTTATACTTATTGGTATTAGGAAATAATAATCTTATCTCTAATGGCTTTCTAACAGAGTAAAAAAATAGTTACATTGAAAAAATATTAACAATTATTTCATATAGTTAGTATTTAAGGATGTTCCCGATAAAAACCACATAAAAATAGATTTTAGAATTGTAATTTTTGACCATTCAAATTTTCATTTACAAAATAACAATAACTTGGATAACAATAAAGTACAATGAATGTTATTGTATAGTCATCAAACTATAATATCATTACAAAAAAAATTATATTAGATAAATTAAAATTATTGTATTGTAATAGAAGTTAATTCTTAAAATACTTAAATAGAGAAAATTTTACTGTGAGGTAAATCTTCAAGAAATTATCATAAAATTACTTGTTACGACTCATTAGATTATTATATACTTTTGACTCATTAGATTATTACAGCTCAATTTTATTTACTATGTAGATACCTGCATTATAAGTTCAACAAGTATCCCTATTTTCAATTACTCATGCATTTGAAGAAAAATCTATTTACTATAAAATATACTAATTTTTATTTAGTCTTGTTTACTCTCAAAAATTAACTTGCAATATACACCTCTACATTAAACGTTAAAACAAATATTTTTATTCAAAATATGTTTGAAACATATCAGTAAACGGGAATATCTCGAACCGGGCGTACCATTTTCCTTTTCCTTTCCCCTTTTCGCTCGTCCGGCCTCCCATTCCCGACTGCCTCGTCCTTCCCTCTACATGAGTCACGTCTCTTCCCGTCGCCTCCCTACGGTAACGCGGCGGAGCAGGCGTTCATCTCTCGAGGGCTCTTGCCCTGCGGTCGACCCGGGAGGTGCAATTAGTCTGCGTCTCCCGAGTGATCCGCGAGGCGAAATCAATTGCTAACCCCGTAGAACCGGCACCTTCGTGCGTGTCTCGTTTCGCGTTTGCGGTTTCCTCTGTCACCATTCCTCTCCGCGTTGCTGCGTCCGCAACACTTATTAATAATAAAATTAACATATTTTGAGATATCGATGATCGACTTACTAATGTTAATGTCAGGACTATTAAGAAAATACAAGTTTTCTATATAAAAGTAAAAAAGAACAAAACTTGTACTCAAAATGTAAAATACAGTAGAAAATATTATCAAAATTTATTTAAAAGTGTAAGTATGATACATTTGTATCTAAATATGTTGGGCCCGTAAATTTAATTTTACTTTTAATTTTAATTTTATCTACAGGTTCAGGAAAGGGTGGGGGATAAAGTTGCAGCTAATAAATGACACCTTGGTTTAATTTGAACAAATATTATTTATTTATTTTATACTTCCACAGAGCATAAAAAACCTCCTTCTCTGTAGAAGGCGGAAAAAGCAGATATCGAACTAATTTGCGGTACTGGTCAGGCGCTCACGCTTACTAAATCGATACTTATTCTACCACTCGTTTACTAGTATACTTATGAGATTCGCAACGAGAATGATTGTCGAAAGGGTAAGGACCGGCCCAATCAGACCTGACCGTCAGCCCATGCAGTCCAAGGAGATGAGTGACCAGCGGAGACAATCCTAATCAGACTTGGTCGTCAGACCCAGTACGTCCAAGGTTGGCCAGGTGACACAGTCCCATGCAGACCCAGTCGGTTCCTCTCGGGTGCAGTTCGATACGTGATCAGGTAGAGGCGTTCCCGTACCTCCACTCACTGGACTTGACTTCAGCCTCAATTTACCCCGTTTAATAATACGAATTACTAATGGCTCCATCACTCGAATGAATTACCACGGTCGCTCTTCTAAAGCTAGAGAATCACTACTAACTGCGCGCCTTACAATATTTAATTATCGCTTGACCGCCCCTCTTGGGAGGCTTAAAGAAAGATTCCATTATATATAGTGGACTCTCAGGTTACTTGCCGCTAAGAATTTTACTACTCTCTAAACTAAACTAAAATTATTTACAACACAGACCAAAGGCGATGACGATGGTCTCGAACAAAACATATAATTATTACATACATATAAACATATAACATATAAACATATAAACATATAATAAAACTTAAGATAAAAAAATCAAAATAAAAATACGAAAATATAAGAATAAGCTACATGAAATGAAAATGATTTTAAAAACCTACCTACGCCAAATCATCGAAGATTTGATTGAAAAACGACACAATGAAGTACAAGAAAAAATGTATGCAAAGGGTATAAAATAATGATCTACTATAAATCAAATCAAGGTTACTGGAGAAAAATAATCTGCAAATCCATTGAAGATTTTAGTAGATAACGATTTAAAGAAGGCAAGTACTCGGATTTAATTATTTATTATTAATAGAAGTTGTTGCGGACGCAGCAACGAAGAGGGGAGTAACAACAGGGGGGAGCACGAGTCGAGACGCGTACAAAGGTGACGATTCTTCGGGGCTAGCAACTGATTTCGCCTCGCGGATCGCCCGTGGGATGCAGACTAATTGTGCCCGCGGGCCACTAACGGAGCAAGGTCGGACGCCGACGCCCCGCGGAATACTCTCGGGCGCAGGGCAAGAGCCCTGGAGGTTCGAACACCCGTTGCGCCGTGTTACCGTAAGGAAACGACGTAACGCGCGTAGATGGAAGGAGAAGAAACTCAAGTATGAGAGGTCGGAAGAGCGAAAAGTGGAAAGGGAAGTTGAAATGATACGCCCGGTCTGAGATATCCCCCCGCCAGCGCAAGAAACAAAAAAACTAAGTGGAGAGAAGAAGGAAGATAGGACACCGGAACAGACAAGTTGGGGAGGGTAAGTGAAAGTTTCCCAAGGACAGAAGAGAGCGCCCGGAAGGACGGAGTGGGAGGCAGTTTTGCGTCTGACGTAGGCCGAATCGCATCCTTGTTTGTACACTAGAAACAGACGCGAAATACATCGGAAAACGAATATCCTCGACTGGACTATCACACGAGCTACCGAAAGGAATGTAGACGCAATGTCGACCTACGAGAACAAGAGTCACGTCAGGCCCACACCTACATCTGGGGGAGCGAAGACGCAACGTCAACGAGACGCAAGCTGCGTCAATCCGCGTGACTTGGCGTAACCCACCCACACGCGAACATCTACGACAAAGACATCGACACGGATGCTACACTGCCGAAGAACGAAGACCTCCTACACTAACACCGACGCCGAACAACAACCGAAGCCGACGCACAAGTCCCGAGTGACGTCACGCCCCACCACCGCCATAGAGCCGTAGCGACGCCCCACTCCCACGACGGCCTCAGCCTGCACCCCGCCGCAGCCGCCAACGACTGAAAAGCAGGACGAGCACGTCACGCAAATAAAGACGACCCCGAGACAACTGACTGCTATCCCCTTCCCACACCCGCCTAGCATCGCCGACACAGCCACCACGAGGCCCTACGAATTTGTACGCACAGCGAAAATAAAGGAGTTTAACTGGATCCGTGTAACGTCATTCACCCCCTCCCAGTCATCCCACACGATGGTAGTCCCGTCCGCCTCGGTCGAGAACAGAAGTGATAGGAAATAATAAAATCTGTACTTATCCTTAACAAATATAAAAAAAAGGAATAATTAAGTGTACAGCAAATTATGCCTTCTTCATAAATTTAATTATTTTTTTATCAAAATAGAACTATTATTTAAATTAAACAAAGGGTTTCAAAAATAACAATAAAAATTTGTAGTTATTTAACTTTTATAAAAAATTGAATTTCAAATTAAATTTTGGGACGATATTTTGTGGATAAATACTACCAAACAAACAATTAAAGAAGAAATCACTTATCTCCCTCTATATTTTTATCGATTAAGGTAAAACAAGAATCTGTGATGAGTATACTTCCACTGTCTCCTCTCCGAGGAGAGGTGTTAAATGCTCGTTTTGAGCCTAATGTTTTAATCTAATAGCTCGGGATAAGCAATAAATATAATATGCCAGATGCTCTTGTTTAATAAATACGAATTTAAATATACATTTGATTTATAATATTTAAATTTTTACTTCCCTTTAATTGAGTGATAATTTTTTATCATGGCGGTTTGTTTTATTTATTTTATTTCTTACTTTCTTCCTTCCTCCTGTCCTGGATGTGCGAACGCGGCACGGATGATGCGAATCGGAATGGAGAAATTAAGGAAGATTAGTTTGTTTATAATGAGTGCTCGCTCCCGCGTAGCGGTCAGTGGTAGGGTAGGTGGCGGTGGGGAACCGGACGTAGCACTCCGGCTGAGGGACGTCGCCGTGGGTCTCGGTCAGCGGTGGGGGTGTGACGTCATTCGTGGTCGGCGTCGTCGTCGGTTGCTGTCGCCTCTTCTCCACTGTCCATGTCGTTGTTGGTGTTGGCGGGCTTCGCCTCTCGATGGCGTGACGTCGGTGTGGGTAGGCGACGCCAAGCCTTGGACAGAGATCGAGATGCGATGTCCTGTGTCGGCGATCGCGTCTCGTCGGCTTTGTGCCTTTGCTCCTCCGTCTATGGGTGAAGGCTCGACGTGGCTCTCCCTCGATTGGGGTCCCGGTTGTCTTCTTTCCAGGTTGGCGAATGCGATGGTCCGGTCAACAGCGGTTGTGTTGTGAAAGAAGCTTTTTTCATTTCTCTAATGCTGATACGATTCGACCAGCGTCGGCCCAAAAACTGAAAAACTCACATCGTCCTTCCGGTTCCTCTCACCAGCCCCTGGGAAACTTTCTCTTTCCCTCTCCACTTCGATGTTCCGGGTTTCCTCCTTTCCTCCTTCCCTCCACCCAGTCCCCTCGTCTCTCACGTTGACGGGATATTTCGAACCGGACGTACCATTTACCTTTTCCTTTCTGCTTGCCTGACCTTCTATCTCCGAGCTCTTCGTCCTTCCCTCTTCACGAGTCTCGTCCCTTCCCGTCGTCTCCCCACGGTCGCGTTATGGAGTAGGTGTCCACATCTCCGGGGCTCTAGTTCTACGCTCGTGGGGCAGGACGTCATCGTCCGCCCACGCCTGTGGGCTGTTCGCGGGCGTCGGCATCTGATCCTACCTCGCGGCTGACCTGAGAGGTGCAGTCCGTCTGCGTCTCCCGGGTGATCCGCGAAGTGAAATCAGCTGGCACCTCGCGGGAGACCCACGAGACGAAATCAGTTAGCCCCGGAGAATCGACGCCTTCGTAGTCTCGATTTGCGCTCTCCTCTGCCGTCATTCCCTTCCATGTTGCTGCGTCCGTAACACTGGTAATATTAAAACGCTCTATTCTTAAATGGAGTCATCGGAAAGCGCGATTTTTTTATTGAGTAATCCTTGTTCAGCAGTCTTTCCCAATAAAAAAATCTCACATAATTTCGCATGCGTATAATAAAACCTCTTTTATTAATTAATTATTATTCTTAATATTACAAATTTTATTTTAATATGCTTTATAATATATATATTTTTACTTCTCTTCTCCGTTTTTATCTTTTGCATTTCGAATTCAACCATGCTGTAAAATTTATAAATATTCACTACTCCACAATAATACTTCTTTATAATAGTATAGTTTAGTTTTTATAGTATACAATTCCCATATTAATATAGACACGCAATCGTATTTTTAGTTTTAAACTGGGATGGTACGGCGGTTACTATAAAAGCGGTATCAAAGATTGTAAATATTTATTTTCTCTATTAGGTAATATTATCTCTTGAGAACCCGTTTTTCAGATACTTAATAAATTTCTTTCTTTAACCAGTGCATTGTCAGGTGACGTAACAAGTCATACAATTAATATGGCTTGTCTTTTAAATTTTTTATAGGACGTCATTTAATATTTTCTTATTTTTTAAAAGCATGTTTAAATATACAATTTTCAAATTTAATTATGTATAATCATTGAATGAGCTTATAATTATTAACGATAGAATAAACAAGTTTGTATTTATTACCAAAACCTATATTATTAAGAAGTAATTAAATTTTATAATACATATGCTAAATTTGTACAAATATTTAATCGGAAATAGTTTTTATAATCATTATTATTATAAATTTTTATTAAAGTATTCTTAATATTGAAAATATGCAGCTAGATATGTTATTTTCAGTTTGAAGCCAATTTTAAAAATGTTGAAAGAACTGATTAAAAAAAAAAGTCACATTTCAGATTTTACTGAGGTAATTATATTAACTTTAATTTTATCATATTATATACTACTTGTTTTTTTATTAATTTAGATAGATATATGTGAAGATGAAGATCAGATTACCAATTTTGAGAAAATTTTAAAAATGTTGATAAACGCAGGTTATTATAGAGCAAGAATTATAGGTTTATCAAATTTTGACAAGGTATTTATAACTTTTTTTTATTTTAATTTCATTTTATGTAATACTATTAGTAATTTATAATTAATAATTGAAAAAACTGACATTTTAATATATTTAATTTATTTAAATTCTAATTTATTTAGTAATATATAACTGATTTTTGTTGTTATTAAATACAGATTGTTGGAGGAATGACCTGGTGTATAGAATCTTGTTTTTTTGGCATAGATATAGATTTACTTTTTCAAGAAAACCTTACGATCGGTCAGAAAATGTAACTTGTTTAATGTATATCTTACTTCATATAAAATATTTCATAGAACTTATAATAATATTATACTATTTAGCTTAATTAAGAAAAAATAATAAAATTAAAATTTTATTAGAAGTATTAAATATTTTTATACATTATATAATTTTTCTACTTTGCTATTGATACAATTTAATACTTTATGTAAAATATTATTAACTTTTTTAGTGCAGTTACAGAAAAAATTGTTCTAATGCTACCAAAAATGAACTGCCCATATATTATAGAACCACATCAAATTCAAGGACTAGATTATATACATATTTTTTCAGTTGTTCAGGTAAACAAAAGACATAATAAACTTTTGTTTCATTTGTAAGATGTTAAGACAACATCAATTTGATGAAACTATATATCATAATACTTTGCCATCCAACTCAATATTACGATTAATCTGAAACAAATTTTTTAATAGTAGCCATGTATTTTACAGGAAATTATATGTTGTTACTATTATTTTAAAATGTATACTATACATTTTAATAGTTAATTAAACTATTTATAGAAACTTGATTATTATTTACATTATAAAATTATGAAAAAAGAATTTATGAAATTGGAAAAATCTTAGGTGTAAATTATTATAATTAAAAAACATTATTTATAGATACAAAAATTTATTTTAGATTAAATTATTTTTAGAATAATTCATAATTTTAAATAAAGTAGTTATTTATATTTATAAATATAAATATTTAATGAGATAAAAAAATTTTTGTGAATAAAATTTAATTTTTCTGAAATATTGTACAATAAAATATGTAAATATAATAAAAAAAATAAAAATAAATGAAAATGTATTATGAATCTTTTGATTTATTGTAAAATAAGCAGTACTTGAACTAATTTAATTCTGATGGCTTAATAACTAGTTTTGATTTTATTTAAATGTTCAGATTTTTAAATTTGTACTTTAAATTATTTTAATTTGATTTACATTTAAATTAAATTAAATATTTAGTTTAGTTTTTCTTACTTTTTATATAAATAAAAATAATTATATAAGATTGCTAAAAAAAAATTCTCTTTTTTTATATACTTAGTGGTTGGTTCAGGAGTCTGCAAAAACACGGAAAAAAATGGAAGAATATGTACAATCATTTGCAATTAGTCAGTTTAGAAAAAAATTCATGTTTAATGAAAGCTTGAAACAAAACTATAAGTTCATTAATACAAATTTAATTGAAAACATACAATTGATAAAGGTAATACTAATTTTTAATATTTATTTCGCAATAAAGTAAATCAATTTTATATAATTTTTAGGAAATTTATAAACCAAATCGTTGCTTTAATAAAAAAAACACAATACTAATCGATGAATTTTCATTTGTTAGTAATGTATTGTTAGAATATGGAGAAAGTTTCCAATTTTCACAGAATATTATTAATAAATCACTAGAAAATAAAATCAATGTTTTACAAGATAAAGAAGTAACAAATAAAATAATTGAAAGGAAAATTCTTGAAAAAGTATTTATAGAAAATTAAAATAATTTTATTATTCTATTTTATATATTTAATAAATTTTTAAAATAAATTTGTAGGTAATGATAGAGAAACTTAAGAAAAGATTTTTTAAATTCAATTATAACGAGGTAAAATGAATAAATATTTCTACTGAAATTAAAGAATTAATTATTTGACTTAATTATTTCAGCCTTATATAAATTCTAACTTCATTAAAAAGGTTATTAACATTCAAGCTCAAGAAGTTACTAAAGCATTTAAACAATATACAACATTATTTACTACTGAATCTGAGGTATAAAATAGATATAATTCATTTATAATAAATTAACATTTCTAATTATCAATTTTAGAATAAATTACTACCTGTTACATGTGCTATAGTAATGTTAGAAAAACAAAAACTAAGTTTAAAAAGTAAAAAACAAAATATGTTTCATATTAAAAAAGAACATTATTATAGATTAACTGAAATAATTGAGTTAATTAAATATATGCAAGAGAAGAAGCAAATAATTAATCAGGCTTTTGGAAAAATGAAGAAAATTGAATTCAGCGAGCATAATGGGTAGGAAAAAATAACTATTAATATTTCTATGTGATATTAACAATAAATCTTATAAATTTTGAAGGAAAACGTGAATTTGTATTATATAATTATGATCAAATGTATTATATTATCTTCTTAATGTTCATTTAAATTTCATTTAAAAATATTTTATTTTTATAGAATATTACATACATAATATAATTAACATTTGTTTAATATATTTTATTAAAACTTGCTTTTAAGTGAATCATAATAATATTCCTCATAATATTTACAGAATTACATTAATTTAAGGAAGTTATTTTTTTATAGAAAGTGATGTCTCTTAATCATGTGTATATAATAAATTATATATATCACTTCCACATTAGCTTAATATTTAGGATCAGTTGTAGTTGCAACAACTAGTTAATTCCAATTTAATGAAAAATAATAAATTAAATCAAGTTAAATCATCTTTTAATCTTCATCATCTTTAATCCTAGTTCAAATATAACAGATTTTAAAATTTTAACACAAATCAAATTTATTAAATAGTTTTATTTTAATTAAAAATATAAGTAAAATAATAAAATATAATAAAATAATATTAATATCAAAATATTAATAAAAAAAATTAGTAAGATTCATTGTGATTCAATTAATTGTTAATTAAGTTCAATATTTATACTTCCCCATTTTCTTAATATAACAAGAATAATTAATTTTATATAATTAAATATCAAATAATATATATTATGAATGAGTTTATATAAAGATCATAGACAATTATAAATTAAAATTCTTAAAAATAGTAGGTATCTAATCACTGTCATAAAGATTCATTATGTTATAAAGTAAGTAATAATAATGAGTAATACCAATATCATTAAAAAATATTAGTATTTAGTCTAAAAAAGATTTTGATAAATATTAATAACTAATATAATTTTTTCATGTTGCATACCAATAAGAATTGGTTTCCAGTTTTTTTAATCACCTCATTGGTTATTAATTGTAGAGTAATTAATACCATTATAATATATAAAAGCAATTAAAATAATGAGTCTTTTATAATTAATATATGTTTGTCCTTTATAGATATTTTTATATCTTTATTACAATCTTGTGTACTAATGTAAAATATACCATTTAATTTTATATAATGCTAACTAAAAAAATTTGTCAATGCTATTTGATTACAGGCTTTGATTAATATTTAATTTGTTACAGCGTATACATTTTTATTTAAATATATCATATTAATACATTAAATATAAAAATTTTTAGAATGTTAAAAAATCTAAAACAACGAATTATTATACTTGATCGCTTAAGAGACCAAGAAAAAAAATTTCGTGATCAATGTAAAATAGATTTAAATTCAATAAATAATATTTTAAATGAAATACAAGAAATAAATTTTCAAGAAAAAATAGATACTCATGGTGAATACGAAATTCAAAAACAAATCATTAAAAAATTAAAATTGCAACTTGCAAAGAAAAATCGTAATATAGCTACTTATATACGACAATTAGATGATATTCCTGAAAGATTCGAGCTTACTCAATATCAACGACGATTTATGGAATTATACAATCAAGGTTAGATAATATATCATTTTAAATACAAATTATTAAAAAAATTTTTTTAAATTATATAAATTATGGTGTTTTTATATATTCAATTTTATTATATTTCAGTTTCTATTAAACATAAAGAAACAAAACAATATTATACGTTATATAATACATTAGATGATAAAAAAATATACTTGAGCAAAGAATTGACACTTCTTAATTCCATTCAAGATAATTATAATGAGTAAGCATACTTTTAATTAATAAACTTTTACGATAATAATATTATCAAATAATTAGTGAATTTATAATGCAGAGCAATGACTACAAATAGCACAAGAGAACAATTCATAAAACAGTTTGAACTTATAATTGATGAAATACAAAAAAATAAAGCAAAGGTATAATCATTTCGATTTAAATATATAATTTATTACTATTTGGTAAATAAACTATTTATACTAAAATTAAATGATAGATACAAAAACATTGTACAGAAGAAAAAAGTCGACGAGATGAACACAGTTTCCAACTTCTTACTTTTGTTGATAAACAAAGAAAATACATTGCTGCAGTTAAGCAACTGACAATCGAATGTCGACAAAACGAAATATTACTAGCTCAACTTCGAGAACAATAAAACAATTATTAAAAATAAATTTTTTACAATTTGTTAATAAAATTGATAAATATAGTTTATATAGATCAATATTTGTATGTCAGTATTATTAAATTTATATTGTAACGAAACTGAATATTTACAAAAATTTTTATGATGTGCATTAATCATACAATATCTTCTTCCAGAATACTGTTTTAAATAAAACTGCAATGATTTTTTATAATAAAGAAAAATATACATATAATTCGTATATAAGTATAATACAAAATATTCTACGATTAAAATCATATATTTATATTTAAAAATAATTAAAAATATGTTTGGCTTTTAAAAAAAACAATCTGAATTGTGTTTAAATGCAAAAGAAATTATTAAAACATTTATTTTATAATGTTCATCAATTATCAAAGCTTATGATATACTATACTTCTTTATATACTTCTTTTATAAAAATTATGAATGTTACGTTTTATGATTTTTCTAGTTCAATACATAACATAGATCCAAAGCAGAAATAATTATAAATATTACTACTGATTTATAAAATTTATCTGAAATAAAGAGATTAACTAAAATATTAAAAATATTTGTTTTAAAATGTAAATTTACGTATAAAGAATATATTAAATATGAATGATAATTAAAATGTTTACATAAATAAATTTGGATTTTTATACATATATCAATTATTTTCACAATTTATCATTTGAAATTACATTCAGGTTGTTTTTGTCACCTAGTCAAAAGAATCATAAAGTAGTGGCAGAAACTGCCAATAAATTCCGATAAATTATTTCAATATCTTATTTTCTCGTTTAAAAAATAAAGTGAAAAAACAAATTTAAATACTAAATAAATAAAAAAACAAGCATCATATTATTAATAATTGAGAATATTAAATTCAGATGTTATGCTCAAAAATGAATACAAACACATTCATTATTCATACATGTGTGGTATTGGACAGTTCGAATCACTTGTAAATATATTGATGAGACTGCGTAGAACTGTAGAATGAGCATAGGCTCAATGTACAAGGAAATTGTCGAAATAATTAATCCAATGCTAAATTTTATTGATGGGTGAATGTTTAGATTTCTAAAAATAGATTATAACAGAAATATTTTTGTGCAAGAATAATTTTTTATTTTTATATACTTTTTATATCGTTTCAACTCAGCAAATCAAGATTGTTTTCCAGAAAACTTATACTTCCGAAAGCTGACTTAGTTGACATTTTTCATTTATGGTGAATTGTGATTTTTTTTGTTAAACACGGGTATAGTGTATTTTACGGACTTATTTAATGTTAATTTTAATTAAGCACTGATAAACTTTAATATACTTTTAACATCACGAAAACTTATTATAATTTACGAATGAAATATCAATTAATACAAAAAAGAAGCTTATATCCGAATCGTTTATAGTTTTAAATTCACAACCAATTTTTAACATAAATGCGAAATCATTTAATTAGTTGTACTTTATGTAACTGAGAAATTATGAAAATTATAAGAAAACGGAACAGTATTTTACTAATGCAATATTTTAATAGTTTATTAATTGCACCTTTGCTGATAATTTTGCTTAATAATATTATTATATCAGTAAATGCAATTAGACCTATAAGTGCACATCCTGGACATGCTTATTTTGAACAACCTTGTTGTGGACGGACACATCTTAGACACCATAAAGGTCAACTTATTTTATATTTTTATTTCATATGAATTATATGTATAAAATAGACAAGGAACAATCAGTAATATTATATAAAATTTATAAAATTATCATAATCATGTATTATTGTACTTTCCATTTTTATACAATTGTTTGTTTATTTATTTTATTAACTATTTTTATTTTTAATTACATATACAATATCCTACAACTTCAAATATAAATAATTATACTTTCCCCTGTTTTATAAAAGATTTATGTCCATTCTTTTACAATTTATCCAATTATAAATTTATTTTAGGAGTATTTAGGATTCAAAGTTTCTATTTATAATCTCTTCTTTTTATACTTATTTATTATATATCTTATTGCTATAAAAAGTTTTAATTCTGCTTTATATAAAGTAAATATTTTATATAATATTAAGAAAATATTTCTAACGCATTAAACAAAATCAATATTTAAGGATGAAAAATTTTTTTTGAATAATAGCATTTCTCCTAATAAATAAAAACTTTTTTAATAGATTGTATTTTAGATGAAAATATTAGTATATATTATCATAGTGGTATATATTTAAAATTGAATGTAAAAAATTAAAGAATTTTATAATTTACGATATAAACAGCAAATATTTTTTTATTTGTTACTTAATTATTTTAAATATTTTAATAATAAATTGAATTATATCATAGCATAAGTAAAAATTTATAAAATTTTATTTTATTTTTTACCATTATAATTGCAAATTTATAATAATAAGAATTGTATTTTAAATTAATACCTTGTAAATATAGATAAATCTAAAACAATATTATGAAGAAGAAATTGAATGAAATTTGAATAATGTAGAAGTATAATAATATTTTTTCTTTTCATTTTTATTAATATAGATTGTGCAAGATATGAATATTTTAAATAAATAGAATTTTTGTTATTTATTATTCAATTAGTTGTTTGACTAATAATATTTTAGTATCTGTTTATAAAATGACTAAATATTCAATGGGCAAGATATATTTATATTCTTAAAATTGTACCCTTGCTTCCAACTTTCAGAGATTAAATTTAACTTTATTTGATAATGATATCAATATAAGATTTAACAAATAATTGACCTTTTTTAATTTTTCTGTTTACTCAAATAAATTTTATTTGATATATAATTCTTATTATACTAAATAAACTATATTTTGTAGTGATTTAGTATCTGTTACATTTACTGAAAACTAATAATAATCTTAATTTTAATTTTCAGAACACGTTCGTGAATTTAGTTGCGGAATGCTTTATTATAGAACGCTTTATCTAGATAATAAAAGAGACGCTTTATATGTAGGAGCAATGTAAGTATATTAATATTAATATTCTATTTTTAATAATATATACTTAAATTTTAAGTTTGAAATATGTATTCGAGAAAATTTAAGAACCTTAAAAAGTTATTCTCATTGACGTTAAACTTGTTCAATATTTATTCAGTTTCCAATTATAAATAAATCTTTTGTTTTTTTAATATTGAATCTATTTTGTTACTATAAGAAGTTAAAAAGATATATGCTACTGTCTTGCATTTAAATCAACATATACTAATTATTCCTTGAATAGAAGGAAAGGAAATTCCAAGAATAATAAAACGAGATTTTGCTTTCGAAAAAATATATTTGAGCCTCTCGGTTTACTAATACAAAGAACTTGAAAGAATTAAGAGAGTGCCGTCCTTTGTCGATCACATCTCATTTTATATTTTCGGTCGATCCTTGATTTTCGTTAGATTATTTTTATTGGTCGGTAAATTTTAAGGACAGGAAATTATTGATACTGCAGAGGTCATCCCAGAGTGGGGCTGACCAAACCCCTTTGACAATAGGCGGAATCTGCTGATTTTTCCCGGCTTCATCATTTGGAATCTTGACGTATTAATGTAGATCCCTGTGGCGACCATTCCTTTTATATGTCCGGCTGTAACTCGATAATGCGCAGTGGAATGCCTTCAAGTGTGTGGGCTCGACTCGGACTTCATTTCTATTCTACACGGAAGATAACGAGTTTGTCACCCATATTTTTTTAATTGACGAGCACCACTGGATTCCTTCGCGGAGAAGTTTGTTTAATAGGTCTGAGCTCATCGACAGAAAAAACTTCGGGTTCGCCACTCACAGGCTTGAAACTCAGCGACTCTCATCCAACGAGCGTTTTTCCTTGGTAAAATGATTTACAAATAGTAAATATAAATGAGTTATTATTTTCTAACAACTAATTATTACTTACTTAATATATATAGTTCTTGCTTATTCTATACAAATACAAATGATTTATTATTTATTGTTTTCTAAGAAATAATTATTACTTACGGTTATGCACTGAGACGGGATGCGTGGGACGTGTAGGATAAGAGAGGGGCATCAATCGGGTTCGTTATCCAATGAAGTACTTTATTTAATTTTTTGCGTTTTGTTCACTTTTTCTTATGACGTACAGAGGATGCGGCGGATGACCGTACAAGTTTTCTCGACCTGACGCGGTGGCGACTCAGGGACAGGCCACTGGTGACTACTTCGGAATCCGAAAGCCGACGAGCTCACAATTATTTCTTTCTATTTAATTTCCACGAGCCGTTGCCACTTTAACACAATTTGAAATTCGCACGTGTTGCCGGCAAGCATCGGTAACCAAGTCTGATAATTCGTTTTCAAATTTGGCGCGCCTTTGGGGCGTCTGGGCGATCCGCGCTCTTCAAAATTCGAATTCGAATTGCACGCGTCCTTTGGTCAGATGACGCGTTGGTCGCGCTGACTTCTCAATGCAAGTCGTCGTTCACAGTCGCGCCGCGTCATTCGCGACGTGCGCGTCGTTGTTATGATGTTCGCTCTTATCAACGTGACTCTACGTTCGATGAATGCTGATGTCACTGCTGGCGTCAGGTGTCGCCAAGATGGCGGTCGACGCTTCCCTTTTGATAGCGTCGCTTAGGCGACGCTCCTTCTCCCTTTCACGGCTCCTTACTACGGTTCGATGCGGCGTTGCCTCGCGGGTTATCTGGATCCCCGCCGGGTTGTGGCAACGTCGTCCAAGGTGCGGGCTGCTTGGTTGGGAGGCGTGCTCGCGCGTATGCGGGCACGGCACGGGGTTTTGCGCTTAAGGCACGCTGCTTTTCACAATTCACTCGCCTTTTTTTGCTCGTCGACCTTCGCTCGCTTAACTTTAATTCGGAGATGTGTTCGTATTTGCAATATACAGACGCGCTAATCTTTTTCTTGTGAGGGCTCGGATGATACTACTGCCCCCTTGCCATTGGCGTCGTCACCCCCTGAGAAAGCCTCTTTCACTTATTTTTATTTTTTTCTCCAATCCCCTTCCGTATTTTCCTTCCGGCGTGAGTGAGCCTTTCCCCTCGTCCGGGTCCCACTGACTTCCTGCCTTATCCTGCTCCCCGCCCCCCGATTCTTGGCGCGCTTCGTTTTCGCTGGCCCCGTGTATTAGGTCCGGAAGCGTGCTCATCGCCCTGCGCCGCCCCTTTCCACCGTGGAGTGACCGCGGGTACAGGCAGCATCCCCAACTTCCCTCTTCCACTGCTCCTGGTCATTTGGTCGAGAAGCGTGCTCCCCGCCCCGCGCCTCCCCTCCCCACACTGGAGGGTCCGCGGGCGCATGCAGCAACCTCAGCTTCCCTCCCCCCGATGCATGGTTTGAATCTCACGAGCTTACCCCGGACAGTGGATCAAGAAGCGTGCTCCCCGCCCCGCGCCTCCTCTACCCACACTGCAGGGTTCGCGGGCGCAGGCAGCAGCCCCAACTGCTCTCCCCCCCGATGCTCCTTCTGTACCTCCATTCTCCTTTCAAATGGCGCGAGACCAGCTCCTGCGCCATCCGGCAGTACCGTTGGGCACCCCCCTCGCGCAGTCAGTAACAGGTATTGATATCGTTATTAAATATATATATATATATATTGCAATTATTTACGAAAAAAAATATTCTTGATATAATATTCTAAAGAAGATGTCAAAATTTATGGATTATACTAAAATATATTCTTACGGCACGAACCGCCTTTAAACCAAATCGTCAAGACAACCTCTTTTTCGTCTTGACTAAATTACAAACCTGCGCGGGAAATTAACTAATCGTATGACCACAAATGTTCGGGCTATGGTTGTAAGCTAGACGCATTGTACAAGGATTGCGTTAGTAAGCCTTGATATTTATTAGTTAATGTTGTTTTCGGGTAATCACAAGAGAAAAGAAGAGACTGTATAGTAATTAGAATTAATTTATTTGTAAAATTTTGAGTAACACTGAATAGAGTAGACTTGGTCTTATCACACTAGCTGATAATGAGCTTTAGTAGTAATCTTGTTGAAAGAAGGGAGTGTACTGGCGGTCCTTTTTTGTATTAATTGATAATTAGTTATTTAGGTGGCATGCCAATCGCCGGGTAGTTGGCGCCTAATTGCGCAGACCGAAGACAATTGATTCCTGGTTCTGTGGTACTCGCTTAACGTGATTTTATTTATTTTTAACGAAATAATGTATATTAATACAGATCCCCAGTGATCGACGGGTTCGCCTAAAGTCTTTAAAGCGCGTATATGGACTTTAACATTATCTATCAAGCATCTCAATTGATTGGTTGATTTCTTAATTATTGGGGGGTATTTCCATTATAGATCGAATGTGTTGCTGAATGATGATCGTAGGATTGTCGAACCTTTCTTTCGGTTCCGATACCGGGAATCGAACCCGCGCCTCCTGGGTGAGAGCCAGGTATCCTTATGAAAATGAAAATGCATCTGCAAGTGGGGAAAATTATTTGATTTATTTATTTGAATTATTAATAATAACAGTGTATGCGTTAAGTTCATATAATTATCTTGGTAAATGAATTATGAAAGTTAAATAATTGTAATAAGTTAATTACGTACACTCATTTATTTACAGAATTGTGCTTATTTTTTGCTTTATAGTTCGCTTGACCAGTTACTAAATAAATTATGACAGTTGTATTGCTATAATATATATGATGATATACGTATATAAGTTATAAATAATGTTTAATATCTATAATTATTGTGTGTTTATAATTTAAATTATAATACTATATTGTATTATTTTTTGTTTCAGGGACAAAATTTATAAATTAAATTTAAGTAATATAAGTCATTCTAATTGTGAGGTATGTATTCATTTTTTTATAACTACTGTTCAGGATTTGCGGGATATTTGGGAGATAATTTCAAACATAATATTTCATTACTTTGTAAGTCTTTTATTTTAGTGATTGGAGAGTTTACAATTAATACAAGTCTTACAATTTTTATAGCTCGCAAAAAGTATTAATTCCGAGGTCTTGTCGATACCGAAAAAAGGTAGGCGAGAAAAAGGCCCCGAGTCTCCGACCTTCCCTCATTTTATTTCCCTTTCCCCGCCTTTAATATTTTCCTGCCGATCTAATTGGCCGGGACAATTCGTATAGGGGCAGAGGGGGTCACGGCTTCTGGCGCTGGTCACGTTGGGCCTCGGCCGGCTCTTGTCGTTCGGTGGGCGGCCATAGTTTCGCGCAACCGATTCTATTATGACGGTACGTTGGACCCTTCATCGTCCTCGTACTCATAGCAGGCTTCAAGCCCCTGCGGCTATCGACTTTTTGACAATTTGTGTTTTTTCTCAAACAGAATTCGTTTCGCTCGTCCTACAGTGTTTACTGTCCCCTAAACCCTAATATCGTAACATCGTTACATATTTTAAGCTCTTATTTATGTATTTATATTTTAAAGGCCTCGTTCGGTCGTTCTTTTAAATCAATAAATTTTGTCACAAATCATTATTATTATTTTTCACTCGACGACTACGCAATATTGCATTTATTTATTTATTACGCCTACGCGGACCGTAACAACTACAAATAAAATAATAATAAAAGTCTAACAATATTTAAATGCAAATATAATTAGGAAGACAGTAGTTAAAGGATTTATAAACAAATGCTTGTAAATATAAATATGTTATGATTCTTATTCTAAAAATATAAGAATTTTAAATTTAAATGAACTATTAATCACCTAAAAAGTTCAATCGAGGTTAATTTTATATATAGTATTCATTATTCATTTTTTTTATACAAAAAGCAAAATAATTATATTAAGAATCAATTTAGATTCGTCTTTATAATATTGAGTTTCATTTTAGTATATTGTATTACATATGTAAATATACATAAACGTATGAGTTCAACAATCCGACTAAAAAAAATAACAGTAAGATTTTACATTATTTTCGAACCCTCTCATTTAAATGTATAATTTATACTTTAGAAATACCTATGATGCTATCAATCTTGCCATAGATTTCATACAAGATGAAAAGTCTAAATTAATTACATGTGTAATCACTATCTGTAACACTTTTGTACGCTACTTTCCGTATGTATGAGTTTTTGTATAGGATAGGAGGAGAGAAAAATAAAATTCGTTCGCAGTGTTTGATTTTAAATTAAGATGTATTTATTGAAGGTTAATCACCGCAAGACGTGAAAAATCCTGCTTTGGGAAGAAGTAGAAAAGCCTTTTACGCACGTTAAATTACATTCGACTTGTATTATTAATGTTATCAGTTCGATTTTACGACGCACACCTGAGAGTTTTCGCAAAGATTTGAAACCTACTTCCAGCCAGCTGTAGTTGCCTACTTTCGCCGTGGCACCGGTACGTTTCGAACTGCAGACAGTTCAAATGTACTGGAACGTATTCTTCCTATCGTCCTCTGGATCTGCCACCGGGAGGATTTACTTCTATATCAAGGAAGCCCTTGAGCCCTTCGTCCCCCTGGGGCTGATCTGAGAATTCTCTGTCTCGAAACCATCCAATCACCAGAACATGCCATGACACCACGAGATTTTTAGCCACCATCACCTTGCGAATAATCAAAAGGGCTTCAATCTGTAACCTTTTTGACAGTTCGAAACGATATTATTTTATGGACGAGTTGTGAGGATAATCAATATGTAATTCGCACTTTATTCGATCTTTACGACTTACGACTTCACTCAGGAAAGACAACTATGCGAGGAAGAAGCAAGCGTTGCCATAGAGACACTGGAGTGACGCGCGCAGGGATGCAACGAAGTGAAGTGACAATTCAGTGGGGCGGCGGCGCACGCATTAGGCGGCTCGCCGCAGTACCGACACGCGCAGGGACACATCGAAGTGTAGTGCGAATTCAGATCTTGAATGTAGAGACGGCGCGTGCGCTACACGCATGTCCGGCACACTGCTACTTGGTTGGCAAATACTCTCTTAAACACCGGCGCCAGAATGAGTCGGCGAGCCTCTGCGTCAGCTCCCATTGGCTCCCCTCGGGTCTCCTGGCTTCGTTTTCAGTTCCCCGGATTACGTTTCAATTTGGGGGTTAACACCTCCGGGTTCTACGGGTCGAGCGAAACATGTGTTAAGGGTTTCGAATTCACTGCCTGCTCGATTTCTAGTAGTGTTCTATGCAATATCTCTTCTGACGTTGCTTGATCCTTTAGCGTATTCTTTACTGTATACCCTGTAGGGCCATTATTACCGAGTATTTAGGTTGTGGGCTAACTCAAGGTGTATAGCTTGAATCGTCATACTGAATAGCACTTCCAACCATTTCTCCCTCCTACGCCCGACTTTCACGCTTAGCGGCCTGAAATAGTCCACCCCGCAATACATGAATGGCCTATCCTTATATGCCGCGCGCCCATCGTCGGTTCTCTCAGCTTCCCCCTCGCCTTAGGTCATGTCATGCATTTATTAGATACTCATTTCTTCCCGTTAACTCGCAACACTATCTTCTCGTCTAGTTACGGTGATAGTGGACTAGCGTATTCCTTCGATGTAGTTCCTTTCCCCTTGCTATGTCTTCGCTTTTCCGTCCGAAGAATCCCCTTGCACGACCCTGACAAGATACTCTTCGTCCCTGTCTTTGTCAGTCCCCACGTTTCGCGTCCTACGCCTACTCCTTCGCGCGTAAAACGCCATCCTCACCTTTCTCGCCTAGGCCAACAGTCGGGTCCGCCCGAGCACCCTGGCCGCAAGCGGTATCGGTCCCTGCGTTGCGGGAACCGTGTACGCATTATCAGTCTCGTAGTCGTACTCCATCGTCTCGCTGGTCATTTCTCCCCTGAATCGTCTCTCTTTCGGCCATTCCTCTTTGCCCTTCCTCCGAAAACCAGGCCCTTTAAAAAACCTCGACTCTGTCTTTAGAGCGACTCCATTAGCCCGCGTCGCGTCGTATTCCTGGTTGTATTTCGACGAGACTCGCTTCCATTCTTCTGTTCGCGTGGCTTCATTTATCTCGCCCACTCAACAGACAGTTCCTGCGGAATCAGATAAGAAATAACGCCGTACTACCTGCAATTCGAGCCGCGATATTGTGATCGCCTCTAGTAGGGTTACTTCCGATTGGGAGATAATTATCGACACGTTCGCCGATCCGTCCTTGTCCATTTTCCGGAGATAGAGCATCGCCGCGTATGCCGAGCTGCTCGCGGCGCAGAAAACGGGTAATTTCCTTTCTCCATCCTCCGTTCGCAGCATTGTCATCGTGCGCGGAATACTACATCCCTCCAATCCTCGTAATTTTCCTTTCCACTCTTTCCATACCTTCTATTCCTCCCTCTTTATCTTCCAAGCCAACCATACTCCGCTATGACAGATCCCTTGCATTAATAGTTTGTAGTTTATCGTAAAAGACTCAAGTAATCTTAGAGTAGCCTGTCGCTTCGTTGGCGCGTGATTGCTGCTTAATTGTTTCCCCGGTATCTTTAATACGCTGGCGGTGTCCCACACCATTCCCAAAACGCACTCGGTAACTCCGAGATCCAATATCTCCGTTTCGGCCGTCCGGATTTCTCACATGCACTCCGTCGGTAGTGCTCCCCGTACGTTGCTCGCTCATACGTGCATTGTAAAATTTCTCTCGCTATTTATTTTTATTACCCCTCGTATTCGTTCCCATATTCCGCGTTCGGTTCTCGCACTAACTATGAAGTCATCCATGTAACTTTCTCGACTAATACTGGGAGCGGGCGTCGGGGTGTGTTTTCTCATATCGCGCCGCGTTCTCGTTCTTTACGTATATCGCGCTGCAAGGCAACGCCTTCACTTTAATTAACTAATTAACTAATTTTAATTAACAATATTTAACTATCTATTTGGGGCACCTACGGTTCCCTGTCTCGCGCACATCCCCTCAACAAAAACCTTTCTGCGTCCTGATCTTCCTCTTTCACCTTTATTCGGAGAATCATGTCGGATATGTAGTCTTTGTAGGCGATGCCGAACCTCCGGAATCTCATTATCACGCCCGGGAGTGGCGGTAACAAGTCCGATCCGGTGATTAAATGGTCATTTAGGCTGATACGTCTGATCTTCGCGGCAGCCTCGAAGACAAGGCGTACCTTGTCCTTGTTATTCCTGTTAATAACACCGAAGTGAGACAGATACCATACGCGTTTCCCTTGGCTCGGTTCCTCTACTTTTGACGCCTATCCCAAGTTAATTAACCTTTGCATCTAGCAATAATACAAGTTGGCATATTCCTGGTCCTCGTCGAGTTTCTTTTCTAGCGCGTTTAGTATCTTGTGCACCGTCCGTGTTTGGCCCGACTACATTCCCCCATAATAGTCTAGTTTCCCATACCTCCATCGTATCGATTCGTTCTTTCTAAAATTTCGTTAGCTCCAGCATATTAATCCTATACTTTTTATCTTAAAATATTCCCAGATTAATCTGTCTATCGTTTCTTCCCTTCCTTCGGTATCTGCTTGCCGTTCCACTTCTGCCGTAACCCTGTGCACCCGTTAGTTCTGCCCTCGCACGCTCCCTCTCGCCCGATATCGTGTTGCCGTGCAGAGCCCAGCCCAATTCGTTCACGATAAACTCCCGTATTATTATCGCCCTCCAATTGTCCTAGCCTACCAGAATCTTAGCCCTGCTCCCGTAATATGATCTTAGTTTTACTTTTTTCCCAAATCTCAAGCCGTTAATCAGTTCCTGTATTACTGTTTGTTTTGATAATTTTAACCCGCGGATAGTCCTCCCAACATTTCTATTTGGCCCCCCTTTTCATTGCCTATGGAAAACATCACGCTCTCGCACATTGCGCGTGCCGCCTTGGCATTTATCCTTTTCATCTTTATCTCTATCGGTATCCCTGCCATCCCCGCCTCCTGTGCTATTTCCCTACCCACGAGGGTTAAGGTTGACTCATCCAGCAACACGTGGCTCCCCTCCTCTAGTCACTCCTTCCTACCCGCATTTGACTTTTCATTGTGTTGCTGGTTCCTTTTCCTTGGCCCTTGTCCCGAACGTCGTCCCTCTCCTTGTCGTGTAGTAACAGATGATGATCTCGCCGGCATTTTCCACACTTATTCTTTGTGCACTCCACCTTGTTGTGAACTGTCCGTAAGCACTTGTAGTATAGCTTCGATGTCCTTACTTTACTCCACCACTCTCTTAGTGTGTCCCCAAGGAATTCTCTACGGTCTTCCACATTTTCATACCTACTTCTACAGCCCATGCACCTTCTTTTCTTTCTCGACCTCTTTTCCGGAGTTCTTACCCGCTTACTCCCTACAACATATACGCTCCGGTATGTTACCCTATCCTTCTTCCTGTTCGCATGGTCGCTCTCCGATCTATAACAAGTTTCCCCGCTCAACGCCTCCGAAGTCCCGGCTAGTTCTACGTCCGTCGTGAGGTAGTCACTAAGCCTCTTTATATCCGTAATAGGCCGAGGGTAGTTTTTCCACAACGCAGTCGAATAGTTTCAAAGTTTTGACCTTCCAGTCTACGTCCATGGCTTCCATCGCCAGTATTCCGTACTGCAACCGCCCCGCAAACTTACTCATAATGATCTTACTTGACCCTAGTGACGGTAAGGCCTTCAAATCCGAGATGACCTCGTTCAATATCGTTGTCCGTTTTCGTACTCTATTCCTAGGAGCTTTATTATGTCCTTGGATTTGTTGTCCTCTTTTCTATAACGAGGTTCAATCAAGGTTACCTCTTATTTACGAGTCCTGAGGTCCTTCAGGGTCTCCAGAATCTCGTACATCAGTGGTTCAAAATTTGTGAGTCTTTTCTCGCTGTGTGATCTCGAACTCCTTCAGGTGGGTTCCTCACTGCGTGATCTCGATCGCCTTTTGGTGGCTTCCTCGCTACCTGACCTCGATTTTCTTGGGGTATGTTTCTCGATCATTCGCAGACTTTTCGCTATAGCTTTGCTTTCTGCCTCCTCTTGTCGTTCCTCTTTGTCTTCCAGTCTAGTCGCCGATGTCTCGCATTCTCCTAATGGTAACCCCGGTTTTCTCGAAGCTTGTTTCTACAGCTTTGGAGATACCTCTCTCTTTGGTGACTGAGCTCCTGACGTGCGGCGAATTATTGGCACCATTTTTAAGGCAGCTCACTACTTCCTTTGTTTATATCGCGGAGCACATCCTGCGACCTTCCGGTCTGTGTCGTGAATGTCGGCACGAAATTGTTAATGCACGGACGTTCACCACGACTCTCAAATGGTTTAGAAGATGGGAGAGGACGAGTGGCGAAAAAACTTGTAGAAATACACGATGATACAGCAATATAATAATGTAAATTATAATGATCTAACAATACGACTACGATGATGAGGCACTACAATAATAGACTTACACGCTGACACAACAATACGACAATCGCGGCGTTTTAATCAATTCTGATCGATCTATATTTCGGTAATCTCGTTTTCGCACTTCTCAATTCGAATTTTCAATCTCGTCCGCTCTTATTCTTGGGGTTTCTCGTTGAGGTTCGCACTTCTGTTCGAATTCGAATTAAAATTTCGCGCGTTCTTCCTTTCATGATGTCCCGTTCAGGTCCGCACTCCTGTTTGAATTGGAATTTGAATTTCGTGCCTATTCAATGTGGTGGCACGTCATTCGCTCTTAGATTCGGTGACGACGCTTCTCCTCTGCTACGGCGTTTAAATCGTCGAGTAGGTGGTAGCGCGTTATTCTCGGCTTTCACGTCAATGCTTTGACGTCGGACAGTGTCGAGAGGAATTGCGGATCGTTGCTTCTGCGTACGTATTGGTATCGTTCAGGCAACGTCCCCACGGTTCTCAATAGCTTTATCGTTTCTAATATTGCTAGTGTTGTGAAATTTCTCCTTTTTTATCGCTGTGATTCTAGTTTGCGCTCTTTTCGACGATCTCGTCGGGTTTTTGGCTACTTTGGCGGTATCACGAGCTGCTCGGCGGCATGTCTGTACTGGCTGTCACTCGCGCGGATGCGGGTGCGGCTCACATTGGGGTGAGATTACGCATGGACGTCTTTGCCTTTTTCTTATACAATAATCAACCGCGTCGCGATTTCGGCCTTGACATATTTTTTATTTGAATGCTTCGTAGGGTGTGATTTTCTATCGCTTAATTATTTTCACGATGATATCTTGCAAAAAGACTGATTACTTCCCCCGCCCTTCGTTCCGATTTTTGCTCGGGAAAATCGGGTTTCCGCCAATCTATTTCCTCCATTCGCTTCGAATGGGAAAACTTGTTCCTCTTCTACTTCCGCATTCCTTTACACACTTCCTTCCTTCTTCGGTGGTTACCCTTCTTCCTCTTCTAGTCCGTGCTGTTCCGAGTCTGCTCCTTCCCACTTTCTTTCTTTATAGCTCGTTCTTTTGCGCTTTTCTTGCTTCCTTCGCTCTTCCCCATAAGCTATGCCAGCGGAAGCGATCACATTCCCCAGTTCCCCGGTAGCAGGGGTGGTGTATCTACTCGCGGGCGTCCTCGCGAGATTTCGTTGTTTCTTCGATGTCGTGGTAATGTGCCCCCTCCCCATACTAGACGAGCCTTCACTTCTCTCCTGTCGCAGCATCGGCGAGTTTTCTTTCTAGTTGGTGACACCTATTTTTGTTCAATATTACCTTGTATATTAAAATTTCGTGATTGTTATGATAAACGTGAAAATAGTTTAAGACTCAAAAAACAAATACTAATAAATTAGGTAATAATATAACGTTTATGATATGGGTAAATAACATAATCAAATTATAATTTTATTACTTAAATTATATTTTAAAAATTAATATTTTACGCGTGATACAATTTTATATTTTAATATAATTAATCTATGTTATATGATATAGTTTTGTCTGAATATTTTTTTAATTTTAATATAATTCAATAATTTTTTTTTTTTTTTTTTTTTTTTTTTTTTTTTTTTTATTTTTTTTCAAAGCTTACAATATAATTGTAAGGCAAATTATTGTACATATTTCATACATTAAAATTAAATGGAAGGATACTTTAATAATTTATATTTAGTTATTTAATAAAAATTGACAAATCTCTATAGCTTACTATATGATTGGAAGGGGAAAATCCTTTAAAATAATTAGTGTTCTTTTATATATAAAAATAGCAACTGTTCGTCTATTTATCTATTTATTAGAGTAAGGAAATATATTCCTTAGTCTATTTGGTAACAAATTTCTTAAATATCGAAATACTGTCTGCTAAATAATTGTTAAAAACAGTATTTAAAAAATCATCAAAATTTGTAATGATCAGGATTTTTAAATTAAAAAAAATAAAATTAAAAAACTAGAATTTAAAAAAATTCTAATTGAAAATAGGAAGGTATTTGCCGACAAATTTTTCCAATCAACCCACTCACTAATTAGTTGAAAGCAGGGAAGATCGGAGAAAAATTTTTTGCCCCTGCACGGGGCAAGATTACCATGTCTAGGTGCTTGAAGATTACGGGGCCTTTCTCGACCGTTCGTGTTTCTTCTTTCTTCACGAAAGAACCACAAAGTATTTTCAATCTTCAAACTAAGGACAGAAGTTTGTTTTTATGAATTTTTTTAAATCATTCTGCTTGATGTTCTTTTATTTTCCATATACTTCTGTAAAAAGTTCTGTTCAGAAGAAGTTCAGCCCTTTTACTAAGTTTCCTTCGTACCATTATTATAAATTCATTTTGAAAACTTTTTACTTACTACCATGCAACATAATATTATGAAAACGCATATTCACATGCTAATGACTGTCCTGGTGCAGATCAATTATTGTAAATGAAGTCCCATCCTAATTTTTCTTGGATTCTCCACAGGTATCTCCATATTTCTCGATCTTTTAATATATTATGTTACGCTGTGTATACTCATATTTTAGTATTTCAAGCAAATATATATTCTAACATAACTGTAACTTATGATCATTGTTACTCGCGTTGTCAAGGGTGGATAGGAGGAATCGGATAGGAGCGCGGCGAAATGATACTAGTCTCGTGCAATGGTTTTTATTAAACACTGGGATGGGGTAGGAGGTTCAGGAAGAAATAATAACGCCTTTTGTTACTTTAAATATTTATTGGTCACGGTCTTGTCTCACGTCGCTTGCCCTTGTTTTTCGTTTGCGTTGCAACTAAACTTGGCGCCAATCTCCGCCGGCGTGGCAGAGGCCTGGTCCCTTGCGCTGTGTATGTGTGCGCTCCCACCTTCTCTTCAGGCTGGCGTTAGCTGCGACGTTGTTGCGCGGACCCTTTGAAAACTTGCCGGTTGTTCGTGCACTTGCTGGTTGTCACTGGTGCCCTCCGTTCTTCAATGTTCTCGCTCCTTGCCTGTTATCTTACTCTTCTCGAATTTTCTCGATCTTTCCCTTTTGCTCTCAGCTTCTCTTTCGGTAGTGCTCGTCGTCTCTTCCTTGAGAAAGTTCAAACGATACTGCCCCTTTTCCTACGACCTGCTTTCGCCAATGATGATATCCTTCCCTTGTTTCCTTTGCGCCAATCCTCCCGCGGTTTTTTCTTGTCCGACTCGAGCGACCCTCTCCTCCTGTGGCGCTAATTAATTCCCGCGTTGGTGTCCTCCTCCCCCGGTGATTGGCGCGTTTCCTTCCTGCTTCCTTTAGTGTTGGCTCGGCCGACGTGCACACCACGCCGCGCCTCCCTCTCCATTGCTTCCTCTCGATACTTCCTTGCTGTTGGGTGGGGACGCGTGCACACCGCCCCGCGCCGCCCTCTTGGTCACGGACCGCGGGCGCAGATAGCAGCCCCAACGCCCCCAGCGCCTTTCTCCGTTGCTTTCTCTCGATGCTTTCTTGAGTAGGGAAGCGGGCGCCCCGCCACGCGCCGCCTCCCCATCTAGGGATGACCGCGGGCGCAGTTAGCAGCCCCAGCTCCCCTCCCCCCGGTGTCCCTCCTGTTCCGCTGCCTCTTCCCTATCTAGCCGTCGATTAGCTCCCGCGTCGCCGGTCTTTCCGTTCTCAATCCCCCCTCGCGTTCGTTTACAGTTTTATTTTATGTTTATTATTTATTTAAGTAGCAGTATCCACGGCTGCGTCGCTTCCCGTTGCCTCAGTTACATCCTGATCGTATGCCTCATTTTCGGTCAGCTGATCGTCATGCGTACGACGGCGCTGGCGGCGCCTTCGGTATCTTCGATGGAGGTCTGTTTATGCCCTCGGCGTGAATCTGAGCGGATGGCAGGGTCGTCGCACCCTTCGATGTGGCCTCGGTTTCTGATGCAGCTTCACGGGTTCGCTGTACGTGTACTCGTTATGCTCTCAGCGGGATATTATGCGCACTCCAGTGTCGTCACGCCTCTCAATGCGGCTCGGCTTGCTGTCCCCTGATTTGCACGCTCCTGAAGGATAGATGTTTTCGTGGCTGGCTGTCAGGCTGCGTCGCTTCCTCGTGGCCTTACTTGTCAGTTTGCCGCTGGTTTGAAAATTGTCGTCCTCGTGGGCGTAGCGGCTTCGTCACGCTCTGATGAGCGATACCGCCCGTCCGTTATTCGTCGCCCTTTTCGGCTGTAGAACCTGCACGATACTCGTTCCACCGTCACTCGTTCGTGGCACTCGGAGTAGGATGATTAGATAGTTATTTTGCGTCCACCACAGCCGTTCATGGCTGGAATTCGCGCTGATACTTGTGGCCCAGAAATATTACTTCGTCCCTCTATTGCGTGCCTTCCCTCGACCACGTTATTACGCTACTGCCTTTCCCGCCTCTCTTTTTCTCGCGTCCGCTTTCTCTCTCCTATCGGCCCTCTGGCCGCCTTTTGTTTTTCGCCCTCCCCCTGTGAGTGTTTTATTTTTTCTTTCCAATCCCAATGTACAAGAAGTATTTTCCTCCCTCCTTTGCATTCCGGGTGCTACTCTAGCCGTCGGTAACAATCATACTTAATTTCAAATATTTATTATATGCTATAAAATTTATTTTATCATATTTTGCATAGAAAAGAAGTGATATATTTTTTCATTAAAAAAGTTCAAGCGAATAAAAAATAATCTTATATAATGTAAATTATTATGATTGATGAAAATTTAGTTATTTTTCTTAATATTTACTTTTGCTACAGCTCGTCGTAAGAATAAGTCTGGCGTGTTAACGTGAAAGTTTCACTTTATTTGATTTTCCTTTCTTTTCATAAGCAAGAACAATCATAGATATGAAAATATTTCTAGTTATCAATTTCTACTTTTTCACAATATTTAAGAATCTAATTATAAAATTATAGGAGCTATAATATTTATATACTATAATATCTATATAATTTTTTTATAGAAAGATGTTCTTAATCTAGAACCAAGTAATGTAGCCAATTGTGTATCAAAAGGCAAATCAGATGTAAGTATAATTTTTTAAATTATTTTTAATCTTTTTATCTATATTGTAAATTTCTCGGTAATGATAAATTTTGAAAAAACTATACTTGAATAAATTTTTTTTATAAATTTAACGTATAAAAGATAAAAATATATATAACAAATTTGATTAAATTTACTAGTATTAAATTGAGATAAAAGTAGGGAATTGCCTATATAATCTCAAGATACGTTACCGTAGCTATATTATCATGAGAAGGGGCTTGCAGCGTGGATACTGCCGAGTTAATACCGTGTGCTAAAAGGTGGATTAAACACGAAAATTCTTATGCTTAGGTCGTCATACGTCACGTATTATGACGTCATCTTCTTCGCTCTTCCTACTCTAATCCTCGTTAATCCGTTTCTTCGAAATTCCTCGTGCTCGCACATTGCTTCTATACATTTAGTTAATTTTCTTATATGAATTGATGTTTGATAAGTCGTTCGAAAGGAATTACATTACATTTTAATTATAACATCATCTTTTACCCCTTTCGGAACGAATGGCGAGCAATCACCTGTTCATCGGACCTTAAATCGATGCAGCGTCCTTATTTGTTTACACATCGGAAAGAACGCCTTCGAATATCGTGTTTTCCGAAAAGAAAAACGTCACAGATGCATCTCTATGTTTTGAGATCATTACGTTATGCTTAATAGTGCACCGCCATCATAAGCTTTTGCTAAGCTGGCGTTCGCGCTAAGCTAGTGAAATCATTAGTGGTTTTTCGCACCTCGCGCACCTCGTTCCGAGCTTTCATGACATCATTAGCATTTTTTCTCCTTTTTCCTTTTTTTTTCTTTCCCTTTCAAACTTTGTTATCAATTACATCAATTTCCCCGGATCGGACATGCAACAAACGTTATCGTCCGCCTTATACGTTATTAAATTATAATCCGTTACACTGGCTGTTTGTTTTGTTTTCGCGATGCGATTCCTGTTCCGTTGGAACTTCCTATGTTGCGCTTCAATTTATTCCGTAGTTTTTTTTTTTTTTTTAGCGCATCAGCTCGAGTATATATTCTCTACGATCCGTAAACGCTGACTCTCTTTTCTATATTCCGTGGGCGCTTTTTGAAAGTAGCGGTTTTTTAAGAAAGAACACGAATAGGCATGGTATACTGGCGATCTCGCATCATTTAATATAATATATAATGCATATAATTATGAAACTATACTGAATATTAAAAGATTTCACGAGGAATAACTTTTTGTTATTTTAGCAATTTGATTGCAGAAATCATATCAGAGTTATACAGCCAATGGAGGATGGTAATCGATTGTATTTATGTGGTACAAATGCCCATTCACCAAAAGATTGGGTTATATATGTAAGTGTTATATATATATCAATTTGTTCTCTAGTTATAAAATAAAAATAATATAAAATTCATATATATATATATATATATAATAATAATAATAAAAATTTACTCAATTTTAGAAAAATTATATAAAAAATATAAATAAATTTTAAAAAATTAAAAAAAATATTCTGTTTATAAATAATTATATATAATTATAAAAAATCGAAAAAATTTTGTTTCATTTTTGTTGTAATTATTTTTAGGCGTCATTTGTTATTGATTTCATTTATTTGTGCGGTAATAATTTGTCCTTTCTTTTTTTAATCATAAATTATGTACGAAAATAATTTTAAATAATTAAATAATCAATAAGTTAGATTGAATAATCGTATGTAATTTAAAATGAAACTGTGTAATTTATTTTAAGAATAATCTCACTCACTTGTCACGACATGAATTCGTACCTGGAGTGGGTATGGGCATTGCTAAATGTCCATATGATCCTGCAGATAATTCAACAGCAATTTGGGTTGAAAAGGGAAATCCAGGAGATTTACCGGCTCTTTATTCTGGAACTAATGCAGAATTTACCAAGGCTGATACTGTAATTTTTCGTACCGATCTACTGAACTTCACTACTGGTCGTAAAGCTTACAACTTCAAAAGAACGCTCAAATACGATTCAAAATGGCTTGATAGTAAGAAACTATTAATATTCAATCGACAACTGTTTATATAATAAAATGTTGCATGGTACATACAATAAATTTATTGATACATGATTGGCTGTTTCATTTAATACTATCTGTTTATTTCTATAAATTATATTATACATAAATAAAATTGTCAATAATTTATTAATATATATATTGATTATACGTTATATATTTAAAATTGACTAATATTATAAATATTCAAAAACCTCTTTAAAAAAGTATTGTATTGTAGTAAATCTCTTTAAAAAACTTTCAGAGCCCAACTTTGTAGGTTCCTTTGATATCAATGAATATGTATTCTTCTTCTTTCGGGAAACAGCTGTGGAGTATATAAATTGTGGCAAAAATGTATATTCACGTGTAGCTCGAGTTTGTAAAAGAGATACTGGAGGAAAAAATATTTTATCACAAAATTGGGCAACATACTTAAAAGCAAGACTCAATTGTTCGATTCCAGGAGAATTCCCTTTTTATTTTAATGAAATACGTATGTATACATTATAATTTTCATTAAGTGTACTCCTATATATATCTTCAGTAATTTCTAATGTACTATAACTGCTATTTTTAAAATAAATTTATAATTCTTTCTATTTACAATCAACTTTATATAATTTTTTATAAAAAATTTTTTTTTTTTTTTCTTATAGAACAAATTGGATTATACGTTATCGTTAAATACTATTATTTGTTTAAGGTATTTGTAAATAACTGACACAGGGGTGGGACAGTCAAGGGATGGGGGAGAGGTCTTCGTTTTTATTGGCAGTCTCTTGTTTGTTTTTTTTAAATGAATACATTTGCACGCCACTGTTGCTCACAATTGTTAAAAGCGTCACGTCACAACCAGTCCGCTTACAAGTATTTGTGTAAATTCGCCACAATTACATTGTTTATTTACAGATTTTCTCAGCGTCGATAAGTCAGGGATGACTCGTCGGTAACGACCCTGATGCCAAAAGGTCAACGAGTTTACATTGAATTTACACGGAACGTTCTCGCGGGCCGTCTTCGTCTTCACTCTATCCTACGGGCCGAACACGCCGAGTTATCTTTCTTTCCCCGACCAGACGCCGTGAACTGATTTTAAATTTTCCCGCACATTTTACGGGCGATACGCACGCAGCGAAGAATTTCGAAATTCGAGTTTCGCGCCGATCGAGGGACGTAACTGCGCGTGCGCGCCTTCTGCTGCGCAGCGGTCGCTGCGCGAGCCCTTCGGGCAGGATGGCGTGGCTCGCGCGTCATCTGTCACGCACCGCCGCCGCCCCACTCCTCTCGCAGCTCCTCGTCGCCTTCAGTTCCGCCGCGTCAGCCGCGGGGTGCGCGTCGTAGTTGCTACGGCACTTGCTCCTGTGGGCTGCGGCACCGTGTCAGCTGAGTGGTGACGCCACTGGTGACGTCAAACGCTGCTATCATGGCGATCGGCGCGACCGTCGTGACGTCAGCGGTGCCACCAGGCATCGCCAAAATGGCGGCCGGCGCGTCTTCGAGTGGCGTCCCTACCAGAGCCCCCTCCTTACCTCTCGCGCCGCGCCCCCGTCCCCTCGATTGTGTGCGGTCCTCTTCCCGTGTGCGGCAACGTCGTCCCAGGTGTGGGCTGCCTGGTCTGGGCTCTTTCGCGAGTTTCTCGCACCTCACTCACGCGTGGATCGGCTCGGCTCGCGATTCTGCGCTGGGTACTCACCTTTCGCGATTCACTTTCCTCACTCGCCGACCTTTCGCGCGCCTAAGGTATATTCGGAGAGGCTTTTAATCTTTATGCGGATGCAAAATGTTGCGGGCGCGTTATGTTTTCCTAGCTAAGGCTCAGAAAGAACTGCTTAACCCTTGCCATCGGCGTCGCCCCCCCCTCCCGGAAATTTATTTTTCTTTTTCCTTTCCGCCAATACCTCGTCGCGTCTTCCTTCTGGGTCCGCTCGCTTTTGTGGGCCCTGCTAACTTTCTACTTCCCCCTAGCTCCCCCCGGTGCTGACGCGCCGCGCTTTCACCGTCTCTGTGTTTTCCTTTTGGGAGTGTGCCCCCCCTCCCCTATGAGAGGGTCCGGGAATTCGGGAGCACCCTCTCCTCCCCGCGCTGTTCATCCATTGAGTCGGGAAGCATGCTCCCCCCCGCACCACCCCTCTCCTGTCGGAAGGGCCGGGAATTCGGGAGCATCCGCGCCTCCCGCGCTGCTCCTCCTCCGTTGATAGAACGCGAGACCGGCTTTCGCGCCGCCCGCCAGCACCGTTCAGCACGCCCCCTCTCCGCAATCAGTAACAGTATTAAACATAATAAGTTTATAAATTAATCTTGAAATTTACATTTACTATTTTAACTTTTTCAAATAATTTATATTTATATAAATTTATAAAAAATGTGTAACCCTAGTGATTTAACTATTTGCTATTAATAATTATTGTATACCTGCAATTTTTTGTAAAAGACCCTAAAAAATATTTATATACAAACATTAAAAATCAGAAAATTCAATAAAAACCCTTTTTTTTTTATTTCATTATGATTTGTTATTAAAACTATACATTTATAAATGCTCACAAACTAAGAAAATGATTCTTATTAACCTAATTATTTAATTGTTACGCACTGGGATGGGGTGGGAGTTTTAGGGAGAAAATAATCAGTCCTGGTGGTTGGTTGTATATTTATTATTCGCGTTCCTGCGTCCCCGTCATTTTGTTCGGCTTCTAGCCTTTGCGTGGTTCGTCACTGGCCGCAGTCCACTATTTAAATCCAAAACTCCCGCGGGCTCTGTTGGTATCTCCGATCCCGCCTTTAGCGACGTCACCACGTGTTAGCGTTGCAGCTTCGTCTGGCACCTAACTCCGCCGGCGTGGCGGAGGCCTGATTTCTTGCGCTTTTATCTTCCTGTCCTTGCCAAATCTCCGTCCGAATAACTGCTATTGCGTGCTGTGCCTTTTTCCTTCTCTCGTAAAGATCGTCGACTCTTCCTTCCGAAGGCTCAGACGATACTGCCTTCCCTCTCCATCGACCTCCTTCCTCCGCTGATAATGTCCTTCACTTGTTTTTTCCTTTGTTCCCATTCCTCCCGCGGTTTTCCTTCTTCGACGCGAGCGACCCTCCCCTGCCGTGGAGCTACTTAATTCCCGCGCTGAACCCCTCCCCTGCCCCCGGTGGTTGGCGCGTTTCCCTCCTGCCTTCTCCCAGTGTTGGTTCGGGAAGCGTGCACACCATCCCGCGCCGCCCTCTCCGTGCCGGGTCGCGGGCGTAGATAGCAGCCCCACTTCCCTCCCCCGATGCTCCTCCTGTTCCGCCAATCATCACCCAATCCAGCTGTCAGTCAGCCCCTGCGCCGCCCGCTTTTACCGTTATCTACCCCCTCCCTCGCGTTCGTTTACATTAATACATAGTTAAGTGATAAGTATTTATAATTATCTATGCGTATGTTTCATAATTGATTTATTATAAACGAAGATTATAAATATAAAGTTAAAAATTTAATTACCAACTATTATTTGTGTATTATTATTTTTGACTAGAAATTCACCATTTTTTATGAATTAATTAATGTCGAACTAACAAAATTTTTACGTTATAAAAATGTAATATTCTTAAATGATACAGATTCTAATTAATTTTAGTTGAACTTTAATATTCATGGAATAAAATTACATGTTTACGACTAATAAAGAGAAATGTAATAAATAGTAATTGATAACATATCATTTTATTTCTTAAATATTTTAGAAAGCATCTACAAAATACCAGGCGATAATACACATTTTTATGGAACATTTACAACTGCAATAAATGGTTTAGTGGGATCAGCTATATGTTCTTTTCACATTAACGCTATCCAAGAAGCTTTTCGTGGAAAATTTAAAGAACAAGCAACTAGCAGTAGTGCATGGCTTCCAGTGCTTTCAAATAAAGTTCCGGAACCTCGACCAGGACAGTGTGTTAATGACACGGAGACACTACCTGACACAGTACTTAACTTTATTCGTTCTCATCCATTAATGGATTCAGCGGTGTTACATGAGAATGAAAAGCCAGTATTTTATAAAAGAGATATTATACTAACGAAATTGGTGGTCGATAAAATTTCAATAGAATTTAATGGCATAAATCTTGATTACATTGTCTACTATGCTGGATCTAGTAAGTCATTATAATTTTAGTCTATTAACTTTTTTCAACATAAAAATTAATACGCAATTAATAAGTAATTTGATAAAGTAAAAATTATAGATCCGTTTACTAAAATAGAAGGTTTTTTAATATAAGTGCCGAAAATCATTAAACTCATTAATTCATGTACTTCTAAAAAAATGTTCATTTTTATATTTACAATAATACTAATTATTGTTATTTTTTAACGCAATACCTATAATTTATCTTGTTAATGATGTTCTTTTGGAAGTAATACATATACATACACAAGCTTAATCTAATGTTACAAAGATAAATTATTACAAATAAATTAAATTAAATTAATTCGTAAAATCAAACAAAACAACAGTTTATGTAATATATAAAATCGATATTACATTAAGTTTCCCTTTTAAAAAACTTTAGTTATTTTTTTAATTAAAGTTCAGAATCACCCTGTATAAAAAAAATAAATAACGGTATATATTAAAATATCTAGAAATTGCAAGAATTTTACTAAGATTATGGTGTTTTAATTAAGAGAATTGGAAACTTATTGTACCTACATAATAAATTATATTGCCATGGCATAACCAGATAGAAGGGATTGGTTTAATAACTTCGCTTCAGAAAAATCAGAATCGCACGTGTCTATTTTAGAAGAATTAAGTAAAATTAAATGATATTTCAATTCCGTACTCAGTCATACGATTCGGTATATAAATACTCTGACAAATATGGATCGGCCAATTACTTACCCGTGTTACCGCCCTCCCCCCTGCGATTCAGTATTATCCGATATAGTTGAAAAAATTCGATACTTCATTAGTATTAATCTCATATGAAGATTAAATCATATTATTTTCTCACTCTCTCACTCTGCATCACGATTGTAAAAAAACTTTGTATTTAAAAATACGCACGGTTGCCGTATAATGTTAAAAAGGACTATTCGTACGATTAAAAGGCGTGACTTATATTATACAGAAGCTGTCACGAACTCTAAATGATAGTAAAAAATTGTTATTTTAAATATATATCAATTTATAATTATAATTATTGATATAATATTAAATTTATTTAATAATCTCAACTTTATTTAGTAGTTTTAAAAAAATGAGTTAATAATTAACCATATGAAAATTTTTAATAATAAAAATTTTTTTTATGCTTGTTATCATAAGCATTAAATAGTACTTTCGTACTTAAATTTGTAATATAATTATTAATCTTTATATAAATTAATAATATCTATTCTCAATATATATAGATAAGTTGTTATGTGTTTGAAAAGAAAATTCTATGTTAACAGAATTGCTATGCTTACAAATTATCCTTATTTAACCTTATTATATTTAATTCACATTCACCTAATTGGTCTGTTAATTTGTTAAGAATCTAACACTAGTGGATACGCGTCGGTCGTATTGGTATGTTATTTCCATTTAAATGTAATGAATTGCTTAGAAGTGTTATTGGAATGAACCCTACTGATGTAGGGGCTAATGTCATATTAGTTATATACTTGGTAGAATAAATCAGATTTCTTATTACCGTATAACACGTGTACGTAAATTAGTGTAACCATTATCCAGCGCTTTTTTTGGCGATGGTAGTTTCTTTAACTATTGAGCGTAACAGTTGTGTGATTCCCACATGCCTCCGCAAGATAACAGGTGCACCTGGTGAGGTAAATAAATTTGTTTTTCCGTGGGGTCTTTAACTGGGGGCGAGCTTATTCAACCCTAAAATATTCGAAAAATGGTCCTAGTAACAACAATGGAACGTTATTGTTAAAAAATCTTAAGTTTTTTTATATTTATATATTTAATTAAAATTTATTTAGATGATGGACGAGTTCATAAAATTGTACAATGGATTGACGTTGATGGAGAATCACAATCCATTTTACTAGATGTGTTTGATGTTACACCAGGAGAAGCAATCCAATCAATGGAAATATCACAAACACATAAAGCTCTTTACGTTTCATCTGATCACAGAATTAAACAAATAGATTTGATCATGTGTTCTCGACGATATGATAATTGTTTAAGATGCGTTCGCGATCCGTATTGTGGATGGGATCAAGATACAAACACATGCAAACCGTACAGTCCAAGGTAAACTATTTACAAATAGAATAATAACAAATAAATTTATAAATGTACAGTAATTTGTTCATCAGAATATAAATTCCTATAAATGTTATAAAATTAAATTTTAATTCCTTATAATTTAAAATGTTATAAAATGATATTAATTTACTTATAAAGTAAAAAATACAATTTTTAAAATACGTCAATGAATTTTTAGAAGTATTTTATATAAAATTGAATCTGAACGAAAACGTAATCTTAATTAAATAGAAATATTTAGATTACATAAAGATGCGAACATGTTTCTATAATAACTTATGATAAATGAATTTCATTAAAATTTATAATTAATCAATTTTAAAATTAGCTCTTACTAAATCTGTTTTTTAATTTTCGCGCTTCGTTTTATACTACATTAATCCTTCAATTTGTTTTCCATGAGTTTATATAACTTATATTCATAGATGATGTACGATAATTATGATTGATGATAACAGTTCAATACTAATTGTTAAATCTGATCCAAAAATAGGGGGTGATATAGAACAATTAATATGCCGAGGAAGAATCTAATTTAAAAGCATTCATCGTAAGATAAGGCTAAAATCGCTTTATGTGGTTTAATTTGTGACTTGCGAATGGGTTGATTCGTGATTGGATTTACAATTTACTAATGTACACATATTCAGTATGAACGATGACATTGGACTTAATTTCACTTACTTATCTGTTACAAATTATACAATAGATTTATATTTTATGAATTAACATATTAGATTGCTTACACTTATTCATGCGTGTTCATAATTTTATTAGTTTTTTTTTAATAATGAGAATACAAAATTAAAAAATAAATTTCATTGAACATGTTTTCATTTAATAATTAAAAAATTATTTTGTTATATCGAATAACTTTACACAAAAATATAAATTTTTTATTTATTAAATAAAATATCAAGAAAAATTAAGTAATTATAATCATAATTTTTAAATATATTTAATAACAACTGATAAATAAAGTTAATTTACATTTCGAAAAATGTAGTTTGTTACAGGACGTATCAAATAGCACAGCGTATGTCTGCGATAGTAGCGTAGGTAAACGAAAGCTAATGGTAACTTGGGGACAGTCGGTGCATTTAGGTTGTTTTATTAAAGTGCCAGAAGTATTGTCCAACCAAGATGTTAGATGGTTTCATTACAGTAAAGAGAAAGGACGGTATGAGATAGCTTACAAGAATGGTATAACAGGTGATAAATTCATTGAAACATCAGAAAAGGGATTAGTAATTCTAGGTGTAAATGAATATGATGCTGGTAGATATGATTGTTGGTTAGGAGGAACACTTCTTTGTTCGTTCAATGTTTCCGTTGATGCACATAGATGTTTAGCACCAGCAAAATCTAACGATTATCAAAAAATATACTCAGATTGGTGTAACGAGTTTGAAAAGTATAAATCTGCAATGAAGAATTGGGAAAGAAAACAAGCAGTAAGTAACATTTGATTTATTAAGCTTTATTTTAATGTTTAATAAGATACTTGATACATTCAGATAAATAATTTCTTTTATATATATTGGTAAATTCAATATTCAATTCAATAAATAAAATTCAATAAATAAATAAAAATTCAATAGCATTATTGAATGTGCTATTAAAAAAAAACTATATTTGTAACAAACAATATTAAATATTTTTAATTTATATATCATAAAAATTACAAAATCTTATTTTTATCCAAGAAAAATATTAGAAACGTGTTAGTAGAAAAACAAAAATATTTTTTATATCTTTTTGTTGCAGCAATGTGCATTAAAGCAAAATGATAGTAATCAAAATCTTCACACAAATGAAGTATATGCTACACCACTGGTTTGATAGAAACAATTATTCAGTTATTATTATACTTGCATGTTATGTTACCAGGTGCACTACAAACAAATATTGTTTACGAATAGCTATATAAAATAAGTACATAATATGAAAATAAATCATCGAAATTATAAAATTTTTATAATTAAAAATATTTTTTAGTGAATGATTTCCTTATAAAATGAAAATGAAGTAAATTGAAATAATAAGTGTGTAGTAAAATAGTTTATATGTAGGTGAAAAAAATACAGATTTTTTAAACGCAAGTATTTTGAACCCTATTCTTTAAAAAATGGCAGAATAGTGGAAATATGTTATATTTAATTTAAGCTAAAATATCTAGGATTCACATTCGCAAACATATTTTTAATGCATAGGTGTTTGTACTTAAATTATTTATACTTTTGTACTTTTTTAATTTTAATTTATTTAACACATAGTATTGAACTAATACAAATTTAGAATTTATAAATCGATATGAAATATAAAAACTTTTAGATTAAATTTGTAATAAGATAAATTAGTAAATTATAGAAACATTTCCTTACTTTTATTCTTATTGTTTATAATACTAAAAAGATTTATACATTTAAATGTAAAATAATAAAAATATATAATATTAATTATTGTTACAAATACTTATATTCATTTTATTATATGAAAAAAAAATTTTTACTCAAAAGTAAATATATATTACATTTTTTTCATTTATATTCGTTAAAAATATTAAAAATAAAAAACTAATGCGTATACTTCAATGCAAAATAATGCCTAAAATAAAATTAATGAATTCAATATAATTTAATAATATTTTTTTCCAAATATTTATACTGTAATTGTTGCAGGTTTTATTACTATTATAAATATTTTAGGAAGGGATAAGGTGGCGGGTAAATAATTGGCACATTTAAATAAAGCTGAATAAAAGAAGATCTTTATTGTAAAGGTCCCTATAGGCATAAAAAACCTCCTTCTGTGTGGAAGGGGGAAAAAGCCGTCCTAGGCGTAAAAAACCTTTTGTAGAAGAGAAGGAAAAAGCCAGGTACATTGGTTGCGCAACTTAATATCTAGATTATATAGTCAATATTGGCCAATATTTCTACGCGCGTGTTATTACAAATATATTAGTAATTATTATCTTACTTTAACTACTTGGCGCACAGTTAAAGGAACCGCTGCCCTCACACGGGAACCAGCGATAGGCACATGCACAACAGTGCCGCTACATCACTCACGAGGTCCAGCAATCGATTGGTACACACGCAGGTGTACAGCTATCCACACAGGGGGCAGGCAATCGACACACGTGAACTCACCCTGAGATTCACACTCTGCCTCTCACACGGCAATGACAGATACACTTTCTAATTCCGATAGGCAAACTATGAATACATATAACTAAACTATAATAACTACTATTCTAACTAATTAAACTACTTATTATTCGGATACACTGCAACGAGAAATCTTACGATGTTCTCTCCTAAAAGTCTAAAGAGGTATTGATTCTTTCTGGAAAATTCTCATTGCCTTTTCCCCACATGGGTCTTGTCCGTACCGAGCCTAAAGTATCGGGTTTCCGATACGGGTTGACTCGAAGGCACACAGACCTTTTACCCTTGTTTTTCCTTTTCTTTTTACTAAGAGGCTTTTGAGGGAATGGTCCCGAACAGTAATTATTTATTAATAAAATTAAATATACCTATTTATAGATTTTAAACACCTTTTACTTTTCACAAATAATGAAACATTTTCGTTAGAAAAAATTACATATTGCGCTTATAAATTATTAATTTATATGACAATATAAATTATTTGACATGCATGAACTCCATAGTCCCACGCGCGTACGTGTTCTTCCCTATAAATCCGACAATATTTAAAAAAAGATTTAGCGAGAGCGCTCGCTAGTGGATGAAGCAAGACGAATACACCGGAGGTACTCGAAGAGTACCGCTTATCGAATTTGGAACGTAAATTCGATGCGCCCCACGCATCTACAAGCGATCCATTCATAAGAACTTTCTCAGGGCCACTTTAACTCTAGGTATAAACCGCTTAAAGCAAACATACCCGCACTGTTACTACATCCGCATACCTTCTCCACAGCACAGTTCAAGCCCAGGTATGCGCTTCGAAAGTTATGTCTTGAGACCACACGATTTCTTTCTCTATTTCTACCTATCTCAATTTGAAATAATTATTAAAGTTTTTGCTGTTTATAAATGTGATTCTATTATATTGTAACATTTATTTTTGATAATGACTCTGGCCGTTCATTTCAAATATCTTCACTGCAACTATGTCATGCACAGTGGTACAGAATTAGCATTAAAAATTAAGAAATTCCAAGCCTAAAGTAATTCAATTAAGAGTTTGAATTCAATGATCTCTTCCTATATTAACCACATAATTTTTTATTATACCTTTCATAATTTATTTAAATTTTACTTAGTTAAACTGTGTTCGAATTTGCAAGATAACATGTTAGATAAAAACAATACTCACTGTTATTTGCTATATTTAAATATATTTAATTATTACTTGAGTGAGTGAATGTTCTACAAGTTCTTTTACCTTGTACTTTATCACAGTGAACTTATTCAATGAAATAGAAAGTTAAGGTTAGTTCTTTATTTTATCTACTTTTTATTATTATCGGTGTTATTGAATGCGGAGGGGGATATGCCCGACGGTGCTGGCGGGTGGAGCAGGAACAGCGGGGGAGGGAAGTTGAGGATGCTCCCTGTGCACGCGGTCTCTCCGGTTGGGGTGGGGTGGCGGGGGGCACGTTTCCCGACCGAATGTGCGGAGGCGGCGAGAGCGAGGCGCGCCAAGCACCGGGGAGAGGGGAGCAGGATAAGGCACGCCGGAAGAAAAACTCGGTAGGGGATTGGAGGGAAAAAAAGGAAAGTGAAAGAGACTTTCCCGGGGCTCGGATTTTCCGAGCCCTAGCAAGAAAAAGATAGCGCGTCGCATATAAAATTACGTCTGTCCGAAATAAGAACAAGCGTACGAAAGCCGGCTACTGATAAAAGGAGTGAATTGCGGAGCAGCGAGCACCAAGCGCAGAACCGCCAGCCGAGCCCGCTTACGCGCGAGTGAGTCGCTTGGAACTCTTACGACCAAGCAGCCCACACCTCGGATGACGTTGCCACGACCAGGGGGAGATTCAGGCCGAGACGGGAACGCGAGGCAACGCCGCATTGGCAAAGTAAAGCGCGGCGAAAGAGAGAGGAGGGGCGTCGTCCTAGTGACGCTATTTAAAGGACGCGTCGACCGCGTCTTGGCAACGCCTGACGTCAGTAGTGACTTGAACCAGTCAGTTGATTTGAACCGAATTGCAGAAAGCGCGGACCACGCCAAGACGCCCCCAAAGTGCGTCAAATTCAAATTCGTCAGATGTGCACGCATCGTCCGAGGAAAGTGCGGGAAATTCGAAATCGAATTACCGCACTTGGCTGAAGAGACTTATCGCCGACGCGCGCGAACTTTTAAACTAAGTGAAAGTGACGACGGCTCGCGGAAAAAGGGTGCTATAAATAATTGTGAACTCACTAGCATTCGAATTCCGAAATAGTTACCGGCGGGTCGTCCCTGACTTACCGACGTACTACGTTAAAATAATTGTAATAGATCTCGAAGTAACTGTTTATCTTTGTGTATAAAAATAAATTGACTGATCGGACAGCGACAACGAACAAACCTTCCTTCATCCTACATGTTTCCAACACCCTGTATCAGTGCGTTACAATCGGGATGAATTTAAATTAAGCAAAAATCATTTTAATTTTTTAATTCTAATAAGAATTTTGTTGCATTATAATGTGACATAAACCATCGTATGAGGGTATCAATTTATCCCTTTTAAAAATATATTAACATATGTTCATTCAATATGATAATTATAACAAATACTAAAGTGAGAAAGCAACTGATTTATGTTATAAATTTTGCTCTTTTTATACATGATTAAAATACAACGGGTTTGGCTTTTATAATTCAATATTATTTTTATATAATTTAGGCTAAGTTTAAATACGATCGAAATTAGATTTGTATTTTTGTAATTTAATAAATGTCATATTTTTTCGGATCTTTAAGGACATTGTTAAATAGTTGTATAATTTTAGCACTATATTAAGAATGAATCTATGATGTAAATTCTATTTTTTTATAACAAAAATGTATTTACTACATTAACTATTACATTATAATCATTTAATCGTTGAAATAATCTACAATAATCTACATAAATAATCTAATTTCATTGTACATGTTTGTTCAATTGGCGATCAAAAGCAAATGCTTACTTTTTTTAAACAAAAGTCTTGTAGGGAAATATACAAAAATTCACACGTGTGTCGAGAAAATCTTAACCTCGCGTCGAGCACTCACTGACGAAAATTTAATGGCATGATTTCAAGTCGGTACATATCATATTCACTTCTGACTTTGAAAATTTTCCACCTTCAGTTGTGTAAAAATCCACACAATATTCATATTTTAAATGGTACCTGTAAAATCAGTAAAAATTAAATTCGTGGCATCATTGAGTTCGATTACGATTTGGACCCATCGTTTCTGTAAAAACATGCTTAAATTTTACTTTACAACACGTTAAGATTTTCTTGCGTAAATATTTAATTAAATTTTACTGTTGTACTGGCTAGCTGTTACGTAATTATTATAATTTATACTTTATAATTTATAATTTATAATTTATAATTTATAATTTATAATTTATAATTTATAATTTATAATTTATAATTTATAATTTATAATTTATAATTAATGATGCATCAGTTGCATATCTATAGTGACGAAATATCTATCATTCACTCGATATACGGTCAGTTTCTTAATTTCATTGACTACCTTAGACGATAAATATTTAAGTATACACTCTCCATTTTTGCTAAGCTTTCACTGGTTTACGACTCATCATCTTTAATTATTTTTATTATTACAACTATGATGAGGTCACCAATTCTAAATATCTAAAAATAGAAGAGTTCGCTCAAAATGGCTTTACTATTACTTATATTTCTTGAAATTATATACAAATTATTATCATGCATTCGAGTTGATTACATAGATATTGCTAAAGAATATTTAAAAAATTTTTTAACTTATACAAGAGCATTGCATTTTATACCTTTCATAATTTCTGAATTTATAATTTTATGAATTTCGAAAGAAGAATCATACTAAGTATTGAGAATTTGTAATATTTCTCCCAAATTATTACATTGAACCGTTTTTTCATTGGAATTGATAGTCTTCTTTCAAACATTGTATCAATTAAAAATATATGTAAATATGAATGATCGAGTGAAACGTTAAATCGATGTAAGATGTGCTAACGAGAAGTTTTGCTAGAATATAATTAGTAATGAGTAAACCGTAAAGAACGAACTCGTGGACAATCCCAATAACTAGTTTGTAATGTTTACATTTTTCGTTTATACGGGATCAGGCCTAAGTATAAGAATTTAAATTGTCATCAAGCCGCGGGTTTCTAATTCCAAAAATTAAATAATCTGTTGACAGTGTATCGAGGCTTCTAAGCGTTAAGACCTCGATTCGTTTCACGTTCGTAAAATGTTTGGATTGACTTTGATTGATTATTAGATGCGGTCTCTTGAGAGAAGCAGTATTTGTAATAAAACTACATATTACACTAAAGTATTGATTATTGAATATCATCCTGAGTTAGATAAATAAATTAATAGAAACAATTACAATAACACTATTTGTAAAATATCACGCAAGTGCATTTATATAATAATTATTCTTGCAACCGTTTTCAGTCGCAAAATTCGAAATTTTAAATACGGTTAAATAACAATGAATTATGCAGTTGTGACTCTACTGATTCATTTTTGTTCGTATGTAGAAAAAAATATAGATACCAAGTAAATTAATAATATCCGATTTGGACTATTAATTTTTTTTATGGTAATATAACTAATTTAGTGATATGCTAGAAAACTGTTTCGGATATCAGGGTGAGATTTAAAACAACACTTTGTAGTTCTTTTTCAAGGTTTATATTTTGCCGAGATATAGTAAAAAGTCTCTTGCTTGAATGCGGAAGACGAAGTGAAGCCTTTCTTGCAGTCTTTTCACCTCTGTACCTTCCTTATTATTTTATTTTTTGTTTTAACATTCTTTAATTTTAATTAATTTTTATTTTATTGATTAAACTATCAAAAGGGGAAGGATCGCCTCTCTTACATAGCACTAGAACTTTCCCAGAATGTCCGTGGACCCGAGGTATACCTTTGGAGAAAACCACGCGAAATTATCGAATATGTCACAAAACCAATGATATCAAGAAATTATCATACATCAAGAAATAATCTTTTCTCTAAATTATATTCAGAAATATAATGTTACAATTTTGGCGTTTATCGTAAAATACAATTTTTACATTATAATATACTTAATTCTAAATTACATTTTGAAATATAACATTGCGAATTTAACGATTGTCTTGAAAAACAATTTTACATTATGATATACTTATTTCTAAACGACCTTCCGAAATATAATTTTCCCAATTTCGCGTTTCTCATGACATATAATTTTACCTAATAATATAATTAATTTTAATTTTAAAATTCCCTTTTATTTATTTATTAATTTTTTTTTTTTATTGACCTCTAGAAAATTTCTCTTTTTTGATCCAATAAAAAAACATCATGTCTCAGACAATTCGATGTTCTGTCTTTACTTTTTACCTGTCAGAAAACACGCTTTTCGAACGGCGTGCTTTCCGGAAGATCAAGGGTCTCAGATCGATCGCTGTTCCTTAGTACTCCTTCAGTGATAATCATCATTTATTTGCTTATACGGACGTCTCCGTCTTGCATAAATCGTACACATCATTGTGTAATTTTATAATCTCTCATGCATTATCCATACTATTTTGTTTCTCCTTTGTACTGCCGATACGCGGGAATTTTAGTTCCCGTTATTTCAGTTATTGAACAGAATCAATATAATTTTTCTGTATTGATATATGAATATAATTTTAATCATTTAGAAGATATCCGTAGGCCTATATTATAGAAATTATATTATAAACTCAAACTTTTCAAGAAAAGCTTATTATAAAAGTACTTTAAACTAGAAAAATCATACGTATTTAAAAGAACCAATACACTAAAATCTCTAATGCGCAAGCTTCACAAATTAATTTTCTTAATTATATTTATATTAGTTTGTATCGGCGCATATATTCTTTTTATATGTAAGTCTTTTAGATTCACCTTCTAACATTACACCCCAAAATTTAATTGATGTAAATGTTCGTGCTTAATATAATCACGATATTCTATTAGTGATATAGAAATGGAGTGAACAATATTTAATTAACAATACTTTACATGTTCAAAAACTTAGTAGTTTCATAGTGGAATAACATATATATAATAATGTCTGTCATAATAAAATAATATGGTTGCATTTAAATCTTTTTAATATCCTATACTTAGTTTAAACTTTTCTTATATAAATATATATATAGGTAAATTATAATGCTAAGGCGTCAACGTTTTTATATATTATAATTACAATATTTATTCTTTCTACAATAATAAAACGAATAACTTATCAATTCTTCAGTTTATGTAAGTATATTTTTAATTTTATGTCATTGATTGTAAATGAATAAATGACGTATTTTAAAAATAGAATGAAACAAATATCTTTTTCCATTGATTAGTTACATCAAATAATAAATTAAATCCAAATTAAGTTAATAAAACATGATAATACAATGAAAATGAAATAAGATTATATTTTAGACAATTTAGAATATTTTTACTTAGTAATATTTAAAAAATATATTCAATTTTAATTTAGATACTTTTTCTTAATGTCATTTAATTATAAAAAGGGTAAATTCATCATTTAAACTAGATTTTTAATTTCTATAATTACTTTTAGATATAGTATTTTATAATGCATTGTTAAAGCTGTTTGAAAAAACCTTTTTGAAGATAAATATTTCTATAAAAATAAATATAATTTTTTCAAAAAGAATAATTTTAATACTTCATTAAACTTTATAGAAATAATAAATTATAAAAATTGGTTTTTATATAAAAATATTATTTATATAATTAATAGTGATATATTTTTAGTATATATTGAGTAGTACAATTTAGGAATACTATAAATATTTTTAATTTAAATATATAACATTATTATAAATATTGCAACTTTAAAAAAAAAACTTAAAAATTAATATTCAAAATTGTTAATTAATATTATTAATTTTATTTTTAAATTACAAAATCAACGAATACGTATTTTACAATAATATTGATAAAACTGCATATTAATTTTATTGTACAATTTGCAGTAATTATAGAATTCAAATAATATTTAAATTTCATTTTAAAAACAAATTTGAAAATTCTTTAACATTGATAAAATAATAAAAAACATTTGGGATGTAAAAATGTATATTATAAAAATAATTAACATTTTGATCAATTTTATTTGATTTTAAGTCTTTAAATATATCTGATAAAATAAAAAAATAAATTATTTAAATTTTGTAAAATTGAATGAGTAAATTAGCTAATTAGGGGTAAATCAAAGATAAACCTTTTAAACTACATTTTTTGGTCTTAAAGTAACTTTATTACCTATTTTTTACACATTCTTCATTAATAAAAAAACTTCAATTATTTCAGATTTATGGTGTCAAAGGAAGTGAAGATATGGAAAATGAATGTAAATTAATTTTTACACTGCATTCATTTTTACTGAACCTACTATTCAATCAATTCCTTAATTTTTTAATTTCTTTTGTATACATGTTTGAAATTTCAAAGTATCACAAGTTCCTGTGTAAAATTTTGAAAGAATGCCAAATTTAAATTCAGTGACTAGTTAAAACATAGGATTGAACAGCACAAAAAACAAAAATTAATTATGGTAATTTATTAATTTTTGATATTTCACATAGAATATATTACATTTTTTATACTATACTCGTAGAAGCTTATAAATGTCATAACCTAATTATTGATAAAATTAAATATACATAACAATTTTCAATTATTTAATTCTTTTTAGCAACAAATGGACAATAAAAAAAATAAAATCATTGATATAATTTTATAATGTTATTTTAAATCACATTTGAAATTATGTACTGTTTATAAGAGAATAGAAGATAATGGAATGAATAGGATCTAAATTAATCTAGTCAATTTAACAATATAACATTTATTTATAGTGTAGTAAAAATCTACATTTTAACAGTAAAAAAGAATATGTTTTAAATAATGTTATAAAACCTTATAATCTTGTTAAAAAAGAATTTATCAAGTATCTTTTAAGTTCTATAGTTTAATTCATTATGCACTTAATACATATTATCCTTTAGAAAGATTACTGTATAAATATTAGAATAATATTTTTTTTTTTTTTTTGTAATGGAGGGACGAAATCTTATAAAGACCATCAGGGACCCGGATCCCCGGTGTGTGGGACTCCCCGGCATTGAAGATGCCGGTATACCCACTAAAACCTCACCCTCTCCCTGTAGTGAAAACCACAGGGCGGGGCGACACGAGTTCGCCGAGGGGACCTCCTTTTCTGGTTCTTATATCCTCCCCGACACCGCCGTTAAGCATTACTTCGGGGAGGGAACCAGAAACTATGCCTTCGAGGCACCCTCTAAGTTTCCCCCCCTTACCCTAGGGAAAAGCCGGCTTTTTACTTCTCAGAATATCCTCGGCGAAAGATGCGACTTTTCCCCAGTTCTCCCTACTGACGAGCATCAAAGGGACGATGTCTTCAGGAGTGATCCTTCCGACATCAGCTTTCAACGCTTCCCTCTGTCGCCCCCAGTATTTGCACACGAAGAATCTGTGTAAGACGTCGTCCACGGCGGATCCGCAATGCATGCATGTGGAATCCGCCGCCTTACCCATGCGGTGGAGGTACGCACGGAAGTATCCATGGCCGGTCAACAGCTGGGTGAGGTAATAGTTCACCTCGCCATGCTGTCAACCGGTCCACGAAGCCATCTGACTGATTAGTCTGGCGGTCCACCTTCCGCGCCTATCCCGCTCCCATTTATCGTGCCAGTTAGCCAGGGATGTTTGCTTGGCTCGCACCTTGGCCTCACCACGGTCGAGTGTCCCCCTTGCCTGGTGGACGAGCTTCCTCTCTTGGGCCAGGAGGTCGATGGGAATTACCCCAGCGACTACTAGAGAGGCCGCCTCCAAGACCGTGCGATACGAACACGCTACATGAAGTGCGCATCTTCGTTGCACAGCCGCCATACGTCTCCGGTACACATTGTACCGAAGCGCGTTGGCCCAAACCTTTGCACTGTAACACATAACAGACTCAGTGACACAGAGCAGCAACCGCCTGATACAGGTACGTAGCCCAATTACGTTGACCATGAACCTGCACATAAAAGTCACTGCCCGTGACGCCTTATCCGCTACCCTCCGAATATGTTCCCCGAAGGTGAGCTTCGTATCTAGCGTCACCCCCAGGTACTTCACGGCTGCTTTGGTCTGAACCGACTCCTCTCCGATATAAGCGGCTGCACTCTGGGTACGCGCTTCTTCGTAAGGAGCACAATCTCGGTTTTGGCCTCTACCAGTTCCAGCCCATGATCGTTCATCCAGTGGCGAATTCTCCGCATGGTATGGTCGAGTCGCGTCTGTGCCAGGACCATATTATGCGCTGTAATAATGGCTGCACGTCATCCGCGTACCCGATCAGAAAGCAGCCTTCAGGCATTTCCAATCTCAGGATCCCGTCGTAGGAAATATTTCATAGATCGGGTCCTAAGATGGAACCTTTTGCCGCACCACACGACATCGCCCTCCGTTCTGAGCCCTCCGCCGTCTCGTTTCCGAAGGTTATCTCCAATAATCTGCAAGAGATACTGCGGTACCTCGAAGTCTCAATCCATTGCCCCAAGCATGTCTGTCCACCTTACCGAGTTGAAGGTGTTTCTGACATCCAGTGTCACCAGGAGACATATCGGTCGGGAGAAGTGGTTTCCCCTTTCCGTGCTCCAGGTCGCCTCCACTACTCTCTGGATAGCGTCGATGGTAAACCTACCTCTCCGAAAGCCGTACTGACTCTCGGAGAGGCCGCCAGATGTTAGAAGCGCCGCTTGAAGACGGGGACTCACCAGCTTTTCCAGGAGCTTCCCGACAGTGTCCGGCATGCAGAGGGGTCTATACGACGACGGAGCGTCCCACGATCCCTTGCCCTTGCTCACCAGCACGAGTTGTACATGGTGAGCAAGAGCTGTGGGTGACTCCTGGCCAGCGCTTTCATCACCTCTGCTGGAAGGCCATCGGGCCCTGGTGCCTTATGGCTCCTCATAGAGCTTACCGCACTCTCTAGCTCCACCATTGTAAACGGCGGAGCCTCAGGACCAAATATCACCGGGGGCTCTTCCGTTCGAAAGGGATGTGTGGGGAAAAGGGTATGGACGATCCCGTCCATCACTACCTCGCTCATGGGCGCGCCCTTAGCGAACGCCGCCAATTTACGGGTGATGACTTTATAGCCCAATCCCCACGGATCTCTGTTGAGATCTTCCCCGATCTTCTTCCAGCATCGGCTCTTACTCGCCTTGATTGCTCTCTTGAGGGCTCTTCTCGCCACCAAATGCTTGACGATCATTGGAGAGTTGTCGCGGTCAAGACATCGGGTCCTTTGGGCTACTCGTCGTAGCCGAAGGCACGGGAAAACAAGGCATCGTCCATCCTCGCAATGAGTCATCTGGAAGGACAGCGTACGATCGCCGTCCCGACCGGCCGGTCATCACGAAAGCGGAACGTGATGTACTGGTGATCGCTGGCTGTTTAGTCCTCGATCACCCGCTAGTCCCGCACCTTTGCGCCCAGACGTTCCGTCGCAAAGGAGAGGTCGGAGATGGTCTGCCTGTAACCGGGCCTCCGGAAGATCGCCATTGAACCGGTGTTTAAAATCAGCAATCTTGTCCTGGATACCATGTCCAGGACTTGCCTTCCCCTGGAATCGGTCACAGGTTCCCCCAAATCCACAGCCTTGCTGTTAAAGTCCCCGGTCACTATCAGCTAGAGCCTCGCGGAAACCGCACAGGCTCCGGACCCCGCGAAATGGTGTACTGCCGCGGAAGAAGCCGCCGGGCACAGGAAGCACTTAGGCTCGGCCTTGCATCCGGCCCCCTTGTGACCCTGTTCCCCACACCGGAAACAGGTCGTGCTCCTGTCTGGGCCCCTGCAGCTTGTACCCCGGTGTCCATAGCCGAGACACTTAAAACAGCGCTCGACTTGGACCCGTGGTCTTATGCCGCAGTAGACCTACCCTACTGAGACCCTGCCCACCTCCAATAGCTTTTTACTGGCCTCCTCTGTGACGGTCACGATCGCCAGCCGTTTACCGGTTTTGTTGGCTCCCGTGAGTCGCACCTCTAGAGGACCAGTGTAATCCTGCAGGATCGCAAGGAGGGCGTCTCCGACCTCCTCGGTCGTTGCGCATTCGTCTACATCCCTGATCTCCAATGTTCTCCTGGGGATCAGTGTGTCGAGCGTTGCGCTGGCTCCGACCGCCTTTTTCGAGGCATCGGCAAAGCCCTCCTTGCACTCTACCGATGATTTTTTTATCTCGATCAGGAAATCCTCCTTTTGGATTTTGCGGATGCCCTTGATCAGGAGCCCGTGCTCGGAGGGACTGACCTGCTGTCGGATTCCGCCCAAGATATCCGCGTAGGTCTTGCCCTCCGCTGGCCTTAGGACTATGGCCTCTGGCCTCGCCTTCCCTCTTTCACTGGGGGCGCTCTTTTTTGTAGGGGTCCCCTTTTCCCTGGCTCTTACCGTCTTTCGGTGGTCCTCTCGCTTCTCTTCTCACGTGGGGACTCTCCTCCACTCTGCGCCTGGTGGACTTTTCCCCATGGTGGTGGTTGGAGGAGGCATCTGCGATGGCACCGCTGCCTCCTTCTTCCTCTTCTTCTTCTCACCCGCTTGGGCCTCTGGCGGTGATGCCGGTGGTGGCCTTTTACCGGCCGTAGTCTGTGGTTTCAGGAGAGGAGGCGCCACCATCCTCCAGATACCTCGCCGCTCCCTTCTCTCCTATTCCTCGATGGCCTCTATGTTCCCCTGCAGTACAGAAAGACCCTCTTTGATGACTTGAAGATGTCTGGCTGGCGCTTTAGCGCCTCCATCATCTCCGTCATTATGCCCTTGATTGTTGCGAAGATTGCCCCATAGCCGGTCTCAGCCCTTTCGAGCGTTCTCGAATCATCCATACAGCGGCCTCGCTCGCAAACGTCTCACCATCTCACACTTCCACTCATTCTTGGTTTCTAGTCCCTTAAGCCCACCACTCGATCGGCTGCAAGCAGTCGATCTTCGACAAGGTGCAGACAACGGATGGGAGGTTTCAATAATAAAAACAGCAATAATAACATTAATTATAAATTAAATTTTAAAAATTTAGAAAAAAAATTTAAATAATATAAAATTATAAAAATATTATTATAAATTATAAAAAATCTAATCTCAATAGGAAAAGGAAAAAACTTTTTACAATTATTTTCGCCTACTTAAATCAATTATTCGGATGCATGCGGGAGGATCCTTAAGCGTTTGTAAAAGATCTCTCACCAGGTACTTGATCACTAATTGCTCCTAAAAAATGTGAAAATGGAGATAATACTCCAAACATCACACCAGTTCACATACTTTTTAAAGTAAACTTATACCGTTTTTTTTAGTTTCGTAATTACATACACTTCCTGTAAACAATGATTTGGCTAAGAATCCGTACATGTTTTCATTTGTTGCCCATTTGAGACTCTGCATACTTACCTTACAAATATATTTTAAAAGTATTTATTAGCGTATAACCTCGCCTATTTGTACTAGACGTTAAAGTACCTTGGCCTTGAACAATAATTAAATTATAGTTTGATTAAAATATAAATAACATATTTTATTATTCTTACAATTGTTTTCAAAATAGTTTAGAAATAATTTATTGTTGCATATTTTATATTTAAAGAAAGGAACGAAAATTGATACACATTAATCCAGTAATTACAATTTTCATCCTCAACGTAGAATTCTGAAATAAAACGATAAAGAAACTGATGAAAGGATGGCCCGTCAACGACATATTTACGAAACGGCATTTGATTGTAAAGTTAATAAATTAAAAGATGATTTTGATGATTTGGATTATGTGATAAATCATTCTCTTTTACTCGCTCAAGTGAGAAAATTTTTATTTAATTTTTAATCTATCGAAATTGCAGAATTTATAATTGATATTATTGTAAGACAAAATTATTATTGAGAAGAAAATTTAAAATAATCTACAGCTAATATAAATAGTTAATAAGCTTTTACATTTTTTTTTATTAAAACAAAATATTCATATTGATAATTTTTCAAAATTATTAATAGTAATTCATAAAATTATAATTTTTTAAGAAAATTAAAATTAAATATTTATCAAATATGTATTAAGTTTTTCGATATATTGTTACATTATCTTTTTAGATTAGTTCAATTTTTTTTGCTTTTATATGCTTTATTTTATAAAACAATTGTAAAATAATTTATTAGTATATAATTATTTTCAGACAAAAAAAAAATCATCTGATACCTCTTCTGATTATTCATCAATTGAATTATCAAACCAGAAACAAAAAAATTTGATTAAATCAGTTTTTTTTTCAAATTCTGATATTAATCATCAAGTTTTATTACAGCAACAAGATCAAAGAGTTAATAATATTTCAAATCTTTCACAAGAAATGGAAACACTTCAAATAAATTTAGTTAAAGAAAATTTAATAAACAGAGATTCTATATCTATGACATCTGTGAATACTTCTAAACCATCTAAAGCTCACGAGGCTACACAGTGTGAAAATATTTTAATAAAGATGCATAAAATCTCTAGCCGATTTACCCACCAAAAACCGTTACAAAAAGAATTCAAAGATATAAAAACTTCTGTCATTAAAATACAGCATTCTGGTTATTCGCCATATTTTAGTAAAAACAATATTTTCGAGTTCAAAGACGGTTGTCAGAGTTTGAATAATTATGGCAAAGATTTTATTGTAGAATTTAAGAATAAAGATTTAAAAAAGATGTCTGTGCAACGCTTTAAGCCTTCAAATTATAAACATGAGAATAAACCTATAGAGTTCAAACATGATCTATTTTCAGCTAAAATAAAAGGAAACCAAAATTGTTTCAAATTACGTACAAACCGTTTCAAATGTAGTTACTCAAGTACTGAAAGCATAACAACTAATAGTAGTTATAATAGTATGGAATCATTACGTCATAGTATTAGTGAAAATAGTAACTACACATGGAGTAATGAAAGTAATCTCAGCAGAAGTGACAGTTCTCATAGTTCAGACAATGATAATGTTATAACTTATATAGGTCAATATCAGGATCAGCAAGTAAGTTCTCTAAATTACTTATATAAAAATAAGAATGAAAACTCATTACAAAATCATGGAATTGAAATTTCTGTTAATCATAATAATTACTCGCAAAAGATGAAACTTAAAAAATACTCCTCTCAAATGAAACCAATTAATTTTAAAAGCAAATCAATAAAAGACTATACTGCTTCTATGAGTAAGTTGTTGAATTTAAAGAAAAAAGTAGCCTCTCAGAATAAAAAACATAGAAATTTGGTGCTCGAATCATCATTACCAGGTGATAGTAAAATACATGGATCAGATAATGATATATCAAAAGAATCACAGGCAGAAGTAAAATGCAATAAAACTTTTAGTTTTCAGCTATTCAAAATACTATCACAATCATTGAAGCAACACAAAGAACAATATTTTAGTATTACAAATCAATCTTTGGATAATGAAAAAGAGTTATTTCATTTATCATTTGATATACCAAAATTATGTAGACGAAGATTACTTGTAGGTCAAGATACAGCTACCTCAAATAGTATGAGTATTGTTTTTAAGGATTTACCTTTTAATATGCCTAAGTTGAATAGACAACTAAGATATGAGCAAAGTAAAGAATCTAATGTTTTACAAACAACTTCGAAGTTTTGTATCAAGGTTGTAGAAGATTCTATTTTTCGTAAGTTTTTATAGTTTACCATGTTTCTAAAATTTCATGTATATAAACAATCAATATATTAAAGTAAATATTTTATAAATAATTAATTATGTTAAAGTTATAAATAATATTGATTAAATATAATGTCTCATTCAAGATGTAAAAATAATAATATAATTGTATAAAAAATGATATTCATAATTTTTTTTAATTACAATTCACGGATAGAAATCACGGATAGTCCTTATCAGACTAAATAATAAAGAAATATGTTTACAATATAATTGTTAATGATTTAATAATGTTATAATGCTATAATCGTAGTGTTTGTTTATTCTGTCAATTTATATACTCTGAATTTATTTTAATATGTACATTAATAAAAGCATAATTTCATACCTACCTCTTCAAATAAGTACAAAATAAGAAATTCAATAGATGTTATTCTCACATGTAGCATCCTGTGCATATATTTAGACATGTATTTTTTGTACATTCACATAATATTTATTGTAACATGTCATAAATGTGCATATTTACCAGCTCATACTTTGCAAAAATAGAATATTTTATATCTTTATTATACTTCTACGTAACTTTCCGGGATCTAGGAAAGGTAAAAAAAGCATGGTGGCCCGATCTATTTCAAAAAGTGTAAACTTTAAGGTGTAGGTATAAAAAGGGCGATTAGTAAGAAACATTTATTAAGTAAAAGGGACTGGTAGGAAAGGCTTTCACGAATTCACTATCACGAATGCTGAATTTGATCAACAAAAATTTATTGTAAAGAGCATGGGTAAGCCATCGTATTCGTGACTTGTCACTAAAATATCTCCTGTAGCTATGATGCTGAACCATTTGACCAGCGAGCGAAGGAACCAAAAAGCGGACGCGCCTATGAATTGTAAGAGGAGCTGTCCTATCGTTCTGTAAGTAGTATAGGCGTATGGTGTACTTCGTGAATTTACCTTATGCTTTTTTTCTTTATTAAAAGAGTTTCCTTTAAAGCGGGAAAAAAATAAAATCATTGTAAAAGTATCCAGATTCCCTTGTTCAATTCATAACTACAACTTTCTTTAAGTATTTCAAGATTTAAATTATAATTTTCCCAGTAATAACTATTATTGTTAGTAGATTTGAGGAATCCAGTATATATGATCATTAAAGTTAATATCAACAGGAAAACTCAATAAGTTAATAATATAAGAAATGTTACTTTATTGACAAATTAAATACATATTAATGTGCTGAAATCATGCGTAACATATGAAATACAAGACAATTAATTTACTCTTGAGTATTTTGATATAACAAAAAGTGATATTGATTTTAAAGCTATATCAAAATACTGCGTTATTTACACTATATATATCAATCATACGACAAATTTAATTATTAATGAATCACGAATTTAACCTGATACGTCAAGTAAAATTTCATTAAATATGTAGTATTATTATCCAATGTTTCTCTAATAAAGTTTTCGTGGCAAAAAATGTAGAAATACATAATAAATAATATTTAAGTATTTTTTCTAATAAAAAGGCATATCTATAAAGATATTTCTTCGTAATTAGTAAAAAAAGAATTACTTTTAGTATACTGGTACTGCACAAATGGAGATAGTAAACTAATTAGTGTATGTATTGTGATAAGAAAAAAAATACTACAAGGTACAAAATTATATATTCTTGTAGGTATTTGAAAAAAAAAAATTCAAGAAAGAAAAATCAATGCTGTATTTATTAAAATATTATTTATTACTATGTATTTTATTAAGGTATTTATTTTGATAAAGGTAAATAATTTACATTCAATTGTGTATTGTAATTTCAATTCAATTTATTATGGAAAAGTTTTCTTTTAGAATAATGAAAAAAAAAATTAATAAGAGTACTGGCCATTATTTGTACATAATCTGTATACTTGGTTTACACATCTGTACTTATTGCTGTGGTAGTTCTTCATCAAAGACTAAATCGTCTTCGATTTTTTTCTTATAACTGGCACCCCCGGGTTCTTTATTTGGCATTTTTCGTAATAACCAACTCGGAATGCTAAATATTGTAAATCAACATGAGCTCTACCAATTAAAAGGAGGTATAAAAGGCGGTTGTTTTCAAATAATCCTATACATAATGTACTCGTTGAACACTGAAAAATATGAATATAATCGATGTGACTTGTGTTATTGGTGAAGTGAAACTATTTGTGGTTTACATGTCTTCAATATAGTAATTTACTTTTTATTCTTTTTTATTTGATAATAAAATTATTATAAAGCTTCTATATTAAATATTAAAAAAAAATTAATATTAATTAAGTACGTATAAAGTACATTAAATATAAATATATTAGCTATAACAATGTTGTTTTTTTAAGTAATATAATAATTATGTATTCACTCAAACAGATTTGATTAGTTTTATTATTTATCTTTTTCTTAAGCTTATGTATTTTTAAAATTAGGTCATAATTAAGAAACCAGCTTGATTTTATAATTTATTTTTAAATTTATGAGTGTTTATTTACAAAATAGTACAGAAAAATTGTTGTTAATATATCACATTTAGTATTTAATTTTTATATTATTTTAGCTACCGATTCAGTAAGACCTAAAATAACATTAAACTTATCAAACAGGAAGGGAGTAGCAAATAAGTCATTTATACCCTTGACTAATAATAAAGATAAACTGACATCCAAGAAATCTAATCGTCTTACTTTAGAACTACCACTTCTTACTACTCAAGTGTCTTTCGATTTTGTTGATACTGAAGTGCCATTGGAAAGACAGAGGTTTGCATTATTCCCATTTATTTGATTTAATATATGATATTTTGTACAATATAATAAAAAATTAATAAAACTAGCTTATAAATGTATAAGGAGAGATATATTTTTATTTTATATAATGTACATTTTTTAATTTTAATTCAATTTTTCGCATAAAACTTTTTCTTACTTTTATTTCCTAATTTTTTTTTAATTTCCTCATGAATTATTATTTACTTATTTTTTGAACTTTTTGAATAGATCGACTTCATAAATTTTATTACTCTTATAGTATAAGTATTTATATGAAAATATTTTCGAATATTTCTTTTTTCCTTATTAAATATTTTTTTAATTTTATTGTGATTTTTTATAGTATAGTCTACCATCATATGCAGATTTTTAATCAATTGATTTTATATTTTATATTTAACGAATATTAATTATAATATAGATAAGCCATTAAGTTTTAAAAAAATTATATAATTATAATAGTTTAATTATATTATACAGTTTTATTAAAAATTCTAGAATAAGTACACTTAAAAATATCGTAATGTTAAGTATTTAATTTTTTATCCTTTATGTTATTTTGATTTATATGTTATCAATACACTACATGAATCGTTGTACATTGTAAAGAAATTTTACAATATGTAAATAAAGTTAAAATTAATCTATTTTATTAATAAATATAGGAAAAAGCTTAAATGAAAAAAAACATTAATTATAATTATAATTAACTAAATAATAATCGATACATAGAATCAATTACTTAAATAATGTTTTAATTATTATAAAAAATTCTTCATGTGGAAAATGTGGAATACGTTTCAAGAATAAGACAAAATACATATTTTTAAAAGTTCTACACATATAGAACAGCGTAATTGAAAATTATAACATTGGAAAAACTAATTGTTTTTTTATAGTTGGTATCATGGCTCTATTTCTAGAATTGAAGGTGAGGCTGTATTACGAATTTTACAAGAAGGAAGTTACTTAGTACGAAATAGCGAATCAACAAAAAAGGATTATTTTTTATCTTTAAAGTAAGTTATTTTTTTAATAATGTAAATGATTTTTAAAGCTTTTTTATATCTGAAAAAATTTTATTTTTTGTATAATAGAAGTGCTAGAGGATTTATGCATATACGTATTCAAAAGAATAAAGAATTAGATTCATTCATATTTGGGCAATTCAATAAACCTTTTGAAAGTGTACCGAAAATGGTGCAACATTTTACTGCAAATCATTTACCTATTCGTGGTGCTGAACACATGTATCTTTTGTATCCTGTAATAGTGCAGCTTCTGTAGCGTATTTATCGTAAAATGTATTTTAGAATTTATACTATTTAAATAGAAATGAATCAATAGATAACTCGATTTCTTTAAAATTTTCTAGTAATTTATAAACCAAAGATATTATTAATTCTACAAATATTTGATATTGTATTTTTTAATTTACATATTATTACTATTATTAATAATTATATACTGCAGATTCCAAATAAGAATATTTAAAATATAAATTGTATTACTTTACGTATATAAAATATGTAAATGTATTATGTTAAGAACTTACAAATATATTAAAATTTATAAGATAATTTCTAATAATCAAATATAAATACAATAAAAATTGTTAAAAATAAATGTTTCAATATCAAAATAAAATAAATTATCTGAAAGATTAGCCCTTTCATATTTGGGATTAATGAACCTTTAAATCTATAGATATTCAAATAAAATATTTGATGCTTTATTATGTAATCTAAAAATTACCAAAGCAATATTACTCTCTCTCTCTCTCTCTCTCTCTCTCTCTCTCTCTCTCTCTCTCTCTGTCATTGTAAACAAATTTGAATAATCAAAATTAATGAATAGTTATTTTTTTATTTTCTGTGATCTATTTGAATGGTTCTTATTTTAAGAAACTTGAACAATACTGAAACAATAAATAATAGAACTAATATATTATTTAAATAATCATAGATGTAAAAAGATATGGATTACCATTATATTAATTTTTATTTTAATTAAAATTTATGTTTAAACTTTTTAATATAAATTATTTTTTTAAATACCACACATGTAAAATGAACCGCATAAATAAAATTTCTTTAAATAAATGACTAATTGAATAAGTTATTTAATAAGTTCTTAAATATGCTTTTAAAAATAAAAAAAAGTTCTTATTTTAACATCTTAAAATAATACTAAAAAAAAGAATTAATGAAATTATCCTTTATTTAATTTTTAAATATATATTAAATTATCGCTTTAATTTCCGAAAATGTAAAGAACTGAAGTTTATAAATTACATTATATGGTATTACATTTAAATTAATATTATAAATTCTAATAAACTTTTAATATGTCTTTAACACTTATTTAAGTACTCTAAAAATGAATCAATCAATTATTGTTTTCTTAGTTATAAAAGAATTATAAATACATTAAAAATTCAGATATACTTTGAATATAATACATTCTAATAGTAATGAATAATAATTTTTCTGTAATACAAAATATATTATCTAATATTTTTATTGGTTTCATAATGAACGCTGAATACACAGGATTAAATAATTTAACATATTAAGTATTAGTTATTAATTAAATTAAGTATTAATTAAGACTTAAGGAGGTAGGTTTCAGGTTTTCTTCATTTTTCGTAAGTCCTATTGCAGTGAAATAATATAGAAAGAATTAAGAAAATTTTTATTAATTTTTGTTTACAATGATAGCACAAACTTTAATCAATATAATGTTTTATTAATTAATAAGGATATATTACAATTATTTAGCACATACATATTTTTAAATTTATTAAAAATAAAATATTCAATCTTGTTAGGAAACTTTAATTACAATATTATTAAATTGTATAACAAAAGGAATTATTGATTTTTAATTATCTATATTAATTTTATTACAAAATAAGCAACTAGGAAAAAATTTTAGATTTTTATTATATAAGTAATAGTTTCGTATAAAACATCTGTTTCTTTCAATCAGAACATTTTTTATGTCACGGATCAAGGCTTTTTTTCATTTATCAAAAGGGGCTTTTATCCCACCGAATCCATTAATGTTGACTTATTTAATTTTCTTCTATCTTAAAACTTTTCCCCTTATTAAAATCATTAACAATAATTTAAAAATTTATTAGCTTAATGTTAAAAGACTATATTTTGTTTAATTATATTTATTTTATATTTAATAATATAGAGTTACGTCACGAGTATTAATTTTAGGAATAGAAATTATTAAAAAGCTTTATTAAAGTATGGATAGTTAATTTTTACAGTAGAATAATCAATTATACTTATAGGTTTAGCGTTTCATGAGTAGTGTCACAACAGTGTAAGAAGATTCGCGGACAAATAACGAGAATTTGCAGCCCTACATTCTGGGTTCTACACTTGTTTTATATGAGGAATTGGACGGCAATAGGTGAGTCTCATATGGACTCAAATTTGGGAAAGAGTGTTTGGGCGGAAAGATTAAGAACGGGCAACTGATAAAGCTTTACACTGAGAAAACGCCTACATAAATGCCCTGGCACAATTCATAAAAAGATATAAATTTCCTTTGAAAAAGTTACTAGCAAGGAAAGGCTTACTTTAAAACCTGGAAAGATTTTTTCCGTGTACAGATAAGAGAATTAAGTCCCCTAACGGTAAAATTCTTACACTAACTATAAAGTGATACAATCATTTTTGTCGCGAGAATTTGCCCTTTGATTGTTGCGGAGATTTATCCTGCTCTTTAATTATTACGATTATGTATGAAAAACGCACTAAAAAGTGTTTAAAATAACTATGAATATTCAGAAGGGGAACACAGAAAAACACATTACCAAAACAAAAAAAAACTAATTATAACATCCGTAATTAGTTATAAAAATATAATTACATACTGTTTTAAAATTATTAACATGTTACATCATTTTTAATGTACTTTATTTAGTAAAATAAAAATTTACACAGTTAAAAATGAATCAGAATTTACAATAAAAGTCGGAGGTGAATAAGAAATAATATAACAAAAACAAAATTAAAATTTATAAAATTTATTAAATAAAAAATAAACTCATGTTTTAAAAATGCAAACACAAAAATTTTATATAATTTCTCAAATAAAATAAAATTTAATTTACATATTTTTTTAAATGCTTAATTTGCTAGCAAAAAAATTGTTATTGTTTATTATTTGCAAATAGTATGTAACAAGTGTAATTGCATAAATGTATTGTCTATTCAATAAACCATCTGCCCTTGTAAATTCGTCCATCAGAACCTTCAACAACACCCTCTATCATTTGCATATCTTTAACATTTGAGTACATATCATAATTTTGTGTTCCATTTGTCAATTTCGTTATTCTCTGTTGAGGACTTAAAATTGTATGACTTCCACCAGTGTATCGGTTACAAAAAGTATCTCTGAAAAAATATGAAATATAATTTTTTTTTTTTTTTTTTAATATAGATTATTTTTCTATAATATAATTATAATAAAAATGTTTTAAATATTATTCTTTAAATACATTTACAATTATTTAATAATATTTTGATTTGAAAAATATATATATATTAACAATTATTATTCGATAAATAATAATCATTTTAATTAGAAAACTAATTTGTATTATATTTGTTGCCTCCATTATCATATCAATTCAATATTTTTTATTTGTTCAAGTATAGATAATTAGTATAGAATAATTAATATAATATATAAAAGTATAGAATTAGTAAAAAAAAAAATAAATAAATTTTTCACTTTCAATTGATTCATTTTGATAAAAGTTTTGTGGGGAAAAATTCAATATCATAAAAAACTCTATATATTATACAATCTACAAAATTTAATCCTATATTTAAAATCCTATTAAATCCTATAAAAATCTTTATTACAAATACAATTAGCATTAAACATTACAAACTCGAAAATAAGGTAATATATAAGAATTTTTACAAAAATACAAAAAGGAACAACATTAAATTGAGTTCTTATAAAAATTTTAAGTACATACAAGATTTAATAAATACATAAACTATACCTTCGGATTGATTCTGTAATACCAAAATTATTTTTTTGAGATTTTCCATTTCTAATTTCTTGCAAATGCAAGAGTTTCTTTTTTTCTAATATCATTTTTTTATTTGTTCTTATATAATCCATTTTAAAAGTCAGATATGGTTTAATACTACGTCTGCATGGAAATGAGTAATTACTACTGATTAAGTTCAAATTGGTTTCCATGAACGCATTTTTATTACAGGATATACAATGAAGATTTCTTAAAAATAAAAAAGAAAGACGTGAATTAGTTATTTATCTCCAATAAATACTTATATTTAAGAAAATTGTTTTTCATATAAAACAATGTTCATTTTTTTTTAATTACTTCAAATGTTTTTTAGCTCCTGCAGCTTCTTGTTCTTCTTTTGTTTCACTAAGTAGTTGAATCTGATTTTTTAATGCTTGTAATTCTTTTTTGATAAAATCTTTTAAAACTGGAATTTCAAGTTTATCAAGATTTCCTTCGAATTCTCGACGTAGTTCATAAAGCAATTGTTGACATATTGATTCTTGTTGATTTAATTTTGCAATCGTATCATTCAAAATTCTAGTAAGATCATCACAAACACCATTAAATTGATCGTGTGAAACCTGAAGTACAGATAATATTATGAGAGAAATAGCGTGTTATCGTTGCAAAATTTATTGAAAAACCTTTTGATTTAATGTGCATATATCTGGCTTATCTGCAAGAGCTTCATCAACTTCTTCTTTATTAGCTTTGACTATGCTTAATAATTCTAATTTATCTTCAATTGCCTGAGATTATAAAATTCATTCGTTAAATTTTATGTTTAATTTAGTTTTAAATATATGCCAACTAATGCCAAATATAAAAAAATACTTATAAAAATTTTTATTACAAAAAATGAAAAAGTAATTCGTTTTCAGTAAATTATTTTACAATATTTGTAACTTAAATTGATTCTATTGCATTTACCTTTTTTAGTAATATTATAGTTTTAAAAACTTGTGAAAGTATTTGAATGGAAATTAATAAGAGTAATTCATAATTAGCTTTTAGAGTATGAGCTCTTAAAAACTCAAAATAACCTATTTTTTATTTTCAAATTTATTTGAATTTTCATTGTTTAAAGATGATATGTTTTGTTAAGAGCTTAAACTGCAGAGATTTAATTCCAACGAACAAGATCGATAGTCCAAAAATGTAAAAAATTGATAAAAAATATATCAAGCTAAATCGTTTTAAATTCAGTTTCATAAATAATTTAGCAAACAATATCTTCAACCAATTTTTATCTCTTTTGAATTTTAAATATAAATGTTATTGTAAGAACCTTAAACGTGGTTTTATGATAAAAGGATTGAAATTAGCATTGTATAAAAGCTGTTACAAAAATGTACATCAATTTGGTGATTTAAAATAACGACAAAGTATAGTTTTAAAAAAAGATAATGTAATAATAGAAAACAATAAATATAATGGAATTAAAACTTTCCGAAATAATAATTAATTTACTGGAAAAAAAAAAAATAATAATAGTAATAAGTTTACTTTGCCATATTTTGCAGAATAATCTCATATATCTTGCTTGAGAGGGTATTGTGTCATAGATTTACAAATTTTAATAATATATTAAATTGCAACAGAATAAAGAAAGAAAATAATTGCCAATGACCTCAATGTGTTCATCTGTTACTTCATTATTATGTTTTAATTCTAATAGATCCTTTTTAATAATTTCCAAGTTTAATGTAATAGTGTGTACGTGTTTAATAAAATCTTCATTTTTATTTTTTGATATAATATCTTTTATATTTTTTAGTGAACATTGGACGTATTCTTCAAAACATTGTATACGATTTCCAACGCAATTAATAGTATTTATTAAATTTGCTTCAACAATAGAAATATTCTCTTTACAATTAGTTGATTTGAAATTACTTTGTTTTTGTTTTATCAAAAAATAATTTTCGTCTTGTGATTTGTTAGCCAACATATAATTTTTTTTTATATGTTTATTCTTTTTAATATCAATATTTTCTAATTAAAACAAAAATATAAAACGGATACTTTTATTATACTTATGACCTATACTTAGATTTTTTTTTTAAATTTAACAGATTCAATTATTTATTTATAATATTGTGACACGTACCTTGATCTTTATTAATTTCATAAATTTTTCCTCGCAAATTACAAATTTCATCTTTAACATGCGTTAAACTATTTGCCATCAAAGTCATTTCATTTTGTAATTTATTAATGTTAACTTCACCTAAATTATTTAGCATTAATAATTTTATTCTAGAATCTTTTTTAAAGCTTTTAAATATTTATACCGGTATATTTAATAAATAATATCATTTAAAATTTAATTCATTGGTGTGAATAATAACATCACAAAAATTTGCTGTTGGATCTATTTTATTATAAATCATTCTTGATATAAAATCTTGTATAAATCCGTATATATATTTTATTTATAAAAATATTTTGAGAATGTTTTATTGAAAAGAATATTGGTATTAAATCATTCTTTATTTTGTTTATTTTTTAAACATCATAATTAACATTATTAAAATACGTTTAATATATTGAAAATTTATACCAATATCGTACCAGATAATCCGATAAAATTAACGCATTTCCAAGTAATGATTTATATTCAGTATGATACCTACTTTGACGATTTAATAATATCCCGAATTTAATTATTGCAACAATGTATTTGTAAATTAATCTAGTTGTATTTTTCCTCTCAAAAATTTCGTAACTAAAATATCGCCAACGCGGAAATTTAATTTACTAACACTGGATTAATTTTAAACATTTTTATTCTTTTACAAATAAATTTTAAATGTATTGAATCCGATATTTTGAATATGCTTAACTGAAATAATGTTGTAAAATATACATTCAATAATCAAATGAATACAAAACAAATTTTAATTTCAAAATTTAAACAGCACGAAATATATTTTCTATTTCGAAGTCACCTTTTAACCAACAAATTTCAAATTGCGAACTAGGTATCTAATGTTAAAAAGAAATCCATAATTAACGTACAACGTATCTAATCTTAAAAAGCGACTTGCTTCAATTGTAAAGTCCATTGAAAATTAACTGGCTTTAAATCATGAGATCAAACATATAAAACAAAATAAAAATTCAGTTGAAATTCAACTTTGAGAAAAAGGAAATCATATATAAATCAACTTATGCAATAATAGAAGATAAAGAAAAAAATTAAGCAAATTTTTTATTGAAGAAACATTTATAAATTCATATACGAGAAATATCATAAAATAATAGACCAAGCCAAACTAAATTTATCTATGACTGGAAAATATACTTTAATATCACTACGAAATAAAACAGGGCAAGTTAGAAAATGGTACTATTCAGACTTTATATTAATTAAATATTAAACACATCAATTTGATCTAAAATTATTTTAGAAAGCTTTAAAAATCACTTTGAATAACAAGTGTACTATCACACTACATCGGAATACTTTAGAAATAATTTACTCTCATTAAAATCGAAGTTTTATAATTTTCAAGTAATGTTACGGATACTAGGAAAACATCACCGGTGCCATAAACAAGGATAAGAAAGGAACTTGATTGCGCTATGGCGCTAATTACGTCTCACGGGGATGCCCGCGAGATAAGAGCCGCGGTGCGACTCAGGACAGAGGGTATGACGTGGGCCCGTCACCTTCTCCAGCCAGAAAGACACGTGTTCGAAAGCAGATCTTGTTAACGGGAGAAACAGGGATGGACGTCGGTAATACCTAGTATCCTGTCCAAATGCTAAAGACCGAAGACAGAACTAAGGAAAGGGAGAGCGAGCGCCGAGCACCGATGAGGGGAGGTATGGAGGTGGGCTGGAACGCACAGAGGGAGAAAGGGGTACGAGGGATGAAGCCGTTATAACGTCGCAAAAATTTGCGAAATTAAGGAAAAGATGATAAAAGGAATCGAGCAGGAAACAAAAGAAATCGAAGCCCCTCTCGTGAGGTGAAGATACGCGCACTGGAGGAAGGAAGCAAAAAGGCAGTTCGAATTCGGAAGCTAAGGAAGCTAAGGTAGCTGTGTCATACAAGTCAACCGAATTTCAGATAAATTAAAAGAGAGATAGGCGGTCCTTAAAAATAAGGAGAAAGCCATCTGGAAGCGCGAAAGGAGTAGACGGTGGAAGGAAAGGACACGCGAGTGATCGTGCACCGGGATATCGCGGTGCGACGGTGATCGAGTTATTGCTAATATTCAATATTACATTGTAATAAGTGATATCCGGGCAACTCTCGGCACGTCAAGGTGGGAGGGACGCGCAGCTTCCCAACAACAAAATTCTCGACCACTAATATCAAGAAGGTAATGCGAAGGAGCTGCAGTGCGCGAGATGACCTCACCTACGACAGCAAGGTCACAACATCAAGAAGTGAATGGACGCATCGACAGCACCGCCACGTGGACACTAGAATGACTATCACGGCCATCTTGCGACCACGCCACCTTGCCTCACGCTGATTCTGCTGCAACGCCGTCAGCTGACAGCTTCGCGTTAACTCAGCAACGTTGCCGAAAGAGCGCCAACCGCGATGAATACAACATGACGGAAACGCCCTGCAGGGACGAAGAGGCAACACTGACGATGACCCGAAGTAGACGAGCTACCCAGCACGCGGACAACTGATCGCTGAAGAACGTAACTGACGTTACCGACTACGTAACCGAAAACTAACAGGAAGGAAATAGTGGAAGTGTACAGCAAGAATTAACCTGGATATATTAATAAATGTCTTAAAAACCAAATTCTAATTCGTCATTGAACTATATTCTGCTGCCACACACGCAAACTAGAAAACATACTCGGTGTAAATATTAAGTAACGAATTTAAAAAATATAATTTTCTAAATTATAAGCTGTTATCTCAACTTTTTAATTATCTAAAAGGCATAATACAACTATTCTTCAAAACAAAATTTTTATATAACCTAAATATATTTCAGCTGGTACAATTTTTATGGAATTGACTATTAACGTTTTATTTTCTAGAACATTAAAATTTATACTGTAATAAAATAAATATAATATAATTTCATATATGTGTTTAAAAATAGAGATATTTAATAAATAAAGGTTTACAACCTAATGATTCCTGATCAATAAGTGTTGTACTTGGAATATTTAAATCATTACTACATAGTTTTGCCGATTGTATATGATGCTTTTGGTTTTGAAAATTCGTAAAAGTTGTTTCATTTTTAATACTATCATCGTTAATTTCATTCATTTTTAACTTTAGAGTATTTTCAGTATCTAAGGGATTTTTAAGTTGGGTACACGAATTCATGCTATCTTCCGCTTCTAATGAGTGTTTATTTGTATTAATGATGTGTTCGATAATTTCACTTCCACTGGCTAAACGTTCAATTTTATTATCTTTTGTGAAATTCTGTATTAGTGTCGTTGGCTAAAATTATTGAATTAGTTATTTATGAAATTGTATTTAAAAAACATCATAATTTTCAAAAATATAAAAATTTAACTAACAAATATTCATCAATCTATTTTCATATTTAGATTACTTTATTAATTTAGAGTACGAATTTTTCTCATTGATTCAGTTCTCTATTAAACAAGTTTTGTGTAAATACTTACAAATTCATTCCAATTAGCGAAATTAAATGTATTTTGATAGATTATTTAAAACCGGTTCAATTGAATAGCTGTTTTTAGTTTCTTATTAATTACTTCACTTGTTCGTTTAGCTTCTAAATCTATTTGGACAGAATAATTTATTAATATTAATGTTTCCATAAGAAACATTATTAAATGTATACATTATTATTTAGTATTTATTGTTGCAAGGTACAATATATTTCATTTACGTAACATAGAATATATTCATATTTACATCTGTAACGGCTTAACCTTATTTATTTTAGTTAATATTTAATTTCATGTTTATAATTAAAAAAAAAAAAATACTTTGTAAAATTTTAACAAAAAGTCTTTTAATAATATTTTACGTAATAATATATTATTAATTTATACCTCTGATATTTCTAAAGCAAGATTTAACATTTGTGATAACGAAATGTATATGCCAGACACATTTAAATTTTCTTTCATATTATTTTTTATTAAATTTTTTATTAAATTTAATAATATTCTGTTTAATTATTAAAATGTTTGAACTTCTCTTACTACCAGAAAATTATATTGATTTTAAATTGAAAATAATAAAAATAAATTCCTTAGTTTTAATAGGTTATTAAATGAATTCATTTGTTTCTGTTTAAATTATAAAAATTAAATAAAATCTTGTAGTTTTTAATTAATATTATAATTAAATTTTTTTAAATTATTTTACAAATATATTAGTTATTTAAATTTATTATATAAATACATTAAAACATATTTCATATGATTTAAAAAACATTTTACTTTGCAAATTCTTTTTATTGAAAAACATTTTTTTTAATCGGGTTTAAATATATATGCATAAAAAAATATTTATGAAAAAAAAAGTTATATTATTAAGTAGAAAAGATTCGAAAACTTTAACACCTACAATTTATGAAAATTTGATAGAATAAATTAAATTTTTTTATTACTTTATTTCTATTCCTAATGGCGTATTTGATGATTATACTTGTAAAAAGTAATGTTAAAGTAATTTACGGTTTCTATTAATTTCTATTGCTATTTTTAAAATATATTTTAATACTATAGTTTAATACAGTAAAGATGCTGGGCTAGCAAAATTCTTAATTTGATATGTAACGAATTTCGAATGCAAAAATTGCAAATTCTTTCGTTTTTTATATACAGTGGCTTTCATTGAGGCATTCTTGAATATTAAGACTACAATACCTTCAAAGAGTTTTTAAATATTAAAATATTGTTGTGATTTTGAAGCGTCCCAACATACAAAAAGACAAGGACACAGATTAATTATAAACCTTTGATGTAATATGAGAAGTTTTTTTGTAGCGGTTTTCTACGAATGGCATTCTTCGAGTTCAAAGTTTTAATGGCAAAAGCAAGCTTCAATCCAAGACGTTTCGAAAATTTGTTAAAATACAGTAGTATAAAAATCCAAATAATTAAATGAAATATTTTTCAATAATTTCTTTTAATTAATTAAATATTTATTTCATTGAATCGGAAATAATTCTAAACTAATATTATAACATTTAGGTAATCATTTATAACAGAGATCGCAATTGATTTTTTTTTTAAATAATATCAAAGTATTACCAAAAAATTCATAAACGTATTTAATTATTTTTACTCGCCATTTAGAAATAGTCGCAACCAACTTAAAGTAACTAAATAAAAGCAAGTTTGTCGATCATATGCATGTGCTAGAAAATATAGAGCTTAAAAATATAGCCACTTAATTAGTTTGCTAGCTATAAAGAATTATAAAATATTTTCTCATTGCAGGCGAACAGAATCAAGCGTTAAATCTTATCTCTACGACCTTTGTGTAGCGATTATGCTTATTAATTGGTGAAGAAAAATGCTACAACAAAAAGAAGGTATATCAATAGATAAACCTTAATTCAAATTTTTAACATTATTGTCTGGCAATGTGGTCTGTAGAGTTGGTATTTCAAATTTTTTACAACAGAATTAATAAAGATCAGACATAAAAACGAATGAATCGTGAGATTTTATTAGTTATAATTTATATACGCAAAATTAATATTAATGTTAATAGTAGTCATAGAATCAATACAAAGATACTTTAATTAGATTTAATGTTATGTATAAAAAGAATATTTGATATAAAATTTTGAAGTATTGAAAGGTATTGAAAAATAATATAAAACTTTTCTCAAGGTGCTTCACATTTGAATTTTTGTTATAAATTTATTATCTTAGTAAATATTCAATTTAATTTATAAATTGAATAGTTTTTATACAAAATTTTTAAATATATCAATAATTACAAATTCATTAATTTGAGCTTAATTTTTTTTATTTTTGAAATCAAATCATTTTATTTAAATTGATCTCATGATAATATATATTACAATAACTTTTCAGTTATTTAGTTCTAATATTTTGATATACATCACTTTTTTATAATATAAAATTAATGGTGTACTTTATAAAATATTAATTTATTTATTTTTTGTCAGCTGTAACAGGTGATTCCATTAGGTATAACATGTTATTTAAATAAGAGTCCACTGATATATTTTTGTTGGGTAAAATGGATTCTATAGGTTCAATAATGTTTTTTTGACTTAGATAAGATATTTTCTATAAAAAACGTATATTAATGTTAAAAAGTACATTTTATATAAAATATAAAATATAAAATATAAAATATAAATATATATTTTACATACTTCTTTTTTCAATTGACTAATTGAAGTACCAAAATGTGTTGCTATTTGATTTAGTGGAAATAAAGCATGTATACAATATTGTACATACGGAATTAATTGTTCATTCAAACATTCAGCAAATTTAATAATATTTTGTTTATCAGTTAAGGTTGAATTCTAACACAAGAATGATTTAATTAAATATTTAATGTATTTATATTCTGAAACACTTTACAAACCTGTTGTACTTTCTTATAAAAAAGAAATATTGTCTTAGCAAGTGTATGTAATGAATCTTGTAATGACATAGTAAACGAATGAACTAGTACTAGCGGAATATTTAATCTCCATTCATTAAATACTGATATAAGATCATTACAATACTCAGCAAGAGGGTAATATGCCACTAATTGTTCAGGAGGATTTTCCTTATATAAATGTATTAATATATAATAACATTTGTATAATTGTGATTATATAATTTTAAATTAATAACTAATAAATCTTTGACTTACTGATATAATAACTGATTCATTTTTTATGTTAAATGTTTGATATACATTAATCAATGCAGAATTTTCAAGATTTATTTGAAATTTTTTAGTAATCTTGAGTATACTATTATGGATTTTTACATTTATTGTTTTTATAAATATATCAGCAATTCTACCAATAAAATCTGCTCCAATTCTTGCAAAAGACAATCCAAAATATGCACACTGATTGATAATTAAATCGACAGAGTTTATATCTATTAAATCTTGTTCCAAAATTGTAAGGAATAATGAAACCTTTTTAAGAAAAATAAAATAACAATTACAAAAAAGCAATATTTTATAAAATTATTATATACCTTATCTTCTAACCACTGATAAAAAATGATTGCATCATTGATAATAAAATCATGATCAAAAGTAAGATAATCATTGAATATTGCTTTATAATGGGTTATAATATTAAATAAATGAATTCTTGATAGTTCAATTGTTCTTGTTAAATGAATATTAGCTAATAAAAAGAAAACAATATTTTAAATAAATAAATTAAACAAAATATTTATAAATATCTAGCTCACTTTCTTTAATAGAAATTGATTTCAATTCTATTTTAAACCAATAATCTCGAGCTTGTATAAATATAATACGTAATTCTGGCTCTGTAAATGCATCCATAGAACGTAACAAGCCAATCAGTTGCAAACATTTTGAAAGGGTTAAATCTTCTTTTAATAAATCAAAAATTTTATTAACCATTACAATCCGAAAATTTTCAATTTCACTTATTATACTCTAAAAAGAAAAATTTACTAAATTTATTTAATTTTTGTTTAACTTAAAAAGTAAATTAATTATTTACAATTATTATTGGAATATCTCCAAATTTTCCATTAATTAGTTTTATATATTCTGAAACTTCTAAAGCTTCATTATACTGATTGTTTTGAAAATATAACTTCATTAATTCTGGTAATTCTAAAATACCAATAAGCTCACCATGTTTTTTTAATATTAAACTATTTAATTGTTTATGTGCATTTATTTCTTCTGATAGAATACAAAAGGATTTGCACTTACTTATAAACTGTGGAATATTTAACAATAAATGATCTAATTTAGCTTCTGCCAAATAAAACTATAAAATAAAAATTAAATAAATTATATTGTGTATTTGTTGTAATATGTAATAAATTTATTAAATACTTCTTTAAATATTTCATTAGAATTTTCTGTAGTACAAATAAATGTATTATAATTAGAAATTATTAGGTTTTGTAAACTATATTGAATAGAGGTTTTTTCATCCATTATGCGATCTGACTCTTTAGCTACAAAAAATTTATGTAATAATTAATTACAAAGTATATTTGTAAAAAGTTAAAAATGTAGGTTTGATTTACTTAGCTCATCTATGTGATATTTTCCAATTTTCGTTAAATATAAATCAAATTCTGAGTTTTGTTTCCATGATTCTAAAATAAATAAATATATATAAATATTAATTTTTATCAAGATTTTTCTTTAAAATATTGATTCACTTTAAAACATACCTGGAATACCACCCGGAAATAATAACTCAATAACTTTCTCACTTTTTATATCCATTTAAAATATAGAATGCTTAATAAATACACTATAATAATTTAAAATTATATTTTATTCTACAATAAAATTAAATATAATAATTGTACTTAAATATAAAAAAAGTGTATTAGATTTTTTATATACATTTTCAATTATATTTTATAGTTTTGAAATTTTAAAATTCGAAACTTATTTTAAGTAGAATTTTAATGGTGAGTAATAATAATGACGAACTCTGACCTATACATTTTTATCTTTCATCTCCCTAAGTAAGATATACCAGCATTTGAAATTTTGTTAAAAATTTGTATCATGTAAAAAACTTACCCATAAGAAAGTACTTAACCTCCAATCACGTATCATAATATTTATTTATTTAATAAATACGATTATTAACAATTCTATATAAAATATTAATTTTAAATAATTTTAAATAATCTTCTAAATTCAATAATATCGATTTTTTATTGATCGATTTTATGTTATTACAAAAGAATTCTGCGACGTAATTCCTACATTTGTGTAAAAATTATTTAGAACTGTTTATAATAGACAAAATAATATTAAATTAATTCATAAATAATAAAAAATTAGTTATAATTTGATTTTATAATAATCGATGATAATAAAAATACGTATTAACAATATTCCAATAATTTATAGTTAATAAAATAAGTATAGTAGATTTGAATATAAAATTTAAAATTAGAATTACTTATTCTGTATAAAAATTATTTAGAAAACAAATATATATATAAAATAAAATATAAAATATAAAATAATTTAAATAAAAAAGAATTCTAAGGTATAAATATGTGTAACAACATCGCTAAGATAAGTATTCAAACATGGTAAGTTTTGAAGTTCGCGGAGTTTAATGAATTGTTTAACGAGTAAGCGACATAAGTGAGGTAGGATTTAATAAAAACGAGCCAAATATTTCTATATATGGAAATATAATCTAAAGAAATAAATAGACTGAAAAAATACCAAAATTAAATGAAAAGAAATTTATGCGTTTTCATTTTCAGAATTTTACGATTGAAGATTGTTACAATAAAAACTTAAATCTATTTAATTTCGATTTTGTAAAGTAAATGAATTCAGAATATATTTAAATTTAACAATTGAAAAATTTATTAATAAAAAGTTATTTTATTTAATTGTAGTATAAAATGATAAGTTTTTATAAAAAGTGCTGTATGGGCTTACGTTTTATAGTACGGAATAAGGTACATGTATTATTACATTATTTGATTTTTACGACTATTAAGCACAAGTAATTTAGGTAAAATCGTAAAGAAATTACTAATATGTATCGAGAATATAGTATTTTATAGAATATAATATTTTAAGTTAACATTAATGTTTAATTTAGTAATTTTCATTAGATAATGTTGTTATAGTTTATTTGACTTTTTAAAAATTACTTTTTGATATAATTATTCGCGATGAAAGTTTTTAACGATGTAAATTACTCTTTCGTAATGTATAATAAAAACTATAATAAATATTAAGATGAAAATAGTACATCTGTAAAGATAAAGAAACAATAAAAGACTATGTATAAGAGAAATAAATAATTGTAAAGAATAATTTGCTAAAAAGAAATTTTTAAATAATTTTGAAAAATTTAATAAAAATAAAACAGGAGACGAACTGATTTACTCTACCTACATAAAAAAATAAAGTTCAATATAGATATGTGTACTATTAGAGAAAAATGTATAATATAAATAAGATGTAATAATATATAATAAGATGCGGAAGTTGAGTAAGTAGAGAGTTTGAGAATGGCGCAAGATCTTGCGAAGTATAGCTCGGCTAGGGTGTACCGCTTGCTTTAAAAATAGTTTATGTGGGAATAGAATATGTAGAACATGTATAGAATGCATGCATTTTGTAGGTATATACGTAGTATTATATAATTTATATCACCCGCCACATATTATATATTATATAATATAAATCACCCGCGCGGCCGTTTTCGTCAATTTGATGAGTTCGTGAATTCATTTGACAGAAATAAAAAATCGTAGACTTATATTTTAAAACTATATTAAATATAAATTTAATTTTAAATTTATGTAATTGTTTTATTATTTATTAGATAAACGTTTGTATTGTATAAAAATGATAGCCAACTGTTGTAGATTATTCACTTTTTTGCATTTAATTGCTGCAAACAAATAGAGCTTCTTTAATGTGAACGTAGAAAAAGATTGCTTTTTTTGTTAATGTTTTCTATTTTTTATACAGTATTTTTATTATGCATAAGGGTAATGTATAAACGGTCTAATATTCGAATGGTCTATTTATAAAAAATTCTTACAAATTCAATGGATGCGTAAGCTTGATGATTACTGCGCATGTGATCAAAACGTACATTCTTTAGTTGTATAAGTTTTATAAAATTAAATTGGTTTAAAGATAGTATAGAATCGCTTTTTTGAAATTGAATAAACATTTTTTCTTATATATATGTATAATAAAACTAAAAAATGTATAACTTATTTTATAAAATATATATTTTTATAAAAGTTTTTTTACCCATTTATGAGTTTCTAAGATATTCGTTTTACTGTGTTACATTAAAAGTTTATACTAATTAATACACAATATATGTAACATTTTTATAAAAACTATACAAAATTAATACTTTCTTTTACTTATTAATAACAAATTCGCTTATATAATTGTAAAATCAAACATTTTATAATATTTATAACAATGATGCAATGCAAAAGTCGACGATACTATGAAATAGGAGAAGACACAAGAATTGCTGTTAATTTAACGATTAAGAAATTAATGAATACGATTGATCAAAAAGAATTAGAATTTCCTTCCTCATATACTGCAACAGAAAGAGCTTACATTCATAATTTAGCTCATCAAATAGGCTTAAAATCAAAAACCAGAGGGTAACTAAGTATTCTTGATCAATATATTTATTATAAGAATGGTTTTAATAATTTATTTTGTAGTCATGGGATTAATCGATATTTAACTGTATACAAACAAGAATATTCTACAATAGTCCAGGGAGATGCTATAATAAAATTAGAAAAGTCATCAAGACAATCAATCTTTAATTTAATTAGAAAATTTCCTCTTGACTATAAAGAAAGAAGAGACTTATTACCTTATACTGAAAGAGAAAGAGCAGTTGACACTGAGGGTAAGGGTATAAACTGTGTAAGATAATATTTAAAAATATTTTCTAAAAATAAAAATTAATGTTTTAAAATTCTTTTATGTATATATTCTAAGTTTTTAAAAATTATTTACATTAAAAATAAATACCTTTATATTGTTCAGTTAATATTAATATAAAGGCAATGGGAAGATTAAATAATAGTATACCACAAGTACCTCAGTTAAAAATTAATTATGATCTATTACATTTTCGTAACTCATTGGCTGTAATGAGCAAAAGAGATAAAATTTTACAAACATTATCTGCTAATCAAGTAATTATAATATTAGGAGAACCAGGGTCTGGAAAAACAACACAAATTCCCCAATTTGTTTTAGAAAACTGTCAAAAAAATAATCAAACTTGTAGAATAATTTGTACTCAACCAAGAAGATTATCAGCTGTATCGGTTGCTGAAAGAGTAGCATTTGAAAGAGATGAAAAAATTGGACAAACATTTGGTTATCAAATAAGGTTAGAAAGTAGAGTTGCACCTAAAACTCTTTTAACTTATTGTACTAATGGAGTTCTTTTAAGAACATTAATGGGTGATGGTTCTGCATTAGCAATGATCACGCATATAATTGTAGATGAAATTCAGGAACGAGATAGATTTTGTGATTTTTTATTAATTGCTTTAAAAGATGCTCTTATAAAATATAGATCACTGAAAGTCATTTTAATAAGTGCAACCATTAATATTTCTAAATTTGTAAACTACTTTAATAATTGTCCAACAGTTAATATACCAAGAAAACTATATGATGTTGATGTTTATTATATAGATGAAATTTTAAAAATAACAAATTATAAGGATATATTAACAAAAAATAATGTTTTTAAAAATAGCAATAAAAAATGTAATATTTTAGAACCTTGGATTCAATATATATTACAGTCAATACAATGTAATAAGTACAAAAAAAAATTGATCTCTGAACCAACTGTAATACAATATAATCATATAAAAAATGTTCAAATGGAACTATGGTTAATAGAAAAAGTAGATAAGTATATAATGGATGGATGGTTTTCTAAAAAGGAAGATGATTTAAATAAAGTATTAGATTTAATGCATGTTGAAAATGTTTCATTAGATTATCAACATTCAGAAACACTTATAACTGTATTAATGATTGCTGCAAGCCATGGCTATTTAAATTCTGTAGAGAAACTTCTTAATCTTGGTGTTAATTTGAACTTAAAATCTTGTAACAATTGGACTGCGTTTGATTGGGCAAAACAAACGAATCAAATAGAATGTTTTAAATTAATTAAACATTATATGCTTATGCACAATTTTATACTGCAAGATGATAAAATACAAAAAAAACAATGCATATATAATTCACTGACTGATAAAATATTAATTGATATGTATTATAACTCATTAGATGATAAAAATATTGATTACAAACTTCTCTTAATTTTAATTATACATATTCATTTAAAAATGTCTATGGGATCAATTTTAATATTTTTACCAGGATATGATGATATTGTTATAATGAGAGACAAAATTTATAGAGAAAATAAAATGAATCAAGATATTCCTTATAGCTTATATATTCTTCATTCGAATATGCAAACAAGTGAACAGAAGAAAGTATTTAAACCTAGTAATCAAGATTGTCGAAAAATTATTCTTTCAACAAATATTGCCGAAACAAGCATTACTATTCCAGATGTTCAATATGTAATCGATTGCGGCAAAATAAAAGAAAAATCATTTGACACTGTAACTGGTTCTTACATACTAAATTCTAATTGGATATCAAAAGAATGTGCTGCCCAACGAACTAAACTAGCTGGTGAATGTCAGAAAGGTATATGTTATCGATTATATTCTTCATTTCATTATTTCAATATGCAGAAGTCTCGGACTCCAGAAATCTTAAGGTTGCCTGTACAACAACTCTGTCTTTATACTAAACATTTAGCACCTGGTAACATACCTATAGTTAAATTTTTAGAAAGAGCTATTGAGCCTCCTTCAAATTTAGTAACTAGAACTGCAGTTCAGATACTGAAAACAATTGATGCATTAGATCCTTGGGAAAATCTCACAGAATTAGGAAATCATTTGCTGGATTTACCAATTGAACCACGATTAGGAAAAATGGTATTATGTTCAGTTGTGTTAAAGTGCTTAGATCCTATCCTAACAATAGTATGCAGTTTAGCAAATAAGTAAGTATAAAACTAGTTGTATAAAAAAAAGTTTTTAGGATATATTTATTTATTTTTAGGGATCCATTTATTATTCCTTACCAACCAATAAAAAAACAAGCAGCCCTGCTAGCTCGTAAAGAGTTTGCAGCTAATACTTATTCTGACCATATGGCAGTTTTAAGAGCTTTTCAAATTTGGCAAAATTCAAGAGCAAATGGATGGGAAGAAATTTTTTGTGAAAAAAATTTTGTTTCAGCTGCTGTAATGGAAATGGTTGTTGGTATGAGAACACAACTTCTTGGTCAGCTTCGAGCTTCAGGCTTTGTAAAAGCTAGAGGACCAGGGGATATTCGAGATTTAAATACTAATTCAGAAAACTGGGCAGCCATTAAAGGAGCTTTAACAGCTGGTTCATATCCAAATTTAGTTAGAGTGGATAGAGAAACGGATCAATTAAAAACACAGTACGTATTATTGTTAAAAATAAAAATAGAAGAAATTTTAAAATATTAATACTGAAAACTCATTTATGATTAAATTAATAGAAGAGAAGTAAATGTTACTATTCACCCAGCATCTACGTTAAGAGATTTCTCTAATTCAATTAATCAAACTTCAGTTGAAATGCATACTGCTAATGTTAAATGTTTACCTTCTGATTGGATGCTCTACGAGGAAATAAGTCACTCAGGGACAAGTTGTTTTGTTAAAACAGTCACATTAGTTAATCCAATTACTGTAGTTTTATTTAGTGGGCCATCACGACTACCAACAGATGTTATTTTTAATGCTGAATGTAAAAAAATTATATTGTAATTAAATTATTATGTATTATACTTTAAATTCATTTTACAGCAATTCCAGAAAGTGACTCTGATTCAGAAGTCGATGAAAGTCATAAGGGCAGTACAATGTTAAAACTTGATGATTGGATTGTATTTAATATTGATCAAGATGTTGCCAAATTTATTTTATATTTAAGGCAAAAATGGAATGCATTATTCTTACGCCGTATGAGAAATCCTAATAAAATAATGTCTCATCTAGATGAACAAGTTATAAAAACATTGATAACAGTTATAACAAATGAAGAACAAGTTTGTGGCTTGAAACAACCATTGGGCATTGGTCAAAGACCTCGACCATTACTTATTGATTATTATCCTGTTGGTGCTAGACGCTTAGAAGATTTAATAGATGTAATTATTCTTAATAAAAATAATTATATTTTTTAATAAAATAAATAAAAACTACTAATTTTCATGTTACAGAAAAGCATTTGATATTAATAAAATATTTAATTAAGTTTATTAAGTTAAATAAAAAATAAGAAAATATTAATTTATATTATTTTAAATTATAAGTATTACATGTGATTATAAAATTAAAATGTTTTTTTCTACGTATATAAAATAAAATACAAAAAATGTTTGGAGAATTTTTTCGTTTTCACTATTTTCATTTTATTAATATACAGTAACTTAAGAAATAAAAATAATAAAAAAAACATTAATTTATTATGTTTATTAACCAGTTTTTTAAAATGTATTTGATAGCATAAGAAATTGTATATAATTTACTTATTTTAATATCTGCAAGATTGTTTTAAATTATGTATAAATATAATGAAAAGAAAAATATTAATCTATTCATAAAATAGGTTAATTCTATTTTTCTATTTTTTTATTATTGTTTCTATAATAGTATATCTATTTTTTAATTTTCTGTTATATGTAATGGTATAGGATAGAAATATATGTAGTTTCTTGTTAATTAGGTTTTATTAAAACTATCAAATATTAAAACAAACACCTATTTAATCTATATGTACCTTAAGTAAAATAATTTGGTGATAAATAATAGTTATGTATAAGCTGACAATTTAAATATTAACCGAGTCATTGAACAGATCATATTTATTAATTGCGCAGTTCTCAATAATTTTATCTATTATACAGCAAGTAGTCTTTTGCAGAATCTTGTATTTATTAGAATTCTGAATTTTTTTATTTAAAAATTTAATTTAAATACAAAAATTCTAACAAAATTCTCAAATGAAATATTTACTTATACTTTCTGTGAGTGTCAGATAGAAACAAATAGCTGATACGGCATTATTTTTTAAATTAAATAAACTAACGTGAACTTCAAAATTTTAATAATTTAGTCTCAATGTTGAAGTTTGAAAATTATTACTTATTAAATATATTCTGTTCATTATGTTAAAAGTTAAAACTATCAAGGTTTTTTTTTAATTTATATAAGATTTCCTTATATCTAAATATTCAGTTATTTTAAACGATTTTTATAATTTTCTATTGTATAAGTGCACTTAATTTGAGTAAAAGTTGCCAACAAAAGTTTTATAAAACATATTTGTAATTCAAAGCTTTATCTGCAACAATTTTTTTGTAAATAATGCAATTCTATTAAATACTTTATATTATAAATTATCTTCCTCTCAATTCGCTTTATGTATTTGCTAAATGTATTACTTTTTAATTCATTTCCTTCATCAAATTTAAAGACAAAATTTGGAACTACATATTTTATGTAGAATCTCCCTAATATCTATCAAATCTTTTCTTTTATATGATTAAAATAGTCAATGCGATAACTATTTAGTCAATATTTTTATTAAACGGATAATTTAAATAAAAATATTACTAGAATTTTTACTATTTTTATTAATTTTCTATTTCATTTATATTATATAAGTCATGTTTCCTTATTCAATTAATTAAATAACATACCACTGTCTTTAAATTTCTCTTATTTGATACAATCCAATTTTTAAAAGCAATTCAGAAAATAAAAATAAAATAAAATTATTTTTCTTGCATTTAAATATTTCTAGACCAGACTGTAGTTCGAAAAGAATAATGACCCTTTTTTGAATAGGAGTGGGTGTTAATTGAAATATAAAGGTGAAGTTATTTTTTTTCTGTTAATTATCAATAGATGATTTATTCGTATACTTTAAACTTAATTTACATTATCGATTTAATTTACTTTACAGTTATTCGTACCTATTATATTTTGAAGCTATCTATAAATTTTTATTATACTGCGCAATGTTAAAAATTATATTCATACTCTATACTGTGAAATATTTACAACTTTAGACTTGACTGGAGGTAACACATATCGCGAGAATTCTGACTTGTTATCTTCGGTAGAAAATTGAAAATGGCATATGCTGTTTTACACTATATACATTTTTTTTGTTTCACTCATAGCATTATTTAAAGATAATTTATATGGTGTATCGATTAAAGTTTTAATTATATGAGATTAATAATATATTTTTATAACTATTTACTATTTAAAAATACACGAACAATACATTTGTAAAGCATAAATAAAATGTATATAACTTATTCACGTACTGAAGGCTATAGTTTCCAAATCTTAAGACACACCAAGTTATATTGTCAAAATGTAAATATACAATAAAAGTACTAAATAAATACAATATATTAATGGCTCTATTGAAGTAGATGAAGGTTATATTTCATTTCTATTATTGACTATTTGGAACAACAAATACATTTAAATAGAAATAGAAAACTCTTAATAAAATTTAAAAATTTATATCTGTAAAAATATAATGAGTATTTATTAGATACAATTCATATTTTCTTCTCAAAAAATCTATCACTTCTTTCTGCTTGTTTTCTACAGTTTTCATTATCGTGATATATAATATATATGTAGAAAATGAAAAAATTGGGTTAAAAAAATTTCTATCTTTTGAAAATCTATTTGCGGCTCATTTTTTCCGAAGAGAGTTTCTGAAAAATGTTTTGCACTTTGTGTTACGTTAAAGATGTCTTCCAATTCCAAAGAAATTTCAAATTATATAACTTTTAATATAAATAAAACTAGAAACTTTATGATTACAAGAACACCTTCTCTTTATTCTAAACATCTGTTTATCCATCAAAATAAAACTTTCCACTTATTCTCAGTGTTTTCAAGTTCCCTAAATTTTCTTATCACTTCATTAAACAATCTTTATATGTATCATTAGAATAAGTGAACTACATTTTCTTCAAAATTTTTTTTGAGATTTTATTTAAGTTACCTATATTTCTTTTATTATCTATACTCATGCAATCGTTTTCATTCTTTGTTCCAAACAATCGTAAGCTTAATACATGGGTATGCATATAAAAAATAAATATATCCTGAATGTTTAATACTTTCTACGTTTTTATTCAGTATTTCTAATCAATTCAATTTTCAACGCACATTTATTTAATATGCTATGTGACGAGGAGAGGCGTCACATATATATGTATACACTTGCAAAGTATAACTTAGTAGACACCGAATATAGTGCGGTAGTATCAGATATTGGATCTATTGACAAAGGAAAAATAATGATACACGAAAACAATACAAAATTTAAATAGATTTTTTATAAAAAATAAAAAAATTTTATTCATTGTTCTTATTAAATATTAAGTAAATGATTTTGAATTAATCTAACTTTTTTTTAATATTAAGTATTTGATTCTTAAGATAAAATGATTTAAAATAATCTTATTAATTAGGATTGAAAAAATACTAATTTATTTTGATTTAATAAAAAATAAAAGTATTTTAAAAGACAAAATAATTAATCTATATGTATAAAAAAATTCTAAAATGGTTAAAATTAAAAAATATATTGTATAATTAATGTCACTTGTATAACAAAATAATATATTAATAAAAAATAGTAATCATAGAAAAACTTATCAATCAGAACTAATAAATCTTTTATATATAAATAACAAAATAATTGTATACATATTTTTAGATAAACTGAAAAATATTTTATAATAAAAAACTCACAATCATTCGTTATAATTAAATATTAATTACAAAAAATTAAAAAATATTCATTCAACAAATCCAATAAATGTTATACATCCATTTTTGAAATACATTGTAATTTCGTTTTCTAACGCAATATAGTAATATTATTTATGTAATAAAGTAATAATTTATTATATATAAATATTAAAAATATTGAATAGATATTTCAAAAATAAATCACAAATGAAAACTAAATTATACTATATTGTATTTTAAATTCTAATTATTACGCATTTTACTAATTTATTTTTTTATTGACAATATTATGAATTAAAAATATTCTTTTTTAATGAAAAAAGCATTGTTTAACTAAAAAAGTCAAACAGGACACTTGATGTGGAGGTGGATGTCACTAAGTAGGACTTTTAGTTAGGCATCATTTCTTTCTGTCAATATTTATTGATTTTATTTGTTATTTTAAATCGTTATTTCAGTTTCATATAAGTAAAAACAATAAAATTTATTTTCTAAAAACATGCCAAATTTGAATAATTTATTTCAGTACATTGCACTCACTTTAAAATTATATATTTTACTTTGATTAATTCATTTAATCATTTAACTAATAAAATTACTTACACTCAACACCATTTTTTAAACAGAAACATGCTAGCATTCAACCATCAATTTTAATTACATACTATTTTTGCTGCATTATATTTTTTGTTCCATTCATGATTAACTATCTATGTGTCCATCTCCTGTAACTTTGATTAATAAAAGAAACTACTATTATCATGTGCAATGGAACAAAGTCTACATTAACTAGTCTACATTTTTTATCATCTCAATTTTTCATGTACTTCTAAATATTTATGAACTTGATAATGATTTGAATAAATAAGTATTGTCTGACAAATAAGAATAGGCCTACTTATAATATACATAAAAAATATCTATGTCTTAAATTTCATTGCAGCATCGACATAGTTTTCATCAGAATGTTCCAGTCTTACAGACAATTTTGTATATCCCAAAATACCTTCTCTTCTATTTGGTATTGCCTGTAAATAATTAATTATTGTATAAATATAAGTAATAAAATATAAAAGATGAAATACGATTGTAATGGAATAGGATAAGTTTTTTTAAGTAAGTAAAATAAATAACTGCTGAATCCATCAATCGTTTATTTTTAAAAAATTCTTTTGCAATCCAAATAATATATATAAATTTATTCACACAAATCTGATATTTCAAGTTCTCTTTTAAAATTACATTTAAAATTAAATAAACAGTAGATTTTAAAGATTTTTAATAATTATAAATGAATAAATAAATAATAATATATGTTTTAATAATTATTATATTCGAAAATAAGAATTTACTTTTTGAATGCGTCACATTGTGAGATTGCATTTGGTAACTTTTGCGCTATTGCGCAAATGTACCTGAAGCAAGACGAAAATTGTAGCAAATATTACGATTGATGCCATGCAAATTGCTACGGTTAGTGTTATTCCCGCCATTATGGTAAAATTAGTTGATTCATTTTTTATTTCAACGTGTTGTTTTTTACTTTCTGGTAAAAGTTTTAATTTAGCTTTTCCGGTAGGTATAAGTTCTACTCTAGATACTCTTCTTTTTCCTGTTGGAGAACTGTTTCTGCAGCTATCTATATTTAATAATAATAGTATATATTAAAAGAATATTTGTAATTTAAGTATATCATACATAATAACTTATTCAATTACTTAGAAAAAAATTTTTTTTTATAATTTTAAACAATAGTTATTTTGATTATACATCAATGACAAAAAAAATTTATTTGTCTTAGTAATAGTATAATATTGTGAAAAAAATATTAAATTGCGAATTCTGGTATATTATTTATTACAAATTATTTTAAAATAAAATAAATATGAATTATATATATAAGCGTTAAACGTAGGAATTTAATATTTTGAAGTTTTTTATTTGAGTTAGTTAAAAAATAAAAAAAAAAGTAACGCACAAAATTTATGTTTATTTATACCGGTTTCAGGATCACAGATGCAACACTCTTCAGTCATGTTAAATTTTTCGTCATTCTTACAACACGGTACGCATTGGTTGTTCAGCTTATCCAGATGAAGGGGTGGCATACAATCCGAGCAATTAAATTTACCTGGCCCAGTACATTTTTTACAGTCCATATAACAACTCTTGCACAATTCTGTTAAAGTATCGTAATATTGTGTTCCGAAACAGGCCATGCAAATACCTCCTTTTAGCATAGAATGTTGTGGACAAGACGTGCATTCTAATGGCCCTTCTCCTGAATATTAAAAAATCGTGTAATATGTGTAGTTTTAAAGAAATTTTTTAAAAATGTAATTATGTAATTCCTTTAAATTAGTTTTAATTTTATTATTTACTGTTTAATCTTTATCTGAAAAAAATGATTGATTTTGAATGTGAGAATGGACAGTTTTTTGTTTAACGAGTAATATATTTGTTTAAATCAAATGCTAATAAAGATTTTTGTATTATATTATATAACAAATAGAAAATTTTACAGAGAATCTCCAATTACACATAGTAGAAGCACTATGTACTTCTAAACACATAGTACATAGTATAAGAGTAATTAGGAAAAACGAAATTCCTCCCTGTTGCAGGCACGCCAATGTAGCGCTACACACGATAGTCAAAGACATCTCCCCCCTCTCTGACAAACAAGTCGTATTCAGATTTTAAGCATTCTACATAAAAACATTAAATATATTGTCATACGCAAAAGCCGGCTAATATTGGATCACAAGATGGGAAATTGGAAATGATCCGTCAACATTATTCATAAATTAATCGTAACGACATAATTTGGTCTTTCCAAGTCTCCATATATAGATTCCATACAGAAATACAGCAGTGGATACAATATTTTTTAATTTGTTTATGTGAATATGATATTAAGTTGCTGCCAGCCAATAAGATAAATTGAGGGCACATGGACAAAGGCACAAACATTTTTTTTTAAATAACCGTAGTTCTTAAAGGTAAAATAGTATAGTTATAATTAGTTTATAAGTTGTATAAATCGACTTTTGTTTTCTTTAGGTTTTATTTGTATAACCGCTCAGAATAATATATGATTTATTTTCTATTAGAAAATTATTTTATCTCTACCTTTCTATCTCTATCTCTCATCTCTATCAGAGAAAATCAAAGCCATAACCAGTTATAGTACTAAAAGGCAGCTTGATGTATAGTTTTATTTTTAAATTTAAGACAGAAGTCTTATATATTTTTTTTTTTTATTTTTTTTTTGAAAATTATGTATAAAATCTAATAAAAATATCAATTAACTGCAGTATTTTTGAAAATATTAAAACGGTTGCAATATATATTTTCTCTTTCTTCTTTTGTCATTTATTCTTTATAATTTCTACTCAGAAAATAAATATTCTAAAAATGTATTTATTAATTATAAAAATACGAAATTAAAAAGAATTAAAATTATAAGTACTAGATAGAAACTTTAGAAGCTTGTAAAAAGAATATGAGATTTTCTAAATATTAGTACATTGCAAATTTTGGAATTAAAATATAATGTAAAATTATAAATTAAATGATACATTATATTATTTTCATATAATTAAATAACTATTCAGTCAATTTTTTTTTATTTTAATTACATAATAAAGTTTATTTAAATTTGATAATTTAAACAATTTAAAATTTTACATGCAGCTTATACAGTATGAATATATTTTGTTATTTTTTACCTTTACATGTACGGCAGTAATGGTGACATTTTTGGCAACCATAAGTGGTTTTGAAATAACCCTCTGGACATTCAGGATGACATTCACCCGCAGCTAATTGCCAACCTTTTGGACAGCTAACGCATTGATTTCTTCTCGGACCAGAACATGTTTTACAAGACAGATAGCATTTTGCACATTGTCCTCTATCACTATAATAACTTTTTAATAAAAATAATCTAATTACCAAGAATCATGTTTAACAAAAACTAAAAAAAATAAGATAAAAAATCAAAAATGAAATTAAAATATTAATAGGAAAAATAGTTTTGATTAACAATGGTAATAAATATTATAATATTTAAATAATTAAAGGTAACAACGTATGCTTTATAAAAATATTGATATATGAATTGCAACTTCGATTCAGAAAAAATTTGAATAATTAATACAAGTAATGATTAAATCTACTTCACTACCCATAACTTATCTGATTTAAAAATTGTGGGTCATTTTTTCATTTACTTTTAAACAATAATAATTTTGTACTAAGTCTTATTTGTTTTTTTTTTAATATTATAATACTTTTTGTATAAATGCTTATAATCATAATTTGAAAATGAAATTACTTAAATATTATTATATCGATTATTTTTCGATCGTTAATAATTTTTTAAAATGTATACGTATAAGTTTTTATTTCAATTAGCTTTTAAATATTATTTAAACGAAAATATTTTGTATGAATACAACTACGAAAAGTAAAAGATTATAATTTATAAAAATACTTTTGATTAAACTGATGTTTAAGAAATATTATTATTAAAGTATTTAAATTATTCACTGAATAATTATTTAAACAGGAAATTTGATAACATAACAATAACATGCATTATCATTTATAAGTGGTAGTAAGAAATATATGAATATTTAATTTATTATACGCCCGTAATAAAAGAACACGTAAAAATACTTACCCATGAATACAAGTCGATCTACACTCCCCACTCTGTAGTTGGAGCCCATTCTGACATGAAGTACAATTAAGTCTTGAAACGCAGCTTGAACAAGTATGCAAACATGGCACACAAACAGGCTTAAAACTTTGAAATTCAGTATAATATCCTAAATCGCATTGATCAACACAACGCTTGCCTTGCAACATCAAGGAGCCTTGACAAGTAATGCAAAAATCTTCAGTAGATCCGGCACAGCTTTTACAGCTGGGGTGGCAAGGTTTACATTCTCCGTTTTCATAAAACTCAAAATTATTGCAGTGAGAACCTAATTCTGGAACACATAAACCTTTTTTGTTAAGGATCCATCCGAGTTCACATTTTGTACAACTCGTTATTGTACAGTTAGAACAACCTAATGGACAATTAATACATTCTCCCCGTTTTTTATCACCGATGTAACCTTTTGGACAGGAAAGTCTGCATTCACCTGTAAATATTTAATTATATTTCTTATCAATGAGTATTTATGTTATCAAAATAGTATTTAGAACCCTGATTACCTAGAATATTTTTCCTAAACTATAATTAATATTTTGGTAATTTTTTATTATTTAAATATATGTACATATTTAAGTACATCGATAAAAACAAAAGATTTTCATATGAGAAGAATTTATAAATTGAAATAATTAAAAGAACAGATGCAAATGAAGTAAGATTTAAAATAATTGTTTGATATTAATTTTTTTTATACACATATATTTACCTTGAAAAGAAAAGAAACCTAAACGACAGCCTATGCATTGATAATATGCATTGCCATTACAAGTTTCACATGAAGAATGACAAGCCACACAATTATAATCCTGAGTTTCATAAGTGTATAAAGGACATGCAGCATAACACTTATTTTCATGAAGAACTAAATGATGTTCGCAGCTTGTACAATGATCTGGTCTGTTTGAACAACTCGCACAATTTGCTTCACATGGTACGCATGTACTGTTTTCAACACCTATTAAATGAATTCCCGAATAAATTTTAGTAAAATAATTAATAATAGCTTGAATTATTGTTTAAAGCTGTATTTTCTTAGATTATCGTATATTCGTATATCGATACGAAAATAATTTTTTTAATTATTAATCTGAATTAAAAACTAAATTTGATTTTAATAGTTAGCATTATAGTATAGTATAACGATGTTATTTGAAAAATTTATACTGAACATCGAATTGTTTTCTTTTAAATTGTACAATATTTAATAATTTTTATATCTATATGTACGTTAAATGTACATATAATATATTATATATAATATAATAATTATTATTTCAATATAAATTAGAGATTTTTCATAATTAAATTAATTGAAACACTTAATAATATATTTTAAATTAATTTTATGCATTGTCCTTATATTAATGTAAGTATATAAAATTATAATAAATTGATATTAATAAAAACATCTATATAATTTTTCTCTTTAAAAGAATTTAAATAAAAATATTCGTTTTATCTTAATTTTTATCAAAAAATTATTTGAATGCATGAAAATAATAAATATAAAACGATTATAATCTAATTTTTTTACTTTTCATGTATTTCAATGTAAGACATTAAAAAATTTAATTTTTTATTAAGCTACATAATTAAAAAAAAAAAATAAATATCCAATAAAAATTTTTTTAATATAATATACGATACCCTATGTTATATGCGTAATAAATAAGTACTTTATATTTAAGAATAAATATTTATAATCATACGTATTATTTGAAATAATCTTATATTAATAAAAAAGTTTGTAAGATATCTTCTGACTTAACGACATCGAAATGTACTTTTTATATTTATTTAGATGATTAATATACCGATTTATTATTTTATCTTGTTTTCATGTAGTTACCACATCGAAATACTGTACTATCATCGTAATTTATTGTGATATATATATGTAACAATATACAAAACTGCTCTGTCAACAATTTTATATAAATTTCATCAACAATACTATCGTTTTTATATTTATATATTATTATAATGTAGAAAGATACTTATTAAATAATTTTATTCAAATAATTTTATTGGAATAAAATTTATATAAATAATAAAAAGATATATTTTTTTTACTTAAACTGAATTATCTAAAATAAATGTTAATTTAAACACTTATAGATACAGTTTTATGATATTTAAGGTTCATTTCTAATAGTAAGATTTTCTTTATATCAGTAATTAAATGCAGCATAATGAGCGAAGAGTAGAGTTATACGAGATAACAAATAAATAAATAGATAGCATGTTCAACAAAATACACAGAAGTGTTTATAGAACAGCTATGATAAAATAAAAAAAAAAAAAAAAAATGGTAAACAAACATTAGGGGTGTACTGAATTTTTAATTGAAAATAAAGTTATTGGAAGATGTATTAATTTCTTATCATTAAATTTATTGTTTTACTTTTAAACATAAACAAATAATTTATAAACAAGTTTATTAATTATTTTGTAAAATAAAGTAAAATATAATTAAAATTTTTTTCAATGTATCATAAATGAATTATTTATTTTATTGAATTGCTTACTTTCAAAATAACTTTCTGGACACTGTTGAAGACAAATTGATAAATCTGTTACTCGCAAGTGGGCAGGGGCACAAGACAGGCACGAGTCTTGACCAATACCAACACAACTTTCACAAGACTCATGACAAGGCCAACAATGGCCATCTTGATTTAAAAAACTTCGAGGAGGGCATTGACTTACACATTTACTAGAATCATTAAAAATTATTTAATTTTGTTTTACAGATATGTTTTAAGCATTATTAAAAACATTTTTCAAGATATAATAGTTGTTTGATATGAAGAATAGATTTATTATTTTTTGTTTATTTAAAATAATATATTTTAATAGATGAATTATGTTTTAAAAACCGATTATATATTGTTATATTTACTTAATAAATTTGATTCTAAAAATTTGTAAAATTAATAATATAAATATACATAAATTACGTTTTTTTTATTTTTTGTACTTAATAGTAAAATTACAGTTTTATGTTTTATTGACATTGATATTAGTATGAAATTTTTTGTGATTGAGAAACATTTCTAAAACTGTTTTAATATAATATATAATTCAATTTAGTGGAACTGAAATAATTTATATTTTATTTATATTTTAATAAAATATTTTTCGCTAATAGCTGTCAAATATGTAAAATTTTTTTCTTAAAAAATATTAATAAAATTAGTTATATTGGTAAAAATATTCAAAAGTATTTAAATTTTTCTTATTCTTATATTTTATTTTCTTTGATACAATGAATTTAAATTTTTATATATGAAATTATTATTAATGTTATTATTTTAAGTAACGTGTAATGATAAATATATAAATTTTAAGTAAGAGTAAAAAATAATTAACTGACTTGTTAAAGCGGTAGTTTTTGCAAGCAACACATTGTATTGGGTCTTTTCCGTAGCAACCTTGATTATCGCATTCTGGATCGCAATCGTATAGCTGAATTTGCTTAGATTCTAGAGATAAGCTGTTAGATGGTGCAGATGATAGATCATCCGGTAATCTATTCGTCATAAGAGGTTTAGACGAGCTGTCAAGTGTAGTCATCGATGCGTCTACATAAGATGCAGCTCCAGTGTATAAACCTTGATAATTCTGAAAATTAGTTACATATAAAACGCTTAATTTCAAATAATTAACTAATGATATAGTTAATAAATTATACGATCGATAACGAACTGAGCTGAAAAGATGTTGTACCGGATTAAATGGCCGACTGCGTATACTTATTGGATTTGAAACAGTTCCATAAAAGATCAATTGCCACTTCTTTAATATTCCTGTAATATGATTATGAGATACAAACATGTCAACATTTAACATATTTTTATTATTTAAAATTTATATTATATTTGCGTCGGCACTTTTTTATGAAGTTTTATTATTCTCAATACTACTAAAAGTTTTATAAAATATAGTATATACTATTTCAACATATATTAATATTCTCAAAAATAGTGTAATAACAAATATCATAAAAATAAAAATATGGTTAAAAAATGGTTTTAAATAAAATAGTTTATTTAAAATTTGAATAAAAATTTTTATTTAATTTTATTAAATACAGTAACATTTCACTATCATATTAAGTATAAATAAAGAAATTACTACAAGAATTTTTTTATGAACAAATTACCTATTATTTCACATTGTGAATTATATTACCAAAATTGTAATTATAATTTAAATTAAAAGATTAAATTAGCTATTCAGATTATTTACTTTTTTAAAAATAAAACAATAAACTTTATCAATATAAATATAAGACTATACTTTAGAAATGATTCTTAATTTTATGGTAAATCAATCAAATTTTATAAACGCATAATCGTAGAGTACATAAGAAATATGAAATGTTATTTTACTTTTTTTACCTGGTGAATTAACATGTCGAGAACCAGCGTTCATCACTTGAAGTGTCCACCATCCATCTGCTTTTTCACCCCAAAAATGAACACTAAGAAATGGCCAATCATCAAAATTTGAATTTAGGACATCACGTGGTCTTTCAAACAGAAGAGTTGAAGTTGTACCCATAGGTGACGTAAGTAACAAACGTAAATTTCCACGAGGAAAAAACCTTAAAGAAACCTAGTAAATAAAGATAGCTTTTCATTTTTCAAATCATTTGAAACTGCCCACAAGCTATAAATAATATATTAATTTGATTGATAATAAATAATCTCATTATTTAATTTTTGTTAAAATTAAAATGTTTATGTTTGAATTAATTTATATAATTAATTCAAGAGAATGTAAATAATTGTTATTTACTTACTATGGAAAGAACGATTTAATTGATTTATTTAAATTTTAATGTTATTTTTTAATCATATACTAATGAAAATATTACTAATACAATCGAATCAATATTTTTATTGATATAAAAAATGTTAAAGCCATCATATGATTAATAAAGAGAAACTAGATATTCTTTTGTATAAATTTCATGTTGCTTCAAATTTGTTGGTTATTCATACTAATTTAAAAAAATGCTGATTAATAGACCATTTTCTTATAATGATTAAAATGATTTTCTTACTCAGAAAACAATATGAATATTAATGTATAAATATTTCACAATTATCAAATAAATAAATGCAAATCATTTTAATTAAAAATTCTACAAACATCAATTGTTATTGTATAAAAGCTTTTATCTTAAACTTATTTATATAAAATTAATTAATAACGTATTTTATAAAGAATACAAGACAATAACTGTTCATACAGATAATCTTTTATAAATCTTTTCTTTATCGAAAATTGTATAAACACATAATGATACAGTTAAAAACTAGTTTTAACAATTTTTTATGTAAATCATGAATATATGTTTGATTTCATTTATTTATTTAATTTTAATATATTTATTTTATAAATATAGACAATATTTTTATAATGTTACCCATATTAGTGTTATTAATTAGGACGATTAATGCAGTACCGAATATTTTTTTAAATTAAATAGTTTATTACGTAGAAAATGCTTCGAATAAAATAAAACTTTTAGTTATTTTTATACTAAGCATATGAGTAAGGTTGGACTAAATATATTCAATTGGCCATTGTAACTGACAAATAGCGGTAGCTTTCAGGGAAAAATGGATACTTAATTTTCATACTATTATATATCATCTCATAATATTTAAATATTTTTTTATATGTGCGATTTTGCAACGGTTTTTTTTATCAATATAAAATACATAGTTGTTGGCGGTTCCACAATACAGGCGACGGTAGTACAAAATAGAGGAAAGTATTCTACCGCAATATGAATCGTGTTACAATTAGGTTGAAGTACTGAAGTATCCACTGAAAGACGGTTTATGCTGGAGTTGAGAAAAGCGCTTGGAAGTGCACTGAACTTCGTATTTCTGCTGCGGAATTCGATACTTTCTCAGTCAGTTACGGTCATTATATTTTGTTGGAATTGTAGGGGTGACGACGCGGAGGAAAGTATACTTAATTCTATAGAGACTCGTCCACAAACACTGGTATTTCAGCGGTCGCGAAGAAATGAAAAGATAGTATAGCTGGTAATAAGCAGAAGACAGTGTTAGGAACCGTAGTGCAGCATTGCTTCTTATACTTGCTTCTAGCTGCAAGCTATTATAGTAAGTAATTAGAAAAAGGCATTCAATCTCTTTTCGTGTCATCAGGTGTAAAAAGCACTTAAAATAGATAAATAAAATTGATTCAGATTTTAATATATATTCTTTGCAAATACTAAAATAATATTATTTTATTAAATTAATACAATATTTTATGGAAATTGAGATATCGAAGTACCGTGCTCTGTACTAGTCACAAGATCAGTGGCCTCGTGACTTATCAGCGGAAAAACCTACTCTCTTTCGTGTGTAAATCCACGTGAATAAAAATATTGTAAATCACACTTTCTTTATTATAAATAATTGTATCCGTAACACCCGTCACAGTATTAATATTAAAATATCCACTCAATTAGAACATTCATTACACATTTGAAAAAGTGATTAATAATAAAATGAAAATGTTACCGACGGTTTATTGGTTCAAATCGCATCAAGCCATTTTATGGTAAGCATTATAATATCATCGTTAGATTTATTATATTTGATTATAATAATTTGATACTATTGATTATAAATTATTATTAAAATTCAATGATTACCTTACACTGTACATGTTCGAGAAATCGAACTTCATTAAGTGTGCCTGCACATGCATTAACATTCATAGATACACTGAATGTGTAATTGAAAGTTGGATATATTTGACGATCTTCATTAATTTCTTGAGATTTGCAAATGTGCTGAGTTGGAACATTTGTCCATTGTTCTGCTAATAATACCATTGCTCCAGCATCCATGAGACCGTAACCAAATTTATGAGAAATCTATACAATAGCTCTGATTTAATTTTCCTCTTTAAAAAATATGTATATTTAAATCATTTAAAGAGAAGTTAAAAAGATAGTTTGTAATCTGTTAATCATTTTTTTTACAAATCTGATGTTTGTAAAAAGAAAAAGTAAAGAAAAGTATGAATAACATAATATACTTATATTCATTACATACTTATTTACTTCATAACAAAAAATAATTCTAATATAAAATTTATTTTAAAAATATAAAATAAATAATAAAATTTGATTTTACATTAACAATTACAATCAGATCATTCTGATTATATAAAAACTTACAAATATTTTAATAAAATCATTAAATCCATATATCTGTTTATAAATAACATAATGAAAATAAGAAATTTAAAATAAATTAGTGACTTTTATAATTTTTTATGATAAATAGTTTCATATAAAATGCATATATGAATATTAGTATAAATATAAAGAATGTGAATAAAATTTTTTTTAAAATTCTATAGATATCAATAATTCGAAATAATTATAATTAAAAAATCCTAACATATTTTAAAAATATTGTATTCTAACAAATTAAACAATCAATTATAAAGCGTTTAAAATATTTATATATGCCTTTAAAAATATTTTTAATATTTTTTAAGTATTAATTTTCATCACGAATCATTTTAAATAATAGCTGAACATTTAATTGAATTAAAAAAACAATTAATTTTAATGTTACTATAATCTAAAAACATTAAAATAAATTACAAAAATTACCGTTCTGAAATTGAACATTCGTTTAAGGAATAATAAGTTAGGTAATTTATGATATTTTCTAAGTAAAATACTACCTTGCGTTTTACACCGTTGAGTATCCATCCGGATTCCTTTTCCAGTGGTTGTGAACGTGATGTTAATACAACAAGATATTGCATGTCTCGCCAGGTTAGTGCTGGATTAGCTTCGAGAGCTAAAGCAGCTATTCCAGCAGCAAGTGGTGCAGAAGCTGAAGTACCTGTATGTTCAACAGTGCAAATATGGTCTTCTCGTAAACTCGCATCCATATCAACAGTTGTTACACTTTTATCACTACCAGGTGAACCTGAGGAATACGTCGTTGCTAATGTCGAACTACATTCTTCAAGATACCAAGGTTTGTAACCTCCTTGAGTAGCTGATGATATTGATAAAGTAAAAATACTGTTCGTATAACCATCGCAATTGCATGAATCTGTATGACGGCCTCCATTACCCGAGGCCCAAACAAAAATTGAACCTTTGCCTTGACGACCCTGCCGATAAGTTATAAGTCATAAAAATTTTATTTTTATACTAAAAATATGAATTTTGATTACAAATAAAGAAAAAGATTTGTGATTTTATTATGTTTTTATATACAGTTTACAAGGGTATTTTTAAAAAAATCATTTGATTTAATAAAAAATATTTAATGAGAAATAGTGTTTTTAAATTTTATGACTTTTTACCTAAACTAAAATTAGTTTTAAAAAATAAACTATTAATTATATTGTTTATATTCATAAACAGTTAAGTTGTTACCTTAATGATTTATTAATTACTTATTAATTTATTAATTTTTTATTTGTCGTTAAAAATGAAAAATATAAAAATGCGTTCCATCCATAGAATTATTAGTTTCTATGAAATCATTCCTTAAAATAAAGTTAACTGAAAAATCTTAATCGAACAAGGGTTTCTTAGTTAATTTCTGATCCTACTCGCAGCAGAAGCACCTCGTGATTTTTCTATCTTGCGACGCAGAAAGAATAGAGAAATAAAATAAATTATTGATGTAGTAGCGTCTTCGGTCTTCAGCAAGAATAAGAATTAAAAGGTTAAGAGTTAGGAAGTGAAGAGAGAAACGTGCCCATACAAGCACGAAGGACTAATCTTATTGGCCTGTATGTACGAGTGATTGTCCCAAATTGGTCGGGACACTGCTACTTACGACCTGGCTGTTTGGATTCTGTCGTTTTAACCAGCGATTTCTCCTTCTACATTGCTGGCGTCCGTTTGAATAAATATAACTAAAGCGTTTAATATAAGCCTTATTACTATTAGCGCACACGATTGACCAGTAGTGCGCGTTAGTTTATAAGTCGGTTTTTTCCTCCAATAGAGAAGTTTTTTCTTCAATTGCCACCTTGCAACATTCAATACATGAAAATAGCAGAACAGTATGAACTGATGAGCTGATTTAATTAAAAATTTTCTGCAGTAATTTTAAATACACTAAATAACAAAAATCAAGTTCTACGTATACTTATATTTTCTATGATCTTTGTTAATTAAGTAGTAACGGTAATTCTCAAATTTATAACGAATAAAAATCATAAAACTTTTTTCGGATCACGACTAAAAAAATTAAATATAATTTAACACTTTTGAGCGTAAATACTAATAAATATATAACGAAATGACGAACATAAATACTATTCGTATTCAAGACGTTACACTTTTTATTATTTCGAATCCATGTAGACGGGTTACTTTGTAAATATTGAAAAAAGTGGCATGAAAAGCAGAGTTGAGGACTTTTAAAGCAAGAGGAAAAAAATAATGAGGCTAGAATTCGAAGATACTACATACTATTAATGAGGCAAGATGAGGATTAAGGAAGTGTCGCGATTTTTGCAATACCGCACCGTAAGTCAGACGGGAGTGAAAAATAAATAGAGAAAAAAATAAGTATGGAAAATATGTAAGTTGTAAATCATAAAGTTACAACTAGGAATAATATATAAGCTGATACAGACTGCAAACATCGATTACATTTGATTACATACAAGAATATATGTATTAAATTGATAAAATAATACGATAAATTTAATTTAAATGAAATAAAACAGGTTCATCATTTTATTAAGACTAAACTTTTAGAACTTATAATAGTAAAAAGAATTATTGATAATATTAAAATAAAATTCTTTATAAAGTATTTTATACTTTTAAACTATTATTAAAATGAGTATATCATGAATATTTTGAAAACTTGAATTGAAATTCAACGAATAAGTTTTTAAAAAAATATAATAATATAATAAATATAACATTGATTTTTTCTCTTGATAATTTACAGTTAAATTTGTTATATTAATAGAGCAAATTTTAAATCCAAAATGTTTTATTAAATTAATTTGATTTAATTCTTTAAAGGTTCAATAAAACATTCTCATTAAATCTATCTTCTTAAATTAATGCTGCTTATATTAGTGTATATATATTCACTCACACTTGTCACACCGTAAATAAATGCACGCCGTGCTAGAGGACCTGGGCCATCTACTGTTTTTCCATCATCTTCCGGTCCCCATGAAGCACTATAAATGTCAATGTGGTCGGGATTTAATCCTAACGCACGGGCTTCCACTGCATCATTAACTGGACCATCCAACATTCTAACACCTGCATATTCATTTACGTACATAAAAATCTCTTTTCTTTCAATATAAAAAATTAAAATATCTAAAATTATGAAATCTTAATTATTTAAACATTTAATCTATTTTTTCATATGACTAATTTATTGTATATTGTTTTGTACAAACTAACAAACACTTGTTGATTTTTTGTAATAATCATCGGGTTTGCAAAAATGTGTATTCATTTCTTTTTGTTTTAATTAAAAAAATAATTGGTTTTTATTACATATTTAAAGTATAATTAATACGCGAGTTTAATTAAAATTATGCATTTAAAACCTATTAATTTATGTTACCTCCTATACTAGAATTATATGCAACGCCAACACCACAATAGCGATTAAAAGCAACTGCAGCCACTTCTCCAGCACATCTAGTGCCATGCTTATTATCTCCATTATCACGAGGCATAGGATCATTATCGTTATCATTAATATCTGTACTCGCTTCGTGATCGTAATTGAAGGCTAGATCAGGATGATTAGTTTGAATACCGTCATCTAGAATAGATACGACAACTCCTTTGCCAGTATATCCTTTTTGCCAAGCTGGACCAAGGTTCATATCAAAACCATCTTTTGCACCTCCGTTCTATAAGCATTAACAAATACGTAGATAATCATTTTAATAACAAAGAATATATATATATGTATAATATATTAAATTTTTAATGTATTCTACATAGTTACAGTTTTACTAATTAATTCATTAAGTATTCATTGTAAAAAAATTTTATTTTTATTTCAACACAATGATGTTCTAACATTTAAATTATTTGAAAAACTACTTTTAATTATATTTTTGTGAAAAGTTATAATTAACTGTAGTTTTCATATTATATTAGGAATATAATTACATTCGAAGAAATTACATAACATACACAAATTTGTAATACTTACTAGGTACCATTGTTCTTTAAATAATGGATCAGTAAATAAATTTTGAAGAGAAATGCCACGATTATTTTGGCGATGATATGTTTCTTGTAACGGCGAGTTATAATCGTGAAGAAACGACGAATAATCGTTAAAATTTGACATATCTCCGGTAAAGTCTCGTTTTCTACGTTTCCGTTCATGTTGTTGTTGAAACCAATGCACCTTTAGAAATTAAAATGAATATAATGTATGTTAATATGCATGTAATTTATATTTTTTGTAATCCCTATCGATTCATTATATTTTTATTAATATATAATTTCATTATTTTTAATTGTATTTTCATACTATTTTCAATAGCTATGATTACACAGATAAAATATCTCATTGCCTTATTACCTAAGACCTAAGGAAAAAAATCTAAGATTAAAAAACTTATGTTTCCCGTCTGGAAATTGGGGAAAAGGTTCCTTTTAACATCCGACATAAAGCAGGCCAGTCGCCTGCTTTTTGGATTAGCAACTTCAGAAAATACTTCCAGTTCTTATTTACCAAGGAGTGTGTCAAGGCATTTATATCGGTAATTTCTTCGACTAAAGAATCCGTCAATAGTCCGTTTGTACTTTTCCCGAAAATGATGTATCAAAGTGCTTATACCGTCATTATGTGAGAGCATTTTCCGTTGCTAGATCGTGATCGACCGTTACCATGACGAAAACACGTACCCGGTAAGTTCCCGTATTATTTAACTATAAGCTCACCTAACCATATGTATCTACGATACTTAACCGTACATATCTCTGCATGTAAGTTCATAAATCACTATATTTTATCCACGTATCTTTGCAACAGTGTAAAGACCCTACCTGAAATACCGTAAGAGTCATACTTATACGAAATATTATAAACCATACTTGTAAGAAATAATCTGTTATCAAATCCATACTTGTATAAAATTGTAGTTATAAAGAGAGCTTAATTTAATATAAAAAAACTCTGTTTTTTAATTTTTAAAATCCTCTGTCAAACAGCCCTGTGCAACTTTAACCTTCCAAAGCTGTATGTCCACGGTATACCTGCCACATAGTTATCAATTCTTCTTTGTAGAATGATATTTTATTATTCTATAAAATCATTTTAACATTGTTTGCATAATTTTTTAAGCCTATAAATAAAATATTTAAATACTTATATCAAGGTTAAGTAATGAAATATATTATGCTATAAAATAGAGAATCTGATATTGGTGTATAAAAATTAAAATGTATTGATAAATAATATATGTATTTAATTACAAAGATATAAATTATATTGAAATTTTTAAATATTTTATTTATGTTAAAATTATTTTAGATATTTTTATAGAAATAAAAAGCAAAACTATATATAAAAATTCAATTTTATTATAAACGCATAAAATTATAGAATAAATGTTCTTTATCCTTCAGGCTTATAATAGATATTGACGGTAAAAAATTTATATTTTTAAAAATTTGATAATTACTTATCAACTCATAGCAGAAACATATTCATAAATAATAATATATGTGAATACATGTAAACTGTATATTTATCTTTTTTAAGCAAATACTTGATTTAAAGTTAATATGAGATTGCTACATAAAATAAATAGAAAATTTGTATTTATTAATGAATCTTATTTTAATTATAATTAAACTTCTTAAATATTTACAGTAATCAATTTATTAAACTGTAATTAAATATTTTAATAAAGATAAATTCAGTATTCAATAATAAATCAATTAATATGTTCGAGCTGTTATTTACATTTGTAAATGTTATATACAATCATGATTAATTTTTAATATAATAGCTAAAATTGTTTACAGAATTTACAAAAATTAAAATCAGAGTAAAATTTATTTAATTTCAGTATATCTTTTTAATTATTTAAGTTAATTTTCGATAAAAATATTAATTTAAAATATTTAATTAATATTTTAATTACACTATTAATTACTATATGTTTTGTATAAAAATTAATAGCTCTAACTTAATTTAAATCTCAATAATTTACGCAATGAATAAAAAACGTAGAATTTTAATGTGTAAAATTATCTTATTTTAAAAATACGATTCTTACATTTAAATAAACATCTTGATTAACTAACTCAAGGTTTCAGACTTCAATAACTTTAAAAGTAAACAAAAGTAAAATGTTTTAACGACAAAATATTTATTAAACGAAGATATATATTTAATAATGATTTTGTTAAATGTACTTAAAGTACTAAATTAAAGGGAGCCATAATTTTTCTATTTATGCTATGTACCATTTCTTAAGATCATTTTCCATGTGAACCGGAAATGTAATTAAATGTAATAAAAACCATCCTGCATAACAAAGATAGGAGTAGTAATGAAATTTAAGTAATTAAATCAGATCTCAGAAAAGAAAAATTTGTCTTGTAGTGATAGCTTCAGTGTAAAATATAAAAATAGTACTTATAAGTTTACATATTTTATCACTTTATTTTTTAAAAAAATTAAAAGGAATTTAAAGGTATACTTTATTCTAAAAGCTGATAAATATCATATAATACAATCAATAGAATATTATTCATACTAATCAAATAAATTGTATTATTAATTTAAAACAAATCACATTCAAATTATGTTAAATCTATTTTTTTTGTATAATATACAATTTTTAATGCTTATGCAAGTTATAATTATTATAATAAAAATTACCGAGATTATTTATCTAGTTTCATTTTAAATAAATTAACTTACATATGGTTCTTCCTTGAATACTTTTGCATGGTGCTCACTAATACTGAGAGACCGCTTATGAAGTCGCTTATGTTCAAATAGAAAATAATTCGATAATGAACCAATCTGAAAAAATGATTAAAACTAAAAATTTGAAATTAAATCCTAAAAAAATGATTAATTTTTTATTATTACAGTTATTGTTTTAAAATTTTGTTATATACACTTAAAATTTATTAGCGATATTAATTATTTCGATTTTTTTATTTAAAATGCTCTTTTTCAGCAACAGACTGTAAAACAATTATGTGAGTGTAATATTTTTGTTTATAATCAATTTTTACAAGGTTTATTTCAGTTTTAGAATGTTTAAGAATGGATAAAAATAGTATGTTTTGTTATATTTTATATTCTAAAGTTAATGAAATAATTTAAAAAATTATAAAAATAAAAAGCATAGTACCCTCATTAAGTTTTGAATAGTTTTAATTTAAAAACTGTTTTAATCATTAATATCAATATATATATATATATGTGTGTGATATAAATATTATATACAATCATTCATATTTCTATAAATAAAGTGCATATTTATTTATATTTGTGTTGCTATAAATTGAAAGAATTATTAACATGAAATTTTAATTGTGTTCATATGAGAAATATCAAAATGAATTGTTTTATAGTAATTATATTTATAGTAATACATTTGAAAAATTTTTTTTCTTTTTTATTGAAATGTATGCATAAACATTAAAAAATAAATGTCTATAATATGTTTGATTTCATAATAATATATATATATTATATAAAATATTGAGAAGATATTGCAGTATCATATAAAGTTGTAAAGTAAATTTTATTCGTTAGGAATTAGAAGAAATAAATAATAATTAATATGAATTTATGAATAGATTTAATAATGCGAATTAACATATATTGTACAATACGAGTAATTTCAATGCAGTGTCCATAAGATTTTAACACATGTGAAACTTATCTTCCTTAAATCACAAATTATTAATTCATAGGAATTATTATTGCTTTGATATAATTTAACTCTAGGATTCGTATGTAAATAATCGAAGACACGTTTTCATCGTAAATAAATTATATCATAGCATAGAAGAGTAGATAATAATGCATACATATTTTCATTTTTTTCAAATCAATATTCTATGTGTTATGAAATAAATTTATATCATTTTAACGATTAGCTTATTGTGGATTATAAAACGTTTTTTGTTTGTTTTATTTAGATAAATATAATATTTTAACTCAAATTTTTATGCAATGATTGAAGGATTTAAGTTGCAAATATTTTCATTTATATATATATTACCTACAATCGTAGGTGTACTATTCTACAAATATAAAAATAATTTTTTATATTTTTATGTTGTCATTAATAATGTTTAATAACTTTTGTCAATATTACTTTTTGTTGATATATTTTTATTTATAATTTGGTATGCTGATTTTATTTTAGTATTAAAAACTAAATGCATAAAATGTATTAATACTTTCGAGCTGCTTAATTTTATCTGCCAAGTCATGTAATGTAAATAAAACGTTCTACTCTGTTATACAAATTATATTTATTGTTTTTCCCAGAGTTCACCTTTCGAGATATTGTTGCATAACTAAAATATATGTAATTTTTTGAAAATGAATCACAAAATTTTAACGATATCTATTACTCGAGAAGATAACCGTTTTATTTTAATTATGTCTCTGATGTTAAATATCATATTATATATATTTTTATAATAAATTATTATGACTTTAATATAATGCTTACGTTATTTTTTTATTTTTTACTTACGTTAGTTACGTTTTATGCTTACGTTAGTTTTTATTTTTTGCGTTACACCTTTATTATGTACATAATATACTGTCGAAATATATAGTTTCCTAATATTCTATTTAAATTAAAAATTGCTTCTCTAATAATATTCAATTTATATATATACATTGAATAGTTAAATATACTTCAGTTAAATAATTCATAATAATTAATACGAATATCAAATAAATCAAAGTAAATTTAAGAAAAATTTTTAATATAGTTGTATTTTTAATTTGAAAAGAGCATAAAAGCATACAATATTTATAATTGTATAAATATTTATAAAAAATATTTAAAAACAATGAAATAAATAGGTTAGGAAAACATTTATGATTCTTCTTTAGTTAAAATTTCATAAAGGTATTTAAGAATATAAAATATAAAATGTCGCATAATATTAATAAGTTAATAATACTTTAGTGAATTTTTATAAAAGAAAAATTTATAACAAAATTATATAACGAATTATACATGGTTAAAACAGTTTTAATTTAACATAAATACCTAACTAAGCATATCAAGTGAATATAGCTAACGTAAATGATTTTGATAAACAAATTATTAAAAAGTTTATAAACATAATCGTACGGAATAAAAAGTAGATTAGCGTAATAATAAGGATCATAAAAAACATCATCAGAACGAGGTGATTAATTTAATAAAGGTGATAGATATGTGATTAAAAATAAAAACATAAATGAAAATATTTTCCCACTATTAAATATCCATTAACGATTTAATATAATGTTAAATTAAGAAAGTTCTTTAGTGCAAAAATGGATTCGCTGTTCACGATTGTAAAAATCTAAGTGTGCTTTGATATGTTGGTATTCATATTATATTAATACGTTTTTTATATTTAAATGAAGAAAGTGATATCTGAACAATATTTTAATTATATATGGTATTAACAAAAAATAAAACATAATACGTTACATATTTTCACAACATAATTTTGTGTCATTTATGAAAACTGATATAATTTTTGTTTAATTTTTATACTATTTTAAAAACCATTATATACAAATAAAATGTGTATCTTATATCTAATGTTCAAATAAATATTAGTATTTATTTGAATATTTATTTATATATTTATCTAATATTTTAATTATATACTTTAAATGTTTTTAATTATTTTTCATGACTTATTTAAATAAAGCATGCATGGAAAAAATGTGATTGAGTAAAGAAATATATTCATTAAATTTATATTGCAAATACTTTTTATAAAAATTTATTTATATATTTAATATTTATCATTCATCTGAAATAAAAATCTTTTTAAATAATTATTTTAATAAAAGAATGCTTAAATAATTAAACCTATAACAGACAATATACAATTTTACTTTAGTTATTTAAGATTATTTCAGTATTCTAAATTATTCAGCCATTTTGGGTTCATTATAAAAATGTAAAAGTTTTATGAGTTTAGCCAAATATAAAAATCGCAAAAATTGATTTGAATTTCAATGTCTTGAACATTGAAGTAATAATAACATTTTAAACATTAAAAATAGTAAATATATTGGTACATATTATGATTGTGTCGTACCACAGAACCATTTCATACTTGAACACTTGATTTTACTGGTATACAAACAATAATTTATTTTATTTATATTATTTTTTATTTTATATAAATGAATTTTCCTACTTTCTTTTTATCAAACTCAACAGAAAGTTCTTCAAATACTTATACCAAATATAATATTTCACTTATGCTTCTTGTATTAAGATACCTTAACTCAGTACAATAATATAATTTTAAATAAAAAATAGAACTGATATACATATATTTTAGATTATTAAAACTTTTAAAAATTAGTTTAATAAACAAATGTTTTTTTCAAATCAAACAATTATTTTATAATATAGCAGAATTTTATACTTTACTCTAAATTAATAATATAAAATTTTGTTATTATATTTAAAGTTGTTTTAAAGTTGTATTAAAGATGTTTTAAAAATTTTCAATTTCGTCAAATAATTATTATAAATCATTCATTCTGATATAAATGATTTGTTCATTCAACATTATTTTACACAAAATTAGTAAACACATTACATAATCAGGATCACTACAATACTAAGTAAAATTTTTATTTAGATATTGTAATACGTATTATAATATGTTTATATATTTTGTTATATTCTTAGTTTTTACATAGGCACATGACAAATATTTTTCTATTATGTAATAAAATAACCTTCATTTTTTTGCTATTTAAATTTGACTTGAAAAACACATTTTAATGTTATAACGTGTAAAACATGTAAATTTATATGTACACCAATAAAATTATTTATTAAATTAATTATTTTGTCTTTTAATAATTATGTATATATATATTTATAAATAAATACTTCAGTATCAATTGTTTTTAATAACAATTAAACGTAAATGTAAAATATTGACCGAATAAAGAATTCAGAAAAATTACTAGAAGACAATGTAAAATCGATCTGAGTTAAGCCCCATCCAAGAATAAACCATAATCACAATATGTACTCAACGTTTATTGTAAATTTGTACAAAAATAGACATATGTGAAATACTCATTTATCTTAACATCTCTTCTCCTATAACCTCAACTAATAAGAACATTTCATTGATTTCTTTAGCTTTTCATAAATACATAAATAAGCCAAAATTTGTAAATATTTGTAGAATCAAAATAAACCTTAACCCGAAGTAATCAATTGTAAGTATTTTTCTAAAATAAATAACATGCATAAAGTAAAACCTCTTTTATTTATTCATTTAAAAATGAATACACGACTTGATAACCCAACCAGCATCAGCGTTTTTAAACACAAAACACAAAACGTCAGTTACTAAAATTTTAATATAAATGAAATTGATTATGTTAAGATACCAATAAAATGGATATATACACATGTATTAAAACATGTCTAAAAAGAAATTGTATCTTACCTGGCCATGATTGTCAAATCCATGTTTTTCGGCAATTTTAGATGCTATTTCAGGTCCATCAGGTACATGGACAGCAAATTGATTTGAATATACCGGTGTCGGGCGAGAACGAATTCTTATTTTTGCATTAACTGATACCGTCAGTAAAATCCCAATACAAATTATAATTACTACAATGAAGTTCATCGTTTTCATAAAAGCCTTCGTTCAGAAATATTACTACACAAATTTAAACTTAATGACCATAAAAATTTGATGTACTATCGGCCTCACTTTCTTAGTCTTTTTGGAAATCATTCGATTACCTTCAAGTAATAAAATAAATATGTATATGGCAATTATTCTTAAAATTTGTATTAAATTTTTTTCAATTTAATTTTACCTGAAATTTAAAATAGTACCGATTATATAAAATATTTTTTGTGTATAAAATAAAACTGCTTAAATATTGAGATACTGTGATTTGAATCATAATTTTAAACTAAATAAAAATATAAATAAAAAATAATTAAAAATATATATATAATATAAATAAAAATATTAATGCATATTATTTAACGATATAACTATTTAATATAAAAGATGTAACAAAATACTATAAAGATATTCTAATTTAAAAATCAGGAGTACGTTAAAGAAAATTATATTTGATTTTATCAAAATACACAGCTTTGCATATGACCTCAAAAAAATATTGTTTCCTTACATTGTTAGTGTTTCCTGTCAAACGCCCAGATATGATTCAAAATGATTAAAATTTTTCAATTTAATTTTTAATAATTTTTCATCATTTAAAAACGTCAAAAAATATTTGATAGCAATGTTTTTACAATTTATTTTTAAAAATTTATAACATTTTAGGCTATCTAAGAAATAATATTTAAAAAAAATTTTATACTGGTTACCGAGAGATAACGTAATTAATGGGTTTATATAAATGTATTTTAATTACTGATAAATATTTTTAGATTATTCTAATTAAAATATATATATTTAAAATTGAATATTAACTTAATAATATTTTCATTGTTATCTTATTTGTAAAAATGTAAATAGTTGTAATAAATATTTTAGTATTAATAAATAATATCAAATTATTTTTGGAAAATGAAAATTATCTAAAACAAAATATTATGAGTCTGCATTACAAAAACAAATTTTAAAAATGTATGAATTTTATGATTGCAAAGTTAATCAACTCGAAAACGTGTTTTTTTAGCTACACGTGGATTCGAACCGTAAGAGAAAAGAAAGCGAGGAAAATAATATAATAAAATAAGTCATTTACATTACTTTCAATTTGAAGTGGTTAATATTCTAATTATTCGAATCATAAAGTTTAAATAAAGTTTTTTTAATTTAATTAAATTAGTTATACTATGACTATATAATCTTTAATAAATATTATTTATATGAATTAAAAGAAAGAATGCATTAGATTTTAATCATTATTATTGTTTGTATCATTATTTATTTATTTTCACTTATACAACTATCGTAAATTTGCAGTATTAAAAAATTTCATAAAAATATTGATTAATTAATATGTAACTTACCATTAACTTTTTTAAAGATATTTGTTTTTTTTTGTTTTCAAATTACAAAAAAAAACAAGAAATAAACAAATTTACATACTTTAAATATAATATCGTTAAGATTTTTATAATAATCTTCACATCAATCAACTATTTTTATTAGCTTGATTGAAATCTAAATGTAAAGAATTGCGCAAACTATATGAATTAATTTGATTTAAAAACATACCTCAAAATTACTCGATACCGTTTATTTTAGCTATTAAATAAGGAAATAATACATTGCAAGCAAAATATAATATATATAATGTTCTTTGTTCTTTATACGTAGTCATTGTCTTGAAATACAAATTTTAAAGTGTAATAAGAATATATAAACTACAAAAAATTGTCTTACATATACTTATAAAAATATTTGTTTTGATAATTACAGAATAAAAATTATACAAAATTTAATACAAAGTTATTTTTAAATACGTAGGTATGTACATACAAAATCTATATCATGCAGATAAATCTTGAATCAGTTAAACTAACAAAAAACATTGACAGAGAAGGGGTAAAAAATATATAGAGAGGGAGAGTCAATATTTAATTATTTAATTATAAAAAAAAATAATGTCATGCAATTTTTTAACATTTATACAATTACATATATTATAACTAAAATGAAAAATGAAAAATGAAAATACCCGTTTTGCTATGATCGACTATTCTACTAATTAAGTATCGAAAGGATAAACAAACTCAGCGCTTTTTTCTCATTCATGGATCAAGCAACGTTGCCGTGTTTCTCTAATTCATTTCACATTCCACGCGCATGCGCCTTTTCCATCTCTTGCTATTTCCTACTTTTACAAAATTATTTATTTGATTCTCTTTTTTTCTCTATTTTAACTCCAGCAATCTTGATCATTCAAGTTTCAAGGAAGATTCTATTTGTAAATCAAAAATTTCGAAAAATAATTAAGTAATCCTCTTCATTATTGATTTATATTTTATTAGTAAGCAATGCAAAGATTTTCCTGTTTATTTTATTTATAATTTATTTTTAAGTAATTTCTTTTTTTCAATATTATGTTTGTATTTTAGTTTTCATTTATATTCATTTCCTTCTTCTTTAAAATAATATTGTTCTTTAAATGAACATAAGAAACATTTCAACGTGCTAGAGACTTAAGAAGAGACAAAACTATAATATATATAAAATGTAACAATTAGAATTACAATAAAATGCTATTATTATTAGTATATAATAAAAATAATTACATCGCTGTTATCGTCGCTTTTTACATATATAAACTTTATAATCATAATTTTTTCTGTATATTTCACTTAAAGCTAAGTTCATTTATCATTAAATTTCACTAAGAAATTGGAATTCCAATTGACATTCCAAGAAATTGGAAACAACAGTAAAATGCAAGCAAGAATAAAACAAAAAGGCTATTAAGAGCGTGCGGTTATAATAAAATTCAGGAAATTAGAATCGAATAAATTTAACGCTGTGAATTAATGCTAATCTCCATTATATAATATACTGTTTTTAAACTATCAATATTCTGATGTATTTAAGTTTTAATTACATTAGTAAAATTGTATTTTTTTTAATATTAGTATATCACAATGTATATATATATATATACTAAAACTAATTAATATTATAATTACTGTTCTAATGCTCATGTACATAATTCACATTTAATCGGTTTTTACATTTTCTTAATTGTACATATTTAGTACATATAAATCATTTCTGATTGAAAAAAATGAATACTATTTGATTAAATAAAATTATGACTTCTCAGATAATTATTACATACAAAAATGTTATGAATGATAAGATAAATATAAAAATTTATAAACTTTTATCTTACATATATATATAATAGGTAGTATATTACTTATTGAGATAATAGAAATTATTTATATTTTTTATAATTATAAGTATAAAAATTTTTATATTAATAATTATTAATTTATTATTTTATATATTTAAATTAAAAATGCTTTCAAGATTATAATAAATATAGACTGAAATTGAAACTTAATTAATTACAAAATAAAGTAGAATTGATATTTTCGAAATGCAGTAGTCTATAATTTACCTAAAACTTATATTAATAAATATTTTAACTTTAAAATTAGTATTCTGTTTAATTGAATTATTTTAACTTTATTTAAAACCATTTTATATCAAAGCTTATTTTTTTTTTTAAATACATTACTTTACCAATTACAAAATTCATTTCTACCAATATAATATATAAAAATAAAGTTAAATTATTGGTTTAAAATTTATTTATAATAAAATTACTAGTTATTTATATACTATTATTAAAAATATATAAAATATTTTTTAATGTAACATTTAATTTATCATCTATTTTAATATAAACAAAATTTATTTATTTGTTATTTAAAAAGAAATTTTTTATTTGTTAATATTTCATAAGTTTCTATCTTTATTAATTTTAATGATTTTTAATAAAGTGATTTGTTTCTATTTTAAAGAAAGGGTACATAAGAATGTTTTTTTATATTAAATTATAACTAAATCAATTATAATTAAATATAAATATAGATGTAGTATCTTATTCCTTTATATTTATTATTATTCAATAAAAAAAAAACATACTAATAAATAAGTACTTATTGAATATATGAATATATATTACAGATTTTAAATCTAATATCAAATAGAATGATTCTTTAACTTAGTAAAAATTCTATTTTATGAATATATTAACAAAAGTAACAAATGAATAAAATGTAAACATTTAATGATATAGCAATGATTAAGCAAAAATTTTTTTGATAATTATTAAAATGATATTAAATTAATATAAAATTAATTGAAAATGTAATAGTAAATTTATATTAATGTATAAAAAAAAACTAATACAAATTATTTAATGTCAAGTAATAACAAAATTATCAGTATTACTTTCTTTTATATTACATAATAAAAAAAATTACACAATAATTTGTGAAATATATATTTTTTTAAAATATGCACATATTAAAAAATCAAATTAATTTGTTGTTTTTGAAAAGTATAATAATAATTTAGCCGTTTGAAATATTTGTTTTAATTTAGCTTCTTAATTTTAAATATTTCATTTAATTTATATTTATTTACATGAAAAGTGTTACTTACAGATTTAATTTCCATTTATATTTTTCCTTTTTGTAATATGTTATTACATTGAAGATAAGAAATTAATATATTTTATTTATCAATATGATCTAATACTTAATATGGATCGTTTTATTGTAATATATAATTTCCAGTAAATTTTATTATTCATATATTCTTGATTTCACTTTTTTTAACTAACTCATTACACAATCGTAACAAGGTTAAGTAAAAGGCGTCTACAATTTTTATTATTCTGATTCGAATCTCTATATTCTGTTTCTTACATTAAATTTTTAAAACAATAAGATTTTTATTCTAATTTATATGATAAGCGATTGAAATATAAATTTTCAAAAATGTGGATCAAAAGAATCAGTAAGATCATAATTTGCATAAAATATTTATTATTAATGTCAAAGTATAGTAAAACCTAAATATATACTGTAATGTCTTCGAATAATTGAACTACTATTGCCATCTATACAAAATCATGTTCTTTACATTTTAAAGATTCACCTAATAACGTTACATAAGATAAGTTAAGAATTATTATTCTAGAAATATACTCGCGCAAAATTTGAAATATATTTTTTAAGAATACGTGAAATATAAAAGTACACACGTCTAAAAGAATAAAATAAGATAATTTGCTAAGAACAAAAGTCATCTTTTTAAGATTTAAAATGGTTTGCAGTATCTAATAATTATATTGCATTGTATATTATATAATTATATAAAATATATAATGTATATTATATTATATTATTTTACATTATAATATATTATATATATTATAATTTTATATTATATTTATGTATATTTATAGTTTATTTTATTATGTAAGTAATTTAAAAACATTCAGTTCATATTTCTTGCCGTTTTAATTTAAATATGAATATAAGTTTTTAATATTTAATCTATTAATATATTGAATTTTTAAAATAATTGTACTTATTTTTGTTTTACAGCATTTGAATTTCAAAATCTAAAAAAACTTTAAAGTTGACTTTTTCTCTTTTATGATTATTATATTCTTTTCATTTTATTATTTTTTTAAATTATTCAATATCACAGACATTACTTCATGACAATCAAATAATTCGTACTTTGTAATTTACAATATTCATTTTGAAATTCCAAGTTCAAGAAATTAATTTAAAAAAGTTAATTTTATTTTATTCAAACAGATATTGATTTATGTTTACTCATATTATTTATAAAATATAAATTTTAATTCTTCGAAACTAAATTTTTTTTCGCTAAAATGCACGCTGCACGCTGCTATTGCTTTTATCAGTGTGCAGCATGGCGAGGAGCCTGCGGGAGAGTGGTATCGCGACATCACCGCGATCTGGATCCCCAGCCCGCATGCTTCCAAGCAGAGTGCCATAGAACTGATAGCGGCTTCGTTTGGGTGAAGAGCAGGGGCCTATACTACGTCAGTTGTTACATCACTTCAAACGAGGCCATCGACGGGTTCCAAGTAAAATTGGATGCCCTCGAGGATGCTATCGGGGACATCACAGGTCAGCTGATAGTGTCCGGGAATTTCAACACCAAGGCTGTGGACTTGGGGGAACCTGTGACCGACTCCAGGATATGACTGGTGATTTTAAACACCGGTTAACCCGACGTCTTATTTGTGACGGAACGTCTGGGCGCAAAGGTGCGGGACTGGCGGGTGATCGAGGACTATACAGCCAGCGATCACCAGTACATCACGTTCCGCGTTCGTGATGACCGGCCGGTCGAGACGGCGATCGTACACCGTCCTTCCAGATGGCTCGTTGCAAAGATGGACGATGCCTTACTTTCCCGTGTCCGCCTACGACGAGTAGCCCAAAGATCCCGACGCCTCAACTGCGAATACTCTCCAATGATCCTCAAGCATTTAGTGACGAGAATAGCCCTCAAGAGTGTCATCAAGGTGAGTAAGAGCCAATGCTGGAAGAATCTGGGGGAAGATCTCAATAGAGATCCGTGGGAATTGGGCTACAAGGTGATCACTCGTAAATTGGGGGCTGTCGCCAAGGGCGCACCCATGAGCGAGATGATTATGGACGGGATCATTCATGCCCTTTTCCCCACACATCCCATTGGAAGGGATGAGCCCCCGGTGCCATCTGGTCCTGAGGCTCCGCTGTTTACAATGGCTGAGCTAGAGAGAGCGTTAGTTCTATGAAAAACCGTAAGGCGCCAGGGCACGATTTCCTACCGACAGAGGTGATAAAAGCGGTGGCCAAGAGTCACCCACAGCTCCCACAGAAAGGAGAAACCACTTCTCCCGACCGATATATCTCCTGGTGACATTGGATATCCGAAACACCTTCAAGTCGGTAAGGTGGACAGACATACTCGGGGAAATGCATCGAGACTTCAGGGTACCCTAGTATCTCTTACAGATTATTGGGGATTACCTTGGGAACCGATTCATTGTATACGAGACGACGGAGGTTTCAAAACTGTTGGCACTGACATATGGTGCGACTCAAGGCTCCATCTTAGGACATGATCTATGGAACATTTTCTACGACGAGGTTTTGAGATTGGAAATGCCTGACGGCTGCTTTCTGATCAGGTACGCGGATGACGTGGCAGTCATTATATCAGCACGTAATATGGCCCTGGCACCAATGCGACTCGATCAAACCATGCGGAGAATTCGCCACTGGACGGACGATCATGGGCTGGAACTGGCGGAGGTCAAAACAGAGGTTGTGCTCTCCACGAAGAAGCGCATATACAGAGTGCAGCCGCTTATTATCGGAGAAGAGTTGGTTCAGATCAAAACAGCTGTGAAGTACCTGGGGGTGACGCTAGATGCAAGGCTCACCTTCGGGGAACATATTCGGAGGGTAGCAGATAAGGCACGGGTAGTGATTTCCCTGTGCAGGATCATGACCAATGTAAGTGGGCCACGTCCCTGTATCAGGCGGTTGCTGCTCTGTGTCACTGAGTCTGTTATGTGTTACAGTGCAGAGGTTTGGGCCGACGGCCTTCGGTGCAATATGTACCGAAGTGGCGGCTGTGCAACGGAGAGGTGCACTTCGTATAGCGTGCTCGTATCGCACGGTCTCGGAGGCGGCCTCCCCAGTGGGCGCTGGGGTAATTCCCATCGACCTCCTGGCCCAGGACAACGGTTACTTCCGCGCGTACATATATCGCCTGGGCAAAGCGGCGGATCCTCGATGCGTGCACAGCTGATCAGCCATGGACAAGGCCTTGCACTCATTTTTTGTTTGCGAATACTGGGGGCACCTGAGGGAAGAGTTGGAAGGCGATGTCTGAAGGATCACTTCTTAAGACATCGTCCCTCTGATGCTCGTCAGTAGCGAGAACTGGGGAAGAGTCACTTGTTCCGTCGAAGATATTCTGAGACGTAAGACGCCGGCTCTTCCCTAGGGAAAGGGGGGGGGGAACGTAGAGGGTGCCCCGAAGGCATTGAAACTGGTTCCCTCCCTGAAATAATGCTTAACGGCGATGCCGGGGAGGATATAAGAACAAGGAAAGGAGGTCCCCTCGGCGAACTCGCGTCGTCCCCTCCCTGTGATTTTCACTACAGGAGGCGGGCGGCGGGAATGCGTTGAGGCGGTGCGGTTTTAGTGAGTATACCGGCATCTTCAATGTCTGGAGTCCCACACACCGGGGACCCGGATCCCTGATGGTCTTTAAAAGATTTCCTCCCGCCTTTACAAAAAAAAAAATTATTATTACTATTATTGTTAGTGTAAAGTTAAGAAGTTCGGAAAAGCTGTTGGAAGGATTACACAAATAAAATACAGCATTGACGAGTAAAAGTAATATAATCAATTTATTTATTCCTTAACGTCTTCATATTTTCTTAATAAAGAGATGGAGAAAATTCTCCACCCTGGAGAAAGGTGAGCGCAACTTACTACACCACTGACTTACGGTGTCGATAATGCAGTCTTTAGTCTTGAGGTTACCCAACTCGCCGCATCCCCGCGAGCTAGTTAGGTCTGGACCAGGTTTCTTGCTTTCATTCGCACTGTTTCTTACATTGGGATTAGTGTAAGCAACCTTTCACAAGTTGTAAGCAACCTTCCATAACTCTTTCACAAGAACATGTCGATATCAACCCTCGATAAACATCTACATCCGATTTTTTTTACTAATCTCAAAATAGAATCGTGGTGTTTATAAAATTCCCTACCTATTCAATCTATTTAATGGCCTATTTAATAATGACTATTCTCTTTGTATAGTGCTTCTGTATCCATTATATTTCAATTGTTTATATTGCGTGCCTAATTTTCAGACCGTTGAATCGGATCTAAATTACGCCCTTCGCACACGAATTATTAAGGGATCTCTGACCCGAACATTAATGGTTATCATTATTTATCTTACATAACACATAATTTGATAACTCATTAATTTCATTAACATACTATAAGTGTTACTGATTGCGGGGAGGGGGCGTGCTGAACGGTGCTGGCGGACGGCGCGAAAGCTGGTCTTGCGTTCTATCAACGGAGGAGGAGCAGTGCGGGAGGCGAGGATGCTCCCGAATTCCCGGCCCCTCCGACAGGAGAGGGGTGGTGGGGGGGGGGCATGCTCCCCGACTCAATGGATGAACAGCGTGGAGAGGAGAGGATGTTCCCGAATTCCTGGCCCCTACGATAGGCGGGGGGGGGCACACTCCCTGACTCAACGAAGGAGCAGCGGGGGAGGGAGGTATGGATGCTCTCGAATTCCCGGCCCTCCGATAGGAGAGAGGTGGCGTGGGGGGGAGCACACCTCCCGGCTCAAGGAGAGGAGTATGGATGCTCTCGAATTCCCGGCCCCTCCCATAGGAGAGGGGTGGTGTGGGGGGCACACTCCCGGACGGAAAACGCAGAGACGGTGGAAGTGAGGCGCGTCAGAACCGGGGGGGGGAGCTAGGGGGAAGCAGAAAGTCGGCAGGACCCAAAGAAGCGAGCGGACCCGGAAGGCGGGAGTACCTCCTCCGTTCCGGAAGGAAGCCGCGACGAGGGATTGGCGGAAAAGGAAAAAGCAAAAAGGAGATTTTCCGGGGGTTGAAAGCGACGCCGATAGCAAGGGTTAAGCAGTTCTTTCCGAGCCCTAGCAAGGAAAACATAACGCGCCCGCAACATTAATTTACATCCGCATAAAGCCTAAAAGCCTCTCCGAATATATCGTAGGCGCGCGAAAGGTCGGCGAGTGAGAAAAAGATGGATCGCGAATGGCGAGCATGCAGCGCAGAACCGTGAGCCGTTCCGGCCCACGCGCGAGTGAGGACCGCAGCACGGACGCGAGTAGGCGCGAGAAACCGCGAGGCAACGCTGCATCGAGGGGACGGGGGCGCAGCGCGAGAGGTAAGGAGGGGGCTCTGGTAGTGACGTCGCTAGTGGCGTCACCACCCAGCTGACACAGCGCCGCAGCCCACAAGAGCAAACGCCGAAGCAATGACGACGCGCACCCCGCGGCTGACGCGGCGAAACTGAAGGCGACGACTAGCTGCGAGAGGAGTGGGGCGGCGGCGACGCGTGACAGCTGACGCACGAGCCACGCTATCTTAGCCGAGAGGCGCGCAGCGCCTACTGCGCAGCGAAAGACGCACACGCGCAGTTACACCCCTCGATCGGCGCGAAATTAGAATTTCGAATTCTTCGCTGCGTGCGCATCTCCCGTAGAAAGTGCGGGAAAATTCAAAATCAGTTCACGGCGTCTGATCGGGGAAAGAGAAAATAACTCGGCGTGTTCGGACCGTAGGATAAAGCGAAAACGAAGGCGGCCCGCGAGAACGTTTTGTGCAAATTCGGTGTGAACTCGTTGACCTTTCGGCATCAGGATCGTTACCGACGAGTCATCCCTGACTTATCGACGCGTGAGAAAAACTTTGTAAATAAACTTGTTGTGGCAAATTTACGCAAATACTTTGTAAGCGGACTTGTTGTAACATGACACCATTAACAATTGTAAGCGACAGTGGCGTGCAAGTGTATTTATCTAAAATAAAGTAAATAAGTGACTGCTAATAAAAACGAAAACCCTCCCCCATCCCTTGACTGTCCCACTCCTGTGTCAGTGACTAACAATAAGCATTAGTGTTAAGTATAGACATTTTAAGTAAAGCGGGGTATAAAGCCCTATAGATAGAATTCATGTTAAAAAATGTTCAAATCACTTTACTATTAGAAAGCTAGGTGTCAAAAATAAATGAAGTATTAAAGAATACAAGATGCAATAAATGTTATCAGGTTCTACTGGCTATAACTTATAATATATTTTAAGAAAAATTCTAATAAAAACAGAACATGTGTAGCAAACGTTTATTCCAAATTCATAGCGCCGCTTCATACATATAAAAGCAATAAGATAATTATTATATCAATTGATTAGGAGCGAGCATTTCCGACTCATGAGAAAGCCGCGTTCTTTCATATATACTCAAACTATATTCTAGAGTAATAGCTAAACGGTAATAAAGCTATTATTTCTCATTTTTCGTACATAAAACAAGCATAACCATTTTCATGAAGACAAATTAGTATTTATTTAGATCTTCTTCGAGCCTAAAATCCGTCCAATGATGCGAATAAAACTAAAATCTAGAGAGAGAAGGAGAGTTACAAACGAGTAGTGTAGTTTGAGCAGCTCTGTTATAGAACATGCGAGACCACCAATGGTTTGTCTGCATCGATTACAAAGTGATTTGATATGACATAATGAAAGTCATACATTTTTTACAAGTACATTCAAAGATGATGCCACAGCACCGATAGTTGCTAACACAATTGAGTCGGATTCAAATCACTTCAATCCGATTAAAAATGTTCTGGCATAATCGCTGAAGAAAACATTTTCACTGCAAAAATAGTGCGTCACGGGAATAGCAGTAAAACCTGTCACTCCAAATATAAATTAAAATGTTTATCTAGTTGACTTATTGATATTAATGCAGTGATTCTAGTGTTCTTATATTTCGAATTCATCAGATTACTAACGGTGTTTGAATCTCTAAGCGCAGAGCTGTAATAAAAACTCTAAATAATTCTCAACACTATATAGAATCCTAGGCTCGAGTTTCAAACTCCTATCAATCTCGATTATTGATCAATAGCTTTCCTTCTTAACTTCTTATAGAAATAGAGCGATGTTTCTGCTTGGTCTTGGAAATAACCAGCTTTTATTTTATTTTCTGTTAGAAGTTTATTACAATTTTTAACAATATTTTTAATTTTATTGTATTTACTTTTATACACTTCGTTAAATAAATATAAAATCTAAATATTTTTAATATTTTTGCCATTAAGTTTTAAAAATGTCGGTTATGTTTAGAGTTTTGTAATATTTAAAGCTTAAATGTTTTTAATAAAAAATTTTTGTTTTGGAATCTAAAATATCATAAAATCAATTTTTAAAATTAACGCTATTCTAGGATAAGTGATTTTATGAAATATATCGATTTTATTCTTAATATTTATAACTTATTTTTATAAACAGCTTACAGCCTTTACAGTTTTTGTACTTCTTTAACCTACAAAACTAAATTTAAGAATTTAAAATTTCTAAATTCTTGATTTAGAATACATGAAAATTATAGACATTGTATTAAGTTTGTTTAATGATTTCAAAAGTTTGAATATCCCTAATTCGTCTTACTAATAATGAAATAAAAGTTTCTATAGAAGTTTGGTCTATCATGAATTTTATGCATAAGTTGTAAGAAATCCCTATTTTTATTGGATGATTAAAGTAATGAAACTGTTTATATGAATCTGGAGCTGATAGCTGCATAATTGACAGCATTTATATTTATATATAAGATGTAAAAAAAAATGAGGCTTGATATTTCCCATTGCATTAGAAAATACATTATAACCAATCACAGTATATTTCTTTAATTTTAAATCAAATAGTCTAAATGATGCATTGCGCATGCTTGGTATAGTTTGTTTGGTTGCTTCTTGATCTAGTATCATTTTAAATTCATATCTTGTGTTTTATATGATTAAAAATTACAGATTGTTCATAATCTTTTTCGTTTCAGATAAAAATGGTATGTACAGAACTTTGTATTGTAATTGAAATCTGTTAAAATCTATACAATCTTATATTTATTAGTATATAATTGTAATGTAAATTTATAATAATTTTCTAGCTTACAAAAATTTACAATTATTATAAAATTTAATAAATATTGATTTTTATATTTTATATAAAAAATATATTTGATATACTTTTGCAGGGTCGCGTCAGAACGAAGACTGTTAAAAAGGCGGCACGACTTATTATTGAAAAATATTATATGAGACTAACACTTGATTTCCACACAAATAAACGATTATGCGAAGAAATAGCTATTATTCCGAGTAAGCCCTTAAAAAATAAAATTGCTGGGTATGTAAAATATTTTACATAATTTATTTACATATTTTTACAATTAGATAGTTTAGTTTTAAACTTTTTTTTCATTTGTTTTCTTAAATAAATATTTCATTTATAATTTAAATTTGTAAAATAAAACCTTCTGGCAGTTATATTTGTATAATTTAGATTCTTAATTTTTTTTCATTACAGCGTGAGAAAATTTTTTCTATTTACAATATATTTTTAAAATTTAAATGGAATTTAATGTTTGATGTATTTGATTTTTTATGTATTTTTATTTTAAAAGAATTCTATTCTTATTAAATAAAACTATTGTATATATATATATATATATATATATATATATATATATAGATAATTATCTATATATTGATAATTATATATAGATAAATATAGAAAAAATAAGATAATAGAATATATAAATATACAAAATATTGTATAGATATATAAATGTTTGGGTCATAATGAAATATTTATAAAAGTAATATATTAAATGTAGCAATAAGAATTTTATATATTTTTATTTAATAAAACTAAGTGATTTAATGATTTGGAAAAAATGATATAAATGATTCAATATTTTTTATTTTAATTTTATATTTATGAATGTTAATTAATCTACATTTAAATAAGTTAGAAATATTAAAATAAAAAATAGTGATTATATTATTTTCAATTAGTATGTTTAAAAATAATCTTAGTTGTTTTTTTCTTAATATTGAATAATTTAATGAATTTATTACTTATTTAATTCATGCATTGAAAATGAATTATTTTTGTTTGAATGTGGTACATAATTATATAATATTATATAAATATACTGTAAATACCATAAATAATTTTAATACTAATACATGTAACATTTACATGATCATGTAGCAATTTCTATTTAATTAGCAATAAATTATTATAATTTTATTAAATTGTTTTGTTAAAAATATTTATTTAAACATTATACATATAATTTGGAGATATAAATTCAATTGGTAATTTTATTAATTTTATTTATTTGAAAAATTAAATTTTTTTTTTAACTTGATGTAATATTCTATATTTTATTTACAAATATAAGTATATAAAATCATGTATTAAAATACATTATTTTGTATGAGTTACTAGTATTAACTTTTGTCATTTATACACTATATTTTATTTTTATATATGGTTTCATTGGAATTAAAGCTTTAAATTATAAAAACATGATAGAATGAGTCATTCAGAATTTCAATCAATTTATCGATAATTATTTTCAGTATTGTAAAATTTAAAAAAAATTTTATTAGATTATGTACAGATTTAAATTAATTTAATATTATTATTGTATATAATAAAAACTATTATAAACAACTATAAATTTAATCAAATTAAATTTAGTTAGATTTTGTAGTTACTTTTAATCGAAAGTATATATAATTTTAACTTGTTTTAAATTGATATATTTAAAAAATTTACTAGTGAAGTTTTACTTTTTGTTTTATAAACTCAAATCAAATATTAAATAAGATAAATTAAAACTTGTATTACATAAAGTTTATAAATATATAGTATTTTCTATTATCTTCTAATATTCTTATATGACAAGATTTTGAAAATATAGTGGATAGCACTATATATTTTCCATTACAAATGCCCAATATAATTTTTCATATTATATATATTATATGTAATACTTTAATATATAAGAAGTAATTTAAGTTTTTTCCAGTAATATATAGTAAAAAATATGTTAATCTAAAATTTAATTCTATCCCCTAGTATGTCAAACTAAAGATTATTAAAAGAACATTTTTATGATTGTAATAAATGAATAAATGATTGTCTAATGGTGTATATAAGTAAATTTAAATATTGCATATTCAAAATAAATAACAAATTAATGAAAAATAATATTTGACAATAATAAATAATTTAAATTATATTTTAGTTTCGTTACTCTTCTAATGAAAAGACTTAGACACAGTCAAGTACGTGGAATCTCTATAAAATTACAAGAAGAAGAGAGAGAGCGTAGAGATAATTATGTACCAGAAGTTTCTGCTTTGGAGCATGATATTATTGAGGTAGATCAAGAAACAAAGGAAATGTTAAAAATGTTGGAGTTTACTAATATTCCAGGACTTCATACAACTCCACCTACTCCACACAGTTTTAGACGTGCATAATGAAAATATAAATTTTAAATAAATGCTTTTGTCAAGAAATTTTAAATAAAGATACAAATAAAAAATTTGCTTTTTACTATGTGATATATTGTACAAATAGATTTTAAAATTAATATATGTTTTTTAATTTTAAGTAAATAGGATTAGATTTAAGAAAAATGATGAAAATTAACGTTTTTGAAATTTCAAAATTCGATCAAATGTTTTTCGTTATAAAGTTATAATATAGTAAATTAAAATATTAATTTACTTCGGATAGTTTTTCACTTTTATTTAAAGGATAAAATGTAAAGCATCAGATTTAAAATATAGTTATAAAATATTGGTCATATAAATTTTATTGTTATTAGTTGTGATAAAAGGTAATAGATATCAGTATATTAAAACCTCACATATTTGAAATTAGTCTATTTCTGAAATATATCCGAAGTAAGTAGAACGGTGTTCGAACTGAATTAAAATCGAATTAGTTACTGATTATACAGCTGGTTAAAATTTTGTTAAGTTAATGATTAATTATTTTTAAACAATTACGATTTATTAATTTATTAAAATTTTAAATATTGAACATTGAAAACGCAACGGATTCGATATTGATTTTTTGGAATCAATAAATTAAAGAATTCGTATGCGAACGTAAAAAATATATAATTAATAATAAGTATGTGATGCTGATACACTTTTATTTAAATTTTAATTTCTTAAAATTGTTACATGTACGATTATATTCGATCTGTTATCATACACTACTACCTTACAATGTTTTCAAAAGTAATAGATTTGTCATAAACAGAAAATGATAGTGATATGTGCTTATCCACGCATCTTCATGCACTGATCTAAATTCTCATTCGGCATGTGTATGGCTTGTAAGTCACTTAATCTTCATTAGAGTAGTGCCGTTGGTAGTTCAGGAAACGATTGTCCTACAATTCTTTTCCATAAAATGCACAAATCATTTTCCGTGTTAAAGAGAAATTTGTAACTTATTTATTTAAGACGTCACTTAAGGCAATTGTTTTGTAAAAATATCTATATCCTTAACAGACAAATTAATAATTAATCTAAAATTTATTGAAAAAATATGATTACTAATTTAATGATCCTTTCTTAAGTACTTAAAAAAAATCTTATATTGTGAATTCATAAACTTATAGAATCGATCATCAAACAATAATAATTTTAAAAAAGATTATCTTTGAATTTTAACACCGCATTATTAGAAATCAAAAAATATTCTAATTTTAAATAAATCTAATAAAACTATTTTTTTTTAATTTAATTATATGAATTTTTTACTTCATTATACGTGAGGGCTTTATTGATTATTTTAATTGCCGGCAGCTTATATTCGCACTTATAATTAGAACTAATTACTAATTTTGTTCTCCAAACTAGTATCTATAGGAATAAGGTAAATCGAGTAAGACTTATCAATACTCCACGTAATCGTATTGTAAATAAACTCAATATTTCATATTTATATTCATTTTATATTCATTTTCATATTTATATTTACAGCTGTAATAATACTTTAATTATTTTATATATTTCTTGCACTAGTAAATTTTATAATTTCAAGGCGATTTTTTTCATGATGGAAACGATAATTTTTTTGGCTAAACGTAATACCTTTAAATATTCTTATTTGAAATATAGTTAAAAAATTATAAATAGTTATAATGCTTATTCATATATGTTTATTGAAGTTTATGTACATATACGTTTATGTAATTATACAATTCATTATAAGCTGATTATTTAAAATAAATGTTCATATAACATTATCTATAACAATTTCAGTTTATTTAATGAATGCTTTAAGTTTAAAATTAATATTGTTTACATAAATGGAAAGTATTGTTGTTTTCAAATTAAAATATTATAAACAAAAAGCGCACACATGTGTTGAGTTATAACTGAACATTATACTCAATTTACTATAGTAAGTATAAGTAATAACATGCCGATCTCTTACAAAATAGAATTTCAAAAATTCTATCGGTATTCTGGCTTATGTCCTCTCTAAGACTTGAGCTTTATTTTATGAAAAATTCTTTGATAAGTTCCGGCTGTTTTTACATACGGAATAATGCATACTTTAATGATCGCAAGTTAAACCCTAGACAATCAATTAATCTAATTTCGTTTAGTTAAATTTAGGCATCGTAGTGTGTTCAAAGAGTATTTGTACTTATATTTGTATTTGCTTCTTTCTTGCCTTTATTAGTGAACTTTTATTTTATTAAAACCGCAACATCTAGATCCTTAGATTTTTCTCAGTACCAAATAAATGCATGTAAATTAGATTTAAAAAATTAAAACATGCGTGAGAAGTTATATCTTTATTTCACTTCTTGAGTTATTCAAGAATTCAAAACTCGAATTAATTGTATGTTAGTATTTTTCGCAAATATAAGTCTAAGTCTGTTGTCTTATATTCATCAAGCCCCTTGTCTTTACATTAGTTTTACATAATATTGTATATGTAGTAATAATATACAATTGACACTAGTTAAAAATATAATTTGTAATATACTCTGCTTCAATTATGTGAATTTTTTGTTTCCTTGATTTATCAAATTAATTAATCAAACATTAATTTCTTTTTGTGAGAATATTTTATAAAATGATCAAGCTTTTATATATGTATATTAACATAAGAAAATGAACTTTCTAGATATATAAATAAATATTATTTTCTTCTATTTGGAATATATCAAGAGTATTTTATAAATATTACTTCAAATTGTTGAAATTAATCTTTAAAGCCAATATTAAATGTAGGAATCAAACCACGTTTAATATATTACAAAATCGAGTTACTAAATTTAAGATTTATGACCACACACACATAATCTATGTCATAAAGATAAGTATTTCTTTCAGTAAAAATCAGATACACATATTATTATTTATTATTGAAACTGACAATAATAATAATTATTATTATTTTCATTTTAAATATTATATAAAATACTGTTATATATGAGGATTCAAAAACATTGTATCTTAAGTGTATGATGATTGCACCAATATATTCGGTTGCTTAATCGATTATCACGTTGATGAGGTTAAGAGATTTAAAGACTAGCGAATTCGGTCAATATAATGTAACCAATATATTAAATCAATATAATTTAACCACATAACCAAGGTTTGGTTCTATTGAAATCGAAGTTGTACGAATATTGAACTCATTATCTGAATTCGCGGATTAATTGGGTGAAGAGGTGATAAGCTAAATGAAGAAAAGACGCTAGGAAACTTAATTACCAGTTTTCGAGGGTAAGGCATATCTAAATTAAAGTCTCATGTCAAGGGTCCTCTAAATTGCTTACAGTTGAATGAGCTTGCATACATAATGTAAGTATAATCTTTCAATTTTTAGTTAAAATATTTATAACAGTTTAATATTTTTTAATGTACCCATATTAAAAATATTGATACATAATTAGTTATTTTTTAATTAATAAGATTGAATGTTGTTATATGTAGTATTTAAAAATAAATAAAAGCTTGTTTTGAATTTTTCAACCAATATATGTAAATATTAATTTTTATGGTTAATTTTTTTTTGCTTTTTCGAATTTAGTTACATTCTTTCAATTAAGAATATTATCATTAATTTGAATAAACTTTTTTTAGCACATTAAATTATTTTCTAAGTTTTCTTTAATACTAAATTTTATTAAATAGAAACAGACTTAATTTTTTTGAATAAATTTCATTTTAATGTTTAAAATGAAATAATAATACAACACAAGGATGAAAAAGCCAATTATGTATCTTACATTAACTATTGTAGCATATGGGTTATTAGGCTAGAAATGGAAACCGTAAGATTTAGCAATGATTAAGCTTCATGTTATCTTTGTTCCAAGCTTAGGTTTTTAAGTCTCTAGGGAAATAAACGTACAACTTTTTATAGGCTTCTATTTCTTTTTAAATTACAAACGTACGTAAATTCCATATTTGTAATAATAAGAACAGTATTTATTATACTTTCAATAAAATCTGATAAACATCTTTAAAAACATTTGTTTGTAAATGTTAAATTGATATTTTGAGTTATCTTATATATTAAAGATAATATATAAATAACTTACTTTTGTATAAAAATAAATAACAAAAAATTTATAATAAATATTATAATTTACAATCGATGTTTATTAACGTTATAATATTTACTAATAATTAATACCAAAACTGAACTAATCAGTTGTAATTCATTTTCTATTAAATTTTTTTTTATTAAATTATATATATTTTAAATATTTATAAAATGATAATAAATTATTATGTATTTCGATGTAATATGTATAATAATTAAATGCTAATCAACATTATTTTTATTAGTTTAAATTATTTTTAGTTTCTACTATTTTAAATATTAAAAATAGTTAATTTTTCTAATCCATCAAATTTTTTATTCCTCAAACTAATAATATTGTATTAATTTTAGGGATTATTTGTGAATTTTTTGCATAAAATTTTCATTGAATTAATATTTTTATTGATATTACTTTTTTCTAAAATTTGCTTATATATTTTGTTTAATATTAGCTCATAAGTTATACAAAATATTATACGTATAAAATAAAGGCATTATGTGTCAATTTGTTATAGAATCCATTAAAAATATATTTACGTTAATCAATACAAAAAAAACTATTAATTTAAATATTAGGAATATACTGAACTTTTTGATAGAATCATTTTTACATATATATTATATTTCTTCTACTTTATTTGATATAACAATTTTTTTATTTCTTTAATATAACATTTTTAATAACCCCAATTAATTTATTGATTAAAAAATAATAGCAATATACAATGTTTAAAAAATTCACTTGTTTTAAAATTGATAAAACAAAATTTATTAATAAAAATACTTACCAATTATTAAAACAAAATTTTATCTGTTTTAATTATTCAATAATGTTATTTTGAATGATAATTATTAAATAAACGTTACGCAAATTTGTACAAATTCTTCTACAAAATATTCACTTTTAAAATTATTTGTGAATGTTTAATTTAAAACAGGGCTAAACTGTATTTTTTAATTTTGTTTACTAATTAATTAGCGTATTCAAAAATTTATATGATTGGATTATGAAGAAACAATAAAATTTTGTTATGAAAAACTTCAATATTTTTTATAATAATAATCTAAATATAGAAATAACGTGCTACTTCGTTTTTAATTTAATATATTAGTAATTTTTATGAAATGAAATATTTTGATATTCAAAAATCGAATTGTAATACTAAAATTTTAAAAATTCTATATAAATTTTTAACATTGTAAATATTAATATTTTACCTTTTAAATTCTATTTTAAAATTTGTAATAATAATATAAAAGTTTATAATATAAATATCGTTTTTAAATAATGCTTTGTTCAATATTATTGAAGTTTATTTTAATAAATCTATTCAATCCATCGAACATATAATCTTTTAAGGTTTTATAGGGTAGCAGAAGATATAGAGGGATTGTCGGAGAATCAAAAAGAAGACGAAAGGGAACAAAAAAATTTTAGTAGGATAAAAGCAAAATGTCATTTAGATTTTTGGGGTGAAAGAGGAGAGTTTGAGAGAGCAGTTTTATTCTAGAATTCATACTCAGCTGCCATTGGTCCGACCAATGATGAGGTTAGTAACAAGACCCGGGTTTTCAACAGTTTTGGCAGAGTATTTTATACATTTTAGTCAATGAAACCCGATCATATAATTCTTTCGGTTTAGGTGCCAGTCCGGTCCCTTGGGAAACACGAACAAGGCATATAGGTGAATTTACCCTATTCCCGAGAGACACTCAATTTGGTATTTGGTCTTCTAATACAACCATGACTGTTCTTATTAATATACCTCTTTACTACTTTAATAAACATTCTTTTTTTCTTCTTTTTTTTTATTTTAATATCTTCCGTATACATATATGTATATATATGTATACATATCTATATCCGATTTGTTTAAATTTTTAAAAATATTTATATAGCAATTATAATCATAAGTTTGAATGAATGAATAATAATAAATAAGAATATAAAGTTATTAAATTTACATTATTTATTTTAAAATTTATAATTCATTTATTTATTACACAAAATGTAATAATTTTATAGTTGCAGATACAAATAGTTACAGACATATAAAAATGTGTTAATGAATCAAGCTAATAATTTTTTGCTATTTTAAAATATTAAAAAAAAAACAAAATATTAAGGTGTATCTATAAATTATTCAATAGTGTCTATAAATTAATACAAAACTAAATACCCAAAGCAAATTCTTTACTAATTCTGCGATTCTTTAGGATCCAATTGATTTCGTGAGATAAAAATTTTATTTTAAAATTATTGTATTTTATTTATTTCGAAAAAAACGATGCCATATCATAACATAGAATGTATTATATCTAATTGCAAATGTAAGAGACTTAATTTTAGTAATCATTGTAAGTTAAAACTTACAAAAAATTATGTAAATGTATTATTATAAAATATTCTAATCAATGATAGAACTTTAATATTGTTTATATAGAAACTATTATTAAAAAGTATATTACTTATACAATTAATTGTATAATTTTATTTATTTAGACTTATTTAGACGAGTTTAATTAAAACTGAAATTTTTTAGTTGAGTTAACCGAAATGTTTTTCTAGTAATGCCGTGATATAATAAAAAGCGTACCATACCTATTTTAACTCTGACAAAATGTTTTACTGGTAGTACTGTATAAATAAACTTTATAGAATAAAAACTAATATCATACCAAATTTTATTGCTTATTGAAATGTTAATATTAAATATATTAAAAATATTATCATTTAAATTTTTATGATAAAATAAGATAATTTAAGTTCAGATTTTCTAATATAAAGTATAGGCTATTAAAAAATAATTATATCTCTTCAAATATATATGATTTTAAATATAGTTACAACTAATTTTTGCTATTTTTTTATAACTTATAATCCTTGATTCTTTTGAGCTAACTTTTAATATTTTATTAATTTCTTCATTACATTACAATCTATTTATTAAAAATATGCCGTATATCTTCATTAATAGTTTCTCTAGGTATTCATATACCTATCTATTTATTTAAATTATGACATGTGGTTGTTAATCCATTCGATTTGATTAATTGGATGAAAATTTTTTTTAATATTTTATATTAATAAACGTTTTTCACGTTTAATTTAGATTAATAAAATGATAAATAATACGTATTAATTTGTTTTTTCGTATTTATTTCAAATTGTTATGACATAATAATAATATATGTAATATGCGATGTAACATTAATATTATTGTAAAAGTTTAATAGATATATTTTAAAAATTATATTAATTTTATCAACTCAAGAATGGAATATTTTTTATACAAATTTAATTTAGAATTTAAATTATAGTACAATTATAATATAATTGATAATATTTAATTAATTAATATTAATTTCATTTAATTTAATTTAATTTTACAATTATATAATAACGAAATATAAAATAAAATGTAGTTTTGTTTTTAAAACATATATTATTTATTATATACTCATGAAATGTATTTTCATTAAACATTTTTAATAGCTATAAATTTTATATATATAAATAGTTATTGTTAAATGATATTATAAAATATAAGGATGTACATACTAAACTACAAAATGAAGTAAAAATTGATTTGAATTAATAATAATAATTAGCATGTTTGTAATTTTAATTTATTTTATTTAAAGTGCTTTTATTATGCAATGTCAATACAATAATTTAAATAATTATGAAAGCACTTAAAGTACTATTGATAATTAATTATTAAAAAGCATTTTTCAAAAAAACTAAAATCATAGTGAACTAATGCCGACGAACACATTTATAGGTATTCTAAAGACTTTTTTTACAAGTAATTAGTTAGCTGATTCATTATGCTACAAAATACTTGATGAGTCTGCGTGCTTGAAAAATTCTCAATTTCAGAAACGTGCGAATCTTTTAATAATGTTATTGTGATTCGACTTTTCAGTTCGATAAGTTTATTTTATTATATGAAAGGTTTCAATAGCTTGTTTATCAAGATTGTAATACAACAACATTAAAACAACGTATTTTTTTTTGTGCAGTTTAAACAATAATAAAAAATGATGACTTCAAAAAGAATATTACGAATAGAAGAATTTGTCATATTTTAATTTGAATATACGTTTTTAATAATAAAGATATTTTATTAAATAATATCAATTGCTATAATTAAGATTTTAATTGTCTATTTATATTAAATTCATATATTTTAATTTATTATTTATCGTAAAAATACAAAGTATCAGTAAACAAAAAAAAACGTTAACATAATAAAAGTAAATGAAATGAATAAAACATTGATTCAATAGAGTAAAAATAAAATTATTCAGATATAAAGAACTTTGTCTAAGTAGTTATTTAGCATTAAAATTTTAACATGATTATTGAGAAAGTTGATATCAACGACCGTTCAAATAAAAAATTTAATTAAAAATTGTAATATATTAAATTTTGTGATTTTTTACTTATTAATGCCTTAAGTTTATAGTCAAATTTGAATAACGCCGTAACACTTATGCTTTCTATTTTAATGTTATTATTTAAATATGTTTTTAAATAATATATCATAAAGTCAACAGAATTTATTTACAAAATATATAATAAAGTTTTGAAATTGTTATAATATTTGCTTTAAACACCTATCTTACAGGTTTAAATTTATCTAATATTAGACTGTATATTACTATACTTTGGTCCATAATGATCCAACTGGGAAATAAATCATTAGATATCCATCGCATCTGCATAAAATTAGTTGTGATTTAAAAATATATACATATATATAAAGAGAAAGAATTAATAAAATGTCATGCGGATTTTAAATATAAGTATGCATGTAGAATATAAGTCTTGAAATTATCCATCTCAGATTAGAAAGATTTTAAGTGTCAGTTTGTCAACGATTCCCCGCATTTATAAACTTAAAATGAATATGTCAATTTCTTGGCTAAGTGAATGATACGTAGCACAAGGGTATTACCAATATATAACCTGTAGTTCTTCACTTAATGAAGTCGAACGCATGCAGTGCGAACGAATGATTAACCGTGGATATATATAATAAAATAAATTTCGTAACATAGATTTTAATTCAGCGTATATTAAATACAGTTAAAAAACATAAAGAAATTAACGTAAATTTTCGAAATCCGTTTATATATTGGATGACTGAGTATGGGAAGATATAAAATTTGAAAATCTTAGATTTAGATCTGCCGATCTAAATGAGATGGATACGAAAGATAAATCTACCATGGTATTTGGATATATTAGAAAAATAACTTCATGAAAAGTTATGATATTTTTCTAAAACTTTAGTTTATGACCAATGATTATTATCTTCAGATATCAATTTTTAATAAATAACAGTGAAAGCCATAATCATAGTTATAGCAAGCAAAAAAACTCAAAAACAACCTCGAAAAAAATTGTATTAGAAAAGATTAATAATATCCACATAATAAACAAACACCTTTTCATAATTTTACACATTATATTTTTAATAACTTTCTTGATAAAACTATATAAATAATTTTATAATTATATGAATAAATTTAGTTATAAAATATACAAAATAAGTAATTTAAAAAATTTTGAAAATAAATTAAATGTTATATAAAACTATTTTGAAAAAATTTAATGCAAAATATTAAAAATGTGATTTTATAATGTTACAATAAAAATATTTATATTCAAAAAACATTGAATAAGTAGTTTTTTTAAAAAGTAGTATTTAATATGAAAGTGAAAAATTAAGTATTAATTTATTTTTATAATATTAAAAATAAATTTTTACATTGAAGACTGTATATTATAATAGATTAATTATTAATATAATTTGAATTTTTAATACGTATATATATATATATATATATATATATAATCATTAAAATTAAATTTCATTTTATTTTTTAATACACTTTAAAGGTATAAAATTATTATAAAATTATATATATTATATGAAATTATGGATCGATTTAAAACATTTTCAATTTTTGTTGACATATTTGATTTATTTCTATCGATATTATATAGAAGAAAACTGATATCCAAATTTAGTAAATATTTTATAAATAATAAATAAAATAAAGAACATGACCTCCATTTTTCTATCTTTGCTCAATGACATAAATTCTCTTATAGTATAGAAGTTAGCCACGCCCTAGAGTAGGTTTATACTAAATAAGTTTCAAATTGAATTGAATTGTTTGAGAGTTTATTGTTAATATTGTTTTATTATTACAATGAAAACGTATTTTTCTTAAAAATAAAATGTATTAACTTGTAGAAAATATTTTAATTAATATAATATTAGCAGAATATTTACTTCCAAAATTTATTTTAATTTAAAATATTTATCTAATAATTTTTATTTATTTTTTATTTAAATATTAATTAAAAAAAATCATAATTTTTTAAATATATAATATTATTCTTATGCATATTTTCATTTATATTCTTATAAATTTGTGAACAAAATGTATATTTTTATATTTTCAAAAAATTAATATTTAAATTAAAAAAAAAATATAATACCTTCAAATTATTTTTAACTTTTCACTAGAATTATTTATTACAACTGAATTAATATTTATAACTATATATAAGTACACATTATTTTAACATAAAAAAGAATAAGAGTGTAATTATATTAGAATAAAAATTTTTAATTTACTGATAGGCTCTACAGTTATTACATAGTTATTTCAAATTATTATTAATTTGAAGCTCCAAAAAAGGTTAATGATAAATACATATTTAAAAAAGTTAATATTAAAACTTTTTAACATTGTAATTTTTATCGTTGCTGTTATAGTATATTTGAAATTGTTATATTATTATTTAATTTAATAACTTTTAATAAAATTTCCATTTATTTGTAACTAATAATTAATATTATTATATGATGTTTTAAGTAAATTAATTACAAAGATATATTAGTAGATGTTTTTATTATTTTATAAAAGACTAAAGAATATAAAATGAAAGAATTTATTTATGTAGTAAATAAATTTTTTTTTAAGATATTAACAAATAAATAGAATAAAAACAGATTAAATAATTTAAATAATATCTGAGTTTTATAATAAATTTTGTCTGCGCGATTTTTTCTTTTTTCATAGTTATAATTTATTTCGGTATAAAATAAACGTATTTAAATTAATATCATTTTTGTTACCTTTTGCATACAAATTTACATACGGAGATATACATTAATAAATATTTATAGTTTTGAATTTGTTTCTGTTTTTTAGTGGCAAACAAGTATGCACGTACATAAAGTAAAAAAATTGACATATAATATGCTTGAGTGCGTATGTGTAATTATCTGTCAAAGAATCACGCAACTTTGATATAGCTTTTATCAACTACAATCGAATATGTTCCATCCAATGCAATAATGAATCTCCTTGGCACTCAATCTGAGCCGGCTCGACGTGTAAGCTGCTTCAGAACGAGATCAATATCTGAGTAGATAAGCGAGCGTGGTGAGATGCAATAGACACGCCTCTGATTTGGACCGCCCAACTACTCATCTATTGGTCAGTCGTATCGAGCTGGAACTAAGGGGCGGATACTTATAACACGCTATGTCCGAGTGAACCTCAGTTTATTCTGCAAATCATATAACCAGTTGTGCGCTCAACACTGAACTGTTGAAACATTTCAAAAACGTTTGTATTATAAATATTTTTTTAAATTTTCTGTATTAATTAAATAAAATCCACACGGTTAAATATTTCTATAAATAGTTTGAATCTATTTTAAAGGAAGTATACGGTCAGTTTACTGAAGTATTTGTGCGAATGTATATATATTTTAAACATTTAAAAAAATGTTAATTTTGTTGTACTATATGTAAGGAATTAAATTTATAATTTCGGTTAGAATTAATCCTTAATTTTAGAAAGTGTTATTAAGATAATGTGTAGTAACGAAAGTCCTTCTACAGCTAAAGAACCACTTGCAGTTGGTCTGTCCGTCAGTAATTCCATGGCTAGTTTTTTACCTGGCCTTGAACAATACCGATTGCAATTATATAATTATGCAATGGCGGAACGAATTCGATTAGCACAGAATTTGCACCCGCAACAAACAAGTAATCAATCGACTATTATCGGACAGCCAGGAACTGGTCATCTCGGTATAGGTTCAAATTTCCCAACGCCATTACCCCTTTACCCCATGGCAGCTGGTTATTCACGCGGATTAGCTCTTTCTATGGCTTTATTACAGCCGCATCACCAACAAATCCCTGAGGAACCAAAGCCACAACACAGTTATATCGGTCTTATTGCTATGGCTATTCTATCCTCGCCAGAGAAGAAACTCGTACTCTCTGACATTTATCAACATATTTTGGAGCATTATCCTTATTTTCGGCGACGTGGACCAGGTTGGAGAAATTCAATTCGGCATAATCTTTCACTCAATGATTGTTTTGTTAAATCAGGTAGAAGCGCAAATGGTAAAGGTCATTATTGGGCTATACATCCAGCCAATCTAGAAGATTTTAGACGTGGCGACTTTCGCCGTCGTAAGGCCCAACGAAAAGTCCGTCGGCACATGGGCCTCGCAGTCGATGAAGAACCAGAAAGCCCTAGTCCACCGCCATTACCGGTCACTCCACCATCCATGAATACACGCGAAACACAATTTGTAAATCACCCGATGCCTGTAATATGGAATCCCCAACATCAACAACATTTATATCAATCACATCAACTTACTACGCAAACACTTCGAAATACATCGCTTCAACCTTCAAGAAAGCGTCAATTTGATGTTGCATCGCTTCTTGCACCTGACGATCAAGATATGCAAGCAATACATCCACTTAAATCTTGTAAGCTTGTTTGTAGTGAAGATGAACAGGATGAAGAGGATGTCGAAGTAGAAATAGATGTTGTAGCTGAGCCCGAAAGAACAAAAAATATTTGTTCAGAAGCTATAGATACTCAGTGTAATTGGAAAAATTCAACATTAAATTTAGAAAATCAATCATTTATGCCAGTATATTTACAGAATCAATTGCATATACGGAATTACTATTTACCAACTAATTCAACCGCTAATTCACCTTCATAGAATTTAATTGATGATCGATATTTCATAAAAAAATAATTATTTCAATTCTGGGCTTGCATATGAAAATTAAGATTTTATATGTGATTTATATTACTATAAAATTGTTAATAATGTTTAAAATCTTTAATAAAAGCAATCCCCTACATGTTAAATAAATCTATGAATCAATAGATCAAAGCATTTTTTACCGACTGTTTGGCTGTGAATTTTTGAATGTCGTAATATAGGCGTTCTTTATAATAATAAATAATAAAGTTTAAGCAATACCTTATATCAAAGTTAAAATGTCGTAAACACTAAAAAAGTGTAAATAATTTTTTCAGAAATATAGATGAGTTATGGTAAGACTGATTAAATTTTCTTTGTTAAAAATGTAATATATTGTATAATGTGTGTAGCAAAATGTAAGAAATGAATATATAAGTAATAGTTACATTTTTAATACCGTTTTTAGAAAAAATTATTTCAAACTATTTTAACAAGTTTTTATGTGTGTAAGATTTGTAATGTTGATCTGATAAATTATGTATGATGGTAATATTATAAAAAAAGTATTTACTAGTTTTGTATCTATTTATTAATCTATAAACTTTTACAACAATAAATTATTATCTTAATTGATATTAAAAATAGAAAAATTGAATTAATTCCATACTTTGCAATTTTTTTACATTTGTAATTATGGTTTATATTATATTCAATTATATTTCATATTAGTATTATTATGAATCATATATTCATACATTAAAGCTTGAAATTATTGTAATTCACTATTATTTTTGTACTGATACTTCTTAAAAATTTATATATCCTAATAAAACACATATTATAATAAAGTTAAATTTATTTATAATTATAAGTTATTTACGTATAATAGACTATTTTCTAACAACAAACTTAGATAATAAAATATAAATGTGAATAAAACTTCTTATTTAAACAAGAAAATAAAAAAAATTTGTTTTAAATTTTATCTAATCTGTATTATTAGAATAACGCATATGTAATGAAAATGGTATTTATAATAATAGAATGTATACATTTTATAATTAGAATACTATAATGTAATGATTTATAAATTTGTTTTATAAATTTTAAATTTGTAGTTTTGATTTTGCTTCTACTTTCGAATCAATATACCATTTCAGGTCAGAATACTTGTACGATGTCTAAGTTCTTGCTAAATTTGTTTAAAAAAAATATTTATCTAAATAATTAATGTTATTTAAATAAATTAAAAAAATTATTAGTCGATTAAATATTTACTAATTATAATGTCTAATATATAATTTATATTCATAAAAAATTCTTTGAATTTTAAAAGCAAAAGTCGCTTACTAAATGTATTTACAAAATGTATTCTATATATAAAATTTTCGAATTATATAGGTTTCATAAATGTTTCTTCAAATAAAATAAAGTTTATTATTGTATACTCAATTTTTCTTAAATATTTAAATTATTTAGTTATAAAAAAATTTCAAGGAAAATGTTTTTTATTTTATTTTACCGTATATTATTGTGAATAAGAATTTTTTATAATATTGAATTTTTTGTTAATTATTCTAGTTTATTGTTATTATTAAGTAAATAATATATATAGACATTCTTATCAATAAAAAACTGCTTAAAGCTCAAATATATTAATATAAATTTATATAATGACAATATTAAATTTTTATTTTATAATAATTTTTTTTATTTGATGTAATGGTATTAATATTTCAAATACATGAAGAATATAATTTTAAAATCATATTACATCTTAAATTTGTTTTAAATTAATTAATTAATCTTTGTCTTTACTTTTTTTAATTAATCATAATTTTTTTCATAATTATATGATTTGATATTTTAAACATTTTTATGATTTTTTATAATTGTTTTTATTTATTTTTTATCTTATGCCAATAAAAAAATTTATATAATGTATTTAAATGTGTAACAAATATATTATTTTCCAAATTTTTTATTTTTATAGAATTGGTATAATAATTGCTTACACGAACTCCCACACGTAAGTTTACATTTTAGATTCTTTTAGATTAATGAATGATAAATTACTCTAACTTTAAAAAATTTATATATTTACCTATAATAAAAATAATTTATTTAGTTCACGTAATATAATATTAAAATAAAAATTTTATATTAATTCATAAAATACATAATTGAAATAAAATAACTTTTTTTAATTAAAAATATTTCGTATTACTAATTATAAATTAATTACTTATAAACATATTTAATTATTTATTTAAGTAAAAAGGCACTAACAGTTGCATTTTAGTTACTATCATTCATAAGTAAAATAAAATAAAAAAAATATTCTCAAATTTTATTACCAGTAACTTGTAACATTATAATATGCTACACAAATTTCACAAGCTTGATTTTTGTTTAATTTAGAATAAAATTTTTTAATCAGGTTTTATCAATAGTTCAGCACATTTGCACAATACTTTTGAGTTAATAAAAAAGCTTGGTAAACAATATTCTTAGAATAAAAGGAAATATTGACAATTTCAGCTTAATTTTGGTTAATCAAGAATATAAATTTTTAAGTTTTAACATGTATTGATAAACATATTCAAAGCTTGTCGTTTGATTTCTGTTTTATATAAGAAATATCATGCTTAACTAACCGTTTTATTATTTTATAAGATATTTGACTTACTTACGCTAGTATATTATATATAAATAATAACTAACTTATAACTTTTTGGTTAATAATAAAAAGTTGAATAAAAGTCAAATCTTTTTTTTAAATATTATTTTATGATCATTCAGAGATTTGTAATAATTTTTACCTTTGCGGAATTCGTAAATAACTTACAGTGTTATTATAATACGGACTCGAATATAATAGTAACATCTTACTCCAAGGTTTAAAAAACAGTAATAAAAATAACAACTTTAAAATCATGATTAAAAATAATTGAAAAATACCACAATATAAAAAACTTTACGGAATGTTTGACAGTTTGTTAAAATATAAGCTTTAGATTAAAAAATGATAGGAAATCTTATTTTTATTTTTTGTTAAACACAAATCTCCAGAACGGTTAACTTACGCCGGTAATAATTTAGAAAATTATGTTTTTAAAAAAATTAAGATTAACCTTTGTCTTTTTCTTATCTATTCTTATCTATCTATATCTCTCAGCTTTTTAATTTTTGCATTAACTCTTGCTACTGGCTCCTCATGTGTTCAACGAATTTTATCTTCCTCTCTCTTAACTATAAGAAATTGACTAGTTATTTCTTTTTCTAGTTGAACTTTTAATATTAAATAAACTTATTGCATCTAGCCCAACCTTCATTTTGTTAGTTTTATCAAATATTCATCATAAGCTTCACTTTTCAATTACCTCCTTTCAAAATTTTTAGAAATTCTTGTAATCTACTAAAATAAAATTTTTAAAAATATTTAACAATGAATAATACTAACAAACAATTTAAAAACTGATAAACTTTATTTTTCTTTATTTTTAATTTAATTTTAATGTATTTGAAACTACATTAAAATGTTAAATATTAAATATTTATGCAAATAAATGTAAATTATCTTTATTAATTATTTAAATTATTTTACTTTAATGAGTTTAATTTTTATAGTTTATTAAAAAGAGTATAAACTATTTGTATACATTTTTAAAATTTTAAACATCTTAAATTGTTTTTTCCCTTGAAAACACAAAATGTAACTGCGCTTATCATAAAAGGATTATAACATAATATGATATTGTACAGATATAAAATCAGACTGTTAATGAAAAATATATTGATCGTCCAAATATTTGGAAGTTAGGTTATAAAGTATTTAAAACAAAAATTAAAATAATATTGGAATATAAAAATAGTACTTTAATAATAAATCCCGTATTACGAATGAAAAGAAATAGTGTATTTTAAATGAAACTTTTTGATCAATACCTTCAGTGACACGAATGGATTGAGCTTGAAAGGGATGAATGGTAAAAAAAGAAAATAATTCTATAGAAATGATAGAACAAATATTATTCTATATAGATATTATTATAAATTTTTTCTTTATTGTTCTTTTCGATTTAAGAGTTTCTAATGCAAGAAATAACAGATTGAATAAATTCTATAACACTTCTACTAAGCTCGATGCGATGTGTTCGTATTGAAAGGATTACTACTGATTAAGAGAGCTTGATAGTTCTATTCGATATGTTGTATATTATTAAATAACACCAAGCCGATAGTAATTTCTGATTTAAGGAATAATAACAAATCATATTAATCTATTTTGTAAATTGCCGCTGTAAATTTATATATATATATAATGTTTAATTGTTTAGAAGTTGAGATTCTAATATAAATAATTGCAAATGAAATGTATTTATAAATATATTAATATATTAATTAATGTGTTTATAATACAATAATACAAAAAATAATTTTAATACAATGTAAGTACATTATATGAAAACACGTATAATGTGCATGTTATGAAATATTTGTGTTGTTATATTTATAATAAACCTACTTCAGCATATAAATGAATAGTTTTTGTTATGAAAAAATATTAATAATGATAAGTATTTTTAAAAAATTAAACAAAAATAACGTATTTCTTTATTGCTTTGAAAACTAATATAAATTTTTATTTTTTTGTAGTCATAATTAAAAAGCAGAATAACGTTAAAAAAATTCAATTACTTAAATTTCTTCACCTATAATTTAATGTTGCAGTTCATAGGCTACTTTAAAATCATTTTAAGAAATCAAGTTTTATTGTTTACTTTATTTTTCTAAAATTTTATAGTAATATTTTAAAAATAAATGCTCAGATCATTAAAAGTAATAAATAAGTAAAGAAATTTACATATTATAAAATTAATTCTATTTATTTATAATGAAATGTATATATATATGTATAAATATTTATTTTAATAATAATGATGATGATGATGATGATCTTAACAACAACAGCAACAATAACAACAGCAATAATAATAACAATAATAATAATAATAATAAGAACAGCAATAACAACAGCAGCAACAACAACAAAAACTTATGTATGTTCATTAATTTTTAATATATTATCTTGACTATGCTATAAACGTAAATGAAATATTAAAAAACTATATTCTTATATAATTACATAGAGGTACCATTAAACGCACATTTGGAACATCAACTGTGTGCACTCATTTGTACATACCTTACTATCTCTGGTTCACTCTTCTACATCGTTGAATTCAACAATTCTTTTCATGTACAGTCAATCGAATAAACATACCATTGTAAAGATGTATTCAACTAACAAAACCATTCTAAAAGAAAAATAATTACTGTATATTGTTAAAATAAATGTCTATAAATTTTGTTTATTTAATGCATAGGTATTGAAAATTCATAGGTATTCAAATTTAATTTTAATTTTCTAAAATTCTTATTAGAAAAGTCTAGAATAATTGGATCTGAAAAGAATTTCCGTTAAGAATGTTACGTTGGAGTATTCTGTTAAGAATGTTAAATAACGCTAAGACAATTTTTTTTTTAAATTTGATAAAAAATTTTATTTACCTTGTAAAGTTCTTTGTCTTAAATTTTCAATTATTTTAGCGATAATATATGTTTTCAATTAAGAATGATTTTAATTAAAATAAAATTTACATTTTATTCATAACTGTTCACAAATTTTTTTATTATTATATTTTTTATTTTATTATACCGAATATACGAGCATAAAATGTTTAAATATTATAAGTATTTCTATCTAATTGAAATTATAAATTTAAATTTTAAGAAAAATATACTTATATACTACTTTTATTGAATACTACTTATTTAGATTTTTCTCATACCTTTGTAAATATAATAGTAATTAAAATTGAATAATAATGTTCATAAGATTGATCATTATTAAATACTATAACAAATACAAATTAGATTTCATGTGCTACTAAATTTATTAAAATAAAATTAAGTTTTCAAATTTTTTCTCTTTGATAGAATTTATTAATATAGAACGGTTAATAAATTTATTGAAAATCTTTTCTAATTTTTTATAATAACTTTATAAAGAATGATTTTGTTTATACAGCAAAAGTAATGAATTAAAAGTTAAAAAATTATTTATTTTGTAAATCATGCTTTTAATGCACTTATTAAAGTAAAATATTAACTTTTTATTGTTGCATATTATTTAAGTACAGATAATTAAATATATAAATATATTTATATATAATATATATATAATAAATGTATATATATATATATATATAAAGTATTATTTAATAATTTTTCGAATAATGACATAATCGTGATAATTAACAAATAAGGACTTATAAAAAATTATAAATATTTATTTACTAAATACAATAAACCGTAATGTATCGATTTATGTGTTATAAATCTGTGATATAAAAAAAATTCAGATAGTAAATTTCTAAAAAAATGAAAGTATTGTATATTAAATATGAAGGGATAACAACCTTTATATAAATCTAATATTGTAAATATAGTGTCTCCTGTTTTGAGGTAGCGTTATAAATTTGACGAATCACATAAAACTGAAGAATTTAGTATGCAAAATCTTATTTTAATAATAAAATAATTAATTTTATCAATCATATTTATTAAATAATCATACTGTTACGTACTGGCGTAGGAGGTGGGAACGTGTAGGATGAAGAAAGGGCGGTCTTTGTATAATCAATTAAATATTTATTTATCTGCGTTCCCGTGTCGTCGTCACTCTCCTCGATTTCTATTATTCGCGTGTGTCGTCACTGGCCGCAGTCCACTATTTAAACGTTTAAATTTCCCGCGAGCTCTGTTAATACAACAGCTCCCGCTCTTACCGACTTCGTCACGTGTCTTGGGTTTTAACCTCACTTGGCGCCAAACCCCGCCAAGATGGCGCAAGCCTGATCCCTTGCGCTGTGACTGCGCTCCCACCTATCCCTTCAGGCGTCTGGCCGTCGTTGGTTGCGACGTTGCCTCGTGGCTTCTGTTAGCTACTCTCAGCTACGCTTTCCTCTGGTTACCTGCCGGGATGTGGCAGCGTCGCTCGTGGTATAGGCGGTTCGTTTAAACTGTGTACTGATCGCTCACTCGTACTCGGGCTGATGCGGCTTGCGGGCTCGTGCCCCGGGTGCTCTTGCTCCTTACCCTTCCTTCTTATTATCTCTCCTCGTTGATCTCCGTCCGCTTATCTTCTATTCGGTGAGGTGTGCTTGCTTGCGCTGATTAAGCTCATTGATCGTTCTTTATGAAGGCTCGAACGATACTGCCCCCTCCTTTGCCATCGACCTCCTACCTCCCCCTGATAATGTCCTTCACTTGTTTCTTTTCTTTCCTTCGATTGCCTCCCGCGGCTTTTCTTTCTTCCGACGCGAGCGATCCTCACCTTTCGCGGTCCTAATTACCTTCTATATTAGTTTACTTCCCTCACCCGGTGACTGGCGCGTTTCCCGTTCTCCCCGTATTGGTTCGGGAAGCGTGCACACCACCCCGTGCCGCCCCTCCCCATCCTGGAGAAACCGCGGGCCCAGGCAGCATCCCCAACTTCCTTCCCCCCGATGCTCCTCCCGTTCCGCCAACCGTCCTCCAATTTGGCTGACAACCAACTCCTGCGCTACCCGCTTTCACCGTTGTTAACACCCCCTTCTCGCATTAGATTACACATACTTAGTCATTGGATTATCAAATAATAATATTAATTTATATATTAATAATAGGATTTATAATAAAAAGCAATTCATTTTTCTTAAATATATTGTATTATTAATTTAACTATCAGGTAATTTAATAATAAAAAATTTAATTAGATATGTTTACGAAATAAATATATTGTTAAATTATAAAATTTTATTTCGAGATATAGCAATTTGTTTTCTTAGAAGTGTGAAAATATTTTATTAATATAGTATATAGGTCCGCCGACAAATCTATTATATATATGCGTTTCGCCGCTGGACATTAGTAGGTGTACGTTTACGTCGTAAGGGATCCTTAATCATGGTATAGATGTCAAATAGACCAGAAAAGAGACTTTAATCTGAAGAAAAAGAATAGGAAAGAGAAGAGAAGCAACCTGGTTGGCGGGGTTCCTTACAGGGAGTTTCTGCCTTGAATAGTTAAAATCATTAATCCTGGTAGCTGTGTAGGTATTGATCCTGACGTAGGAAAGGCTGCCCACTCGATATGGAACTTGTTCTGTAGCAGATAAAGTTTCTCATTTTGGCTTTTTCCAATATTTCAGTTCATGAATGAAGTGGCTCTTGATAGAAAGTTCCATTCTGTCACGAAGAAACTCTAAAATATTTTGGTTTGTTATCGAAAATAATTAAGAACGAAGTTTGCACATGACGACGTCGGAAGTGCAATTGGGAAAAGCATAAGTTATATAAGCCGAATAAATTTTTATTTTAATGTAAATATTAGAAAAAAAATAAGCTAAATTAATCTTGAAGAAATCTAATTTAAGCATCGACAAAGGCGTATGCAAATTATTAACGCATTTAATCCTATAGAAATGGGTTCAAAATTATAACGCTCCGTATCAGTAAAAATTAATTAAACTATAGAATAACATATTTACTATTTTAGAAATAGTCCCGTTATTATGACTGTCCAATAATATTTCGCGTGTAATAAATAACAACATATCTAATCAAGAACCAAAAGAATCAAAAGAATCTAGAATCAAAAGAACTTCGAGTTTGTAAACCGTAACCTTAATTATAAGCACTAATATGGAATTGAAAGCACTAATATTGAAAAAAGCGACTATATTTTGTAAACAATATACTTTAGAGATTAAAATGATATCCACCTTGAAAAATAAGTAGGTAATAAAAAAGGTCAATTTAGATTATGGTGGAGATCAAGAAAAATCGAAACAAATATTTTGCTAGAAATCGTTTTATGAAAAGTAGAGAAGTCTAGTGGAAAGCAACTGATACTGATTTACCCACACCTTTAAAATTCTTTTAAATATCGGTGACAATTTGAAACAGCTATGTTAGAAATATAACAATATGTTTTATATAAGTAGTTAATTATTATTGTAATTTTAACATTTTTCAAAAGTTTTCTCTATTTTATAATTTGAATGTAGTCGCGAATAGAAACAAATTTTCCTTATTTTTCATAAATTCCTTTGCTTTCAAAATAAGTTTTAGAAAAATCAATTAGTTCTACAATATACAATAGTCAGCCTGAACCGATCGGTATATTAATGAAATACGTAAAGTTATTAAAATACTAAAGCGTTATTTATTAATCAATTTAAAAAATTTACGTGCACTGTAATCGTTTCAAATGTTCCTTTTTTTATATAGATTTTATGTATTATGAAACTTTTGATTAAATATATATTTAAAATTTGTGTACGATTGAAAAGAATTTGTTCAATTGGTTATTTATTTTTTGAAACATTAATATCATTCCTCTGTAATAAGAGGAAAAACATTTTAGAAATATAAAAAAGTTTTATTTATTTATATATTTTATTAAATACTTCTATAATTTATAACTTATTCATTGTATCGATTTGTTATATTATAGTTTAAATTGTATAAAGTTAGCTGCAACAATATTTCTAGCTATTAATTTAATTTTCTAGAAATTTAATTTAGAATACAATTTGTAATGGGGTTGCCATTTTCAGGTAACATGTGGTCGGATTAAAGGGTTGGGAAGGGGTAGAGTCAAAATAGAGGGAAATGATTACAAAAATATTATTCACAAGAATTAAATGTATTCAACTAAATTATAATTTATATAAATATACGCATGCGTCTACAAAGTGTGTTGGTTGGTTGATGTTTAACGATAGTGCGCACGCGTAACAGCAATGCGTTGATTGTCTATCTACCCTTATATGCTACGGATTCGACGTACGTGGCTCGAGTACGCTTATACGTTTGAGTGTCGCATCGGATTAGCGTGTTTTGTATTTACAGGACTGGAGGACAGTGGAAGAACACATCGAAACACAATTGTACGCTATTTTTATTGGATATACGGGTTTAGATCCCCATTTGCTTGCGTCACTGCAAGTGGGAATCGCATATGCGATAGTGTTCATGTAAATATCTTTAGAAAGAAGAGGCATCTTACTTAGTTATTTTTGGTTGAGTAAAGGACTTTTGCAATGTCATTCGCCACTTCTTTCCAGATCTTTATAGCTTTCTCTCGTTGTCAAGTATTTTACTCTTTTTCTATGTTAGTATCTTTTTGTTCATGGTGATGGCGATAATTCTAAAGAAAGGAAAGTATATTAATAAAATCATTATTGTTCGTATATCCTTGTTTTCAGAGCAAACAGTGTGATCATATATGCATTGCACTCATCAAATTATCAAGGTGTGCATTCGTTCTTAATAATGCGATAAAATGCTACAACGAAAAATAAAAACTTTTATTGTTAAATTATAATTTATTTATGTCAGCGAATATGTGAATTATAAAATGCTAGATGGAGAACAGTAAAGTCGTTACTTTCGAAGATCTGCTCTATTTAAGCAAGATACAAGTAAAACAACTTTTTTTGCTATTTGGTAAGGATAACTGTTTTGATTGATGTTCTTATTATTTGTAGCAATTTATAAGCTACTTAAATGAAATTTATATTGAGTTCGGTAGGGATGGATAGAAAGGAGAAATAAAACTCGCCAATTTGTCTAGTGAATAAAATTTGAATATTTATTGATCCGTAACAGCCACGAGGCGTAAAAAAGTCAATTACGCACGGAATAACAATAGCGTAAATATATAGCAAAATCGAAAGTATCGCAACAACGGCACGTAGGAGAGCTCTCGCGAATAATGTCATTTTACTTAGGGCCAGCTGGTCCGTTACATCTCACCATGGCGCCAATTCGTCGCGGATCGACCTATGTGTGGTACGGACATCAGGTTATCTACAACATCTTGGAGACTACCTGGCCGCGAGAAACTCTCTCACTTTAGCTAGTTCTCTTACACTCGTCCCCTTAGTCGATCACCGGGAAATATTAGACCTCTCCCAGGGAAGTTCCAATTCTTCTCCCTAGGGTTTTGGCGAGCACTCTCTTGCTCGCACTCATCCAAAAATGACGCGCTACGATGTTCCTCTCGTTGGCCAATACTTATACCATCACCTGTTTATTATCACCTGGGCTTTAAAACGAGCACGATGAATAGCAAGCGTCTTTATATCGCGGCCCTTTAAACTAGTGACTCTTAAAACTTCACATAAGACACACACTCTTACTCCCACGATGCGGCGATATCTTAATCGAGTGAAAAAATCGTCGCCTCTTGCAAGAAAAAAAAATGTGCAAACTTTACCTTCTCAAACGAGACTGATCCATCCACATTTCAGTTTTCCTTAGGGAACCTCTTGTTGAGGTTCCCCATACCTAAACATTTTTATCGGGCCAGTCCCGCTGGAAGCAGGGGTTTCCCATTGCTTATTTTACTAAAACAAACGCATAGGACTCGAACATTATTAATTCGGAAAATAACCTTACTTGCGTCCATCCATCTTCACGTGCATTTGAAAAACCAAATGTATCATTACAATTAAAGTGAAATATTAGTTGTATAAATAATACAATAATACAATAATACAATTCAATTAAATAATTTTTAATTAAAAGTAAATGATGTACTATAAAAAAAAGGGAAATTATGTTGGATAAGTGGCAGTCATTTTAGTATAGATTTTGTGTAGAGTATAACAGTTTTTTTATAAATCTCATTATGAACTCTTATAAATTTATATTCTCTGTAGCCTAAATTATTAATTTATATAGTAATAAAATAGTGCAAAAACGTAATAATATAAATTTTTATTTATTAAGTCAATCACAAAATTTTTTATTTAATAATTTTCATTTAATTAAATTTAAAGAGCTTGAAACATGAAAATCATTACGAACTCTACATTGTTATTTACTATTATTATTGTTACTACTTTTATTTACTATTTTGTTGATTAAAAACAATCAATTGTAAACGACAAATTATTTCAAATATAACACATTTAGCAAAATTATATTAACTAATTTTTATTTATTTAATTCAACAAATACAAATGAATGATTAACGTGTATTTAAATGTTTTAAAATTATTTTCTGATGAAGTTTGTATAAAAATAATACTGAAAGTAAAATAGTTATTTGAAAAAAAACAATATGCAGAACATAATATTCGAAGGCATAAATCGATTTGTTAGCGATAGTAAAACATTCCTGTGTAAGTTAAGAATTGATGAAACAGTGAAAAAAAAAGAAAATTATTTCCAATCACATTGGTTGTTATAAATTAAGCGGAAGATAACAAGTTTTAAATGATACTAAGCATAATGTTATACTATAATAAGCATAACGTTACTTGGAGATATTTGGTAGTAGGCAAGAAAAAAAAAATATACAAAATGAAAACAAAAGAAAAGAGTATGAAATTAAAATATTCGAGAAATGTGTTTATGTGTATGTGTGTGTATATTTTTGATTGCGCGCCACAAAAACGCCTGCTTGGAAAGAGCTTCAAAGACTTTGTAATCTGTTTAAAAAAGGTTGAACAGGTTGTGGCTGAGGTTTAATGAAATATTATTCGGATAGATGTAATCATAAAAAGTTTGTATTTGGTTGATATTTGTAAATGATTGGTTTCAATATTAAACATTTTTGTCCAAGCGTGGATGGACAAATTTTCCGACTTTCTAATTGAAAGTTTCCTTGATTTTTCTGTTATTTACATTTTATGTATTTATTTCATTATTATTAAATATATTTTTAAATATATTTTTTTTCATTTGCGGGGATTATTTTTATTAAAAGTTTTATGATGTCATGTTTATCATTTATTTACAGTACTTTCTTCATATCTTTTTAGTCGTCTTATTTGTCATTTGAATCGACCCTCTTATGCAGGTGGTTGGTTGTCGGACAGTATGCCCTCCTCCAGTATTATAAGATCGAGCGGTATTTCTTTCTTTCTACAAATACCTTGTTATCGTATGCTATTCTATTCTGAGGTACTTTCTAACTCGGATACCGCAATTTGCAGTTGTACTGGAGACTGTTTCCAGCTACTGATTATTGTGGCTTATTATAAACCTTTGATTATCAGTTGTGATAGTAAAGTGGTAGTTCTTAATTTAGTTCCGTATTTTCCAGAAGTTCAACTTCATTGCCAGACACTGGCTTCTCTCGGCTTTGTTAAGAGAACGGCTAGCTTAGGCAAAGATCCTCTCGATACCACGTTGCTCTTGTGTCAAAATGGCTTAGAATCTTGTGTTCTGGCATTCGTCTCGAACACGAACTGCACGGTAAATTTAGAGCAGACAAGGATTGGAACTTCCCTCTGACGCTATCAGCCGCTTGTCGCTGTTTCTCCATCAATTTCCACTCTCAATCAGCGAAGGATTTCTTTTAATTAATTTAGATATTTAGTGAAGGTCTTAAAAGTTATAATTATGTCATCAAGTTAGTAAGTGACCTACTACTCCAATACTATGATAATGACTTTGTTCACAATTCGTTGGAAAACTGCTAAAGCTGAATACAGTCAGATTGGCAATACCTTGATTGCATCAGCTCTCTTCGGTGAACGCCGATAGTAGTCTGCTTTACTTAGTAAGGGGTTATTACTCGTGAAATTCCGCGAGGTATGATCTAATGATTACGGCTCGCTAATTTACCGCGAGGTATGATCGAATAATTACGCACAACGCTGCAGGCGTAGGGTAAGAACCCAAGGAAACCCACACCTACCTCTAGCATATAAAGAAAGAGGGTTGGGGAACGCGCGCAGGAACCAAAGGGAAGGGGGAAAATCAGCAAAATGGTAGGCCTAATCTTAACGCCCCTCGTCGGCGGAGAAGAACAAACAAGGAAGAACGAGAAAAAGGCCAACGCGAGCAAGGAAAGACTGTATATAATTGTACGAGGCTAAAAGGCTAGTTCTTGCCATCCTTTTTTGATCTTACGAATGGCTGCCAATATTGTCTCGTGTTCCAATACTTTCTTCACAAGGTTCGAAATGTACTTGGCACTACAAAATGGTATATGTAACTAGACCTCAGTGCTTATATTCAAGTAGGTCTTTTGTAGCGTGTGTATCTCTGAAATTCCATGTAAGGTGACATAAAGTTTGTCAGATCAATGATTTAGTTTTATATTTCTCTTTAGGATACTGGACAATAACGATAATTTTGTAGTACTACAGAAGGGTCCTTGCAAGAACTATGTTACTCCCTAGATGAGATTGTTATTTTTGTGGGAATAAGGTTCGGATGTTATGTAATGTTACTGCCCCGCGCAGGCTACCTCTGAATGGAATAAGAGATCGAGAAGAGGTAGAGTAAGAAGAGAGAAGAATGATATCAAAAGAAATATATGCAATACTTACTTTTATTACAATTTAAATTACAATTTATGTAAGTAAACGCATGCGCCTATTAACTTTTATTTAGTAACCTAAATTATAATTTATATAAACAAGTATACGCATGCGTTTACAAATTATGTTGGTTGGTTGGTGTTAAACGCTAGTGCGCACGCGTTCCACCGATGCGTTACTATTGAGTTATTTATCTAGCCTTATATGCTATGGATTCGTTTTACGTGAATCGAGCACATTTGTCAGTTCTTGCGTCGACTGTCGTGAAGAAAGTGTCTTTTAATCGATATTTGAAATGTGAATAGTGTAAATTGTGATCCATTGTTGCAGTTCATGAAATACAATTTATATGCTTATGATAAATAATTCCCTAATAAGATTATCAAAAATTTTTAAATCATTCGTTATCTAAATTCTATAGTATTCTATATTTTATTGATATTTCAAATATATACTTTATTAAATCGTAGATATTTTGTTTTCTTAGGATGAACATCTATTTAATAAAGATTTTTATGGGAAACAGAGATGCCCATCTTAAATTTAATTCTATTTATTCAGTTATTAGACTGAACATTCATTTAGACAATTTACATAATTTTCTATTGAGTATGCAAGATATATAAGGTTTTCTAAATAATTGATTAAATGATTTGTAGAAACAAATAATATAAAATATTCCGTGATTTTGAATACAAATAAACTTTTTTTTTTTCGTTAGCAAGTTCTTACTGAAATATACTTCTATAAAGGATAATTTTGAAAAACTAGTTTTAAATAGCTTATGAGAAAACCAAACATATAAGTTATGATAATAAATGTACGTATTCAAAGTGAATAATTAAAATTTTCTTTCAAATATATTGAAATGAATAAAGAAATTGTTTTTACTTTTAACTTGTAATATAACGTTTTTGGTAAATATATTTATGTAGTATTAATTTATTATCCATTGTAATCATTTGTTTCAATTCTCTTTAATTTTTCAGAAATTCTTGTACTTTAATTGTAATAATTATTAATAAAGAATGATGAAACAAGACTAGAAATAAGTCTAAGCTGCAAATTTTTTATTCCTGTCTTAAAAAAAAACTTGTTCAGTAGGGGCGATGGGGGGGGGGGAATAAATTGTAAAAAATAGTAAAATTATAATGAATGTTCAATAGCATTTATATTAAATGAAAATGAAATTGTGCAATAATATTCCAAAAAAAATGAATACTATATTCTATATAATTGAAGTAAATGTATATATGTTAAACGGCAGAAACAAAAAAATAGCTATGTAAAATTTATTATTAAATAACTTTGCAATGCATATAAAGAATATTAATATTAAAATTAATAAAAATTATAAAATTCATATGACAAAGTCAATTATCCAAGTAATAAAAGAAAATTTAGCAAAAGATTGTTTGGTTGTTTTAGAATTAATGAAAGTGAAAAACGATATTTTAAATCTTGTAAGCAGATTTTAAATTATTTTAGGTGAATTTCAAATCATTTACCGTTTTCGGAATATAATAATACACCGTCGAAAAACCTTTTAACTTATTGATAAGAATACAAATTTATAACTATTTTTTTTCTTCAAAATTTACATTTTTTAATTTAAATTAAATTTTAATTGAATATAATACCATAAATTGTGCAGAAATTTATTGCATTTAATGCATTAACATATAACCGTACTTAATTATATGTCTAAGAAAATAATTCCATCTTTATATTAGTAAAATTAAATCAGTTACCTTATCCATTTTTATATTAATTTTGAAATATAAAATCCTACTTTTACTGTATATAACGAGTAAGTCATCAAAGGAATATATAATTTAGTGAAATAATACAATTTTTGAAAATAAATTTAATTGAATACAGCTTCATTTTATTAATCCACGATTTCAGGCTCTTGAATGCACTAGCATGTTTATTTTATAATTTTTTTATTTTTACCTCATGATAAATAAATAAAATGACAAGCTATATTTAAAAAAAGTTATTGGTATCTCGACATTTGAATTCGGGACACTGCAATATTTTAAATATTACAATGTATTACGATTCTTCATTGACATTCAATTGTTTTACTTTTATAGTGTACTATTATCAACACTATCGTATTAATTGAAGTCATTAGTTAAAATTGATTTATAAATTGTAGTGATGAAACTAATATAAAATTTATCTCAACTTTAATTACATACAAATATGATGACTTTATAAAAAAAGATGTTTTATACTTAATGAAAGTAATAGGACTTCTTCCAAAATTATGTAATTTTGCAAATCCTTTTTTGTCTCTTGAGCCCAACGAAACTTGCTTATTGCCAAAATATATGCTAATGCTTTTGGTTATGAACTACATAAATAATTTTCTTTTAATATTAATGTATTAATCAATTATTTTTAAAAGTGATTGTTCTTATATTGTCTTTAAAAATTAAACTATATTAAGAAAAAGAAAAGGAGTTTGTTAAAATAAATAAATTATAGAAAATTACATAAGTTATTTTTCTTATTTTCGTTTTAAATAAACTTTCGATAAAGGAGGAAGAAAGATCATTTTTCACCAACCTATCTTTGACCAAAATTTTCTATCTAGTTGCATTCCTAGTTATACCTTCTTCCGAGATATTTTTCTCGAATAGATTGATCCTAATCTCATAAATCATTGCGCTTGTCTTTATTAGTGACAAATCGTTCTTTTTTTTATTGATCTGAGTAACGGACGGCAAAAGTTTACGGATATCGGACACATTCCAGTTATGTAGCCTTTAATAAGGTTTTAGTTGGTATGGATACTGATAACACAAATTAAGCTATTCCGTTTATTATACATATTGACGATACATACCAAAGACCATTAAAATGCAGTTATCACGACCACCACCAGTTGGCTAACTCAAACAATTTTGTTTCACATTCTTCTTTTCCCTCTTTTTTTAAAGTGATCAAGGTATACCAAGGACCGTTTCTCTTAAAACTGGGTCCGGATAAGTTGTATCAGTCGGTATCGATTTAATCAGTTGAGCGGGCTTTTTCTTAACACTGTATTCTGTTCAAGTCTCATTTCTACTAGGAAGTGTGTTGGTGTAGAGCCAACACACCATCGTTAACACATGTATATTGAAAGCGCCTTACAGTATTGCTCGATGAATCATGAACATCGAGAATATGATCATCCAGTATTCTTACCGCGTGAACATTTCTGCGGGGTCCAATAGTCGTCTATCCTACCTCGTGGAAACACCCCTCGGGGACGTATCACGTGATTCGCGAGAGTTCCTGTCCCTTTCTTTACGTTGCCTTGGACTGGTCGGCAGTTCCCCTGCTCCCTCACTTATCGGTTACCTCATTCGAGCGCCCATCCCTCTTGTTGCTGATCACGCCGTTGTAGTCTGTAACACGAAATATATTTAATCTTACATTATTTTTCCATTGACGAGTATATTTCTTCAAATTATTGATTTTATTTTATTATTTTTCCATGTATGTATATATTATATTTACATTATACAAGACAAATTAAAGACATTCAAAAGTATAACAAAGTCATACCCTTCAGACGTATGTATTCCAGATCGCGAACGATAATTCTTTAAAAATTAGACAACTTAACGCATTGTTAAAAAGTGTTACTAAAGCCACCACTGAAAGATTAAAAACCGTATCGAATAACAAACCTATCGAGAGAATTAGTGTAAAAAAGCTAGAAAGGGTTTTTAAAAATCTGAGGATTCATTTATTTTAAAAAAAAGGAAAGAGAGAGAGAATCAGGAAGCGGAATTCTCGTTCAAGGGTTAAAAATAAATCCGCAAATTGAACCACAAGTTTTAAATTTAACAAGATAATTCATAAAATTAATTAACTTCGAGTTCTATATGAACCGTGAAAGCCATCTTACCCGTCAGAAAGCTAAAAGATTAAGTAATTTGAGCACTGAAGGTAACCTTTTTGGAAGAAGCACCCTGACACTGCGAGACGATTCGCAACAAAGAACTGTTATTGACAACAATTCTAGTGAGCCAGGTCATACCCAAAATAACAATTCAAATAATACCTCAAGAGGCATCAAAATAAAAAATTTTACTCAAACTATACTTACTACTTTTGTACAAATAACCTTAGCTAAGTAGAAATCGTCAATATAGTCACCATGGATTGCGAAAATAATAAAAAAGCCGATCTAAAATATAACCAGGTCGTATCGATGAAAGATGCGTTACGAGTTATTCCTGAATTTGACGGAAGCAATATCCCCTTCTGTCATTGAAGATCATGCGTAGCTTAACCTGGTGCGCCTGATTAGATACAAAATTGAAGAATAAGCCAGGAGGTCCGTAACCGGTCAACAACTTGGAATTATTGAGGACTTACTGAGCTTTTTAAAAAATATTTACTCGCTTTTTTAAGCCGAGTGTTATAAGCCTATATTCTTAAAAAAGGCCAGGTGTCCCCTGTATTACGAGCATCAATACAGGAGAATGTAATAGACTGTTTTATAGAAATCGAACAAAGATTACACGTCGAGGCTCAAGCCGGGATAACGGATGTCATCAAGAAGGCCCCAGAACGGAAAATGCTGAATCAAAACGCCATTCGAGGGAATGACAGAACCAACTGATGAAATAATTTATAAGCCCGGTAAATTAAAATCAAACACAAATGCTTTATAGCGAAATCGAGTACAATCCCTAGATGTTCATACAGTTACTTGAAACCAGAAACGGCTAGCTGAAGTAGGTAGATCACTTATGGATAAATCAAAACCTACTGTCAAAGTAATACAAGGAAGCCCCAGATATTGTACCCATCGGTTAGTTGCTAATCCTGACATTAAGAGGAAAAGCAGACACACTCGCAAAAACTCACTGATAGCTGACGTTCCTGACCTGTTAGAGAATAAAGCCGTGAGCTTACCAGAATACTAAGCAAAGGAACTAAATCAAGGCAACTCAAGTGTATAGAAACCACATCAGCTTTGCAATTAGACTTAGCCGCGAGTACTAAATCCTCTTCGTTAATTAGCACCAAAAACGCTTTCGAAGCCTCTACTTAGGGAACATTAGTGGAAAATCACATAACTCGGAACATATGACACAAAAGTGTAACATAGTACAAGTAAAAGACCCACTATATTTCTGGAAGGAACCGATTACTTGCTTTATGGATACCAACGGAAAACCTTGTGAAGAAGGAGCTAAGCTCTTAATAGAGTCTAATAACATAGAAGAATGGTTAAAGTTAGAACTAAACAGTCTCAATACTTATAAAATGAACAGTAATATATATGTATCTCGATGTATGCAGGACGTTAACCCAGAATCCTTAAGCAACACTAGAAATAATATAAAACGCACTTTATTTATTCTAAAAGAAATTGTACAGGACAATAAGTTACCCATAATTAATGTCGGTCACAATCCCCAAGTTAACAGATCAACAGATTGAATGGAGATACTCTCCCTAATTAAAAATATTTTCGTTGACGACGAAACAAAAATCACCATCATCATCATCATCTGCAAGGGCACTATTAAATACGTGTTTTTCGAACAACGTAATAAAATATTTAAAGAATTGCATAATTTCCCCATTGGTGGCCATCGAAGAGTATCAAAGATGTTTCACGGAATCATGCAAAATTATTATTGGAAAAACTTAAAGGATGATGTACAGAGGCGAATCCAGCAATGCTTGGAATGTCAATTGTCACGGTCATAGTGACCATTACCAAAAACGAAGGAAGGGTTTGAATTCATATCAACCATGCAGGACCAATTGTCCAAATATTGTTTGACAGTCTCTCTAGAAAACACTTTGGCCTTCACCATCGCTGACGCGATTATCAAGTGTTTCATTTGCATCTTTGGTGGACTTTGTATAGCCTTCATTAACCAAGGATAAAACATTCTTAATAAATTAATTGGGCGAATAGCTAAACAGTTTAAAATTAAACAAATCACGATCACTGTTTTTCATCTCCAATGCAATAAATCATTGGAACGATCGCATCACGCCTTAAGCGAGTTCCTAAAAATATATACGGATAAGGACAATGAATAATCTTCTTGGCTTTAAATAGCAATGTTGAACTAAAACACTTGCATTCACGAAAGAACCAAACACACATCTTATGAAGTGATGTTTTGACGGTTATCCCGATTATATTCCAGTTATCCTTTAAGAGAAGGCAATTCATTACCAACGTACGAATGGTATTCGTAAATTAGTTTACGATAATATTATAATCTCTAAAAATAAATAAAAAAAATATTATGATAAAAATTTAAATCCATAAAAATTTAAATTAGGTGACTATATCTATTTATTAAAAGGCACTAAACAAAAGAAAATTGAAAAGAATTATTTCGCTCCTTGCAAAATTATTGAAGTTATAGACTCATCCAATATGAAAATTCAAATGAACCCTAAAAAGAGTCCATACAAATCGCTTCAGAGCGTCATATATAACTGGAAGTAAGTAAAATAAATTTTTTGGTACATAATAATATAATACCGTTTTAGAAAAAATATATAAATAAATTATCATGCTTTGCATATTGTATCTATTCTCTCTCACTTAGAATATCGCCCAAAGGCTAATTGGTTATAATTGTGGGACTCGCATGATGAGCTTCTCCGCCATTACGCTGCGAGAGGTTGGAGAATACGAAATCCCCAGAAACACTGTCAAGGTTGACAACGTTTTAATCCAGCTGCTACAATTAAATAATTTTGACGAAACAATGGTTATTCAATGTAAAATAGAAATCCGGCGAATTATTTATAATGTAGAATGTATTTAGAATGTAAAGATCTGCAACAACATGGAAGCTATTCCTTGCGAATGGGGCATATCATCCATGAACTTAAGGCCAATAGCTCCGTTACGTACTCGGTAGCCCATGTTGGTTCAATAACCAGTGAGGGTTTCTGCATGGATACTCAATACTCTAACTGACCTATTCGGCACTTGGGATAATGCTATGAACATTTTCGAAATATATTTATCTAGATTTTAATAATAGTAACTTGTTTTGGTCAGCCCTACCCATAGATTTCTATAAATTTGATCAGTTCACAATATTGTACGAGGGTTACTCCAATAGGACTCAAGATTTAAATAGCGGTAATATGTTGTATTCTGTCAGCTTCGATAGAGTTACCTTCGCGTTCGCTAGAAAAAAAGAAAAATCTCTGTACGAGTATGTAATTCTCTCCATCGAACATCCCAAACTTTTTATTTCCCTACAAAGTTCGTATACATTGAGAAACACATAAAGAAACGAATTCTAACATTATATTATGATTTTTTAATGCAAAAATGCGAGCTACAGAAGAAAACCCTAAGAAATTCTTTATGCATCGCCACACAATCACCAGATGAATTTGCGTTCCAGGATATATGGCAGGGATTTATGGCAAGACCAGGATGGAAAGGGACCAGGAAATGAACCAGGATATATGGCACTGATATCAGGGTAAGTAGTGCACATTATCAAGTACATCCCTGTAGAAGTGAAGCCCCACAAAACCGATAAATGCATGCTCCTCATAGCTTACTACATCGACTAAACGTGATAATAGTTGACACCGAGACCAACTTATATCTAAATTTCCGAGATACTGAAACTATTAACCAGATCCACTTAGAAATATGTAAACCCATTCGAACTGGCTTCAATAGGAAGTTATACAGGAAGAGACTTGGACCAATTAAAGAACAGAATAACGTTTCCTGCCGAAACAACTTCTCTTATTAACGATTTGTCTAGAGAACTAAAAGAATATAGCACCTGCATCTATATTTTATATTATATATATTATTTTATATTATATATATTTTCTGTAGCAACTATAGAAAATAGCACCTGGGACAAACTTTGGATAATGTCCCACACATTTGCTACCTTTAGTACAGGAATAATAAGAATACTGATAATTATTCACACGGCCAAGTGTTGATAGACATAACGATCCAAGGATATGCTATAGCTCATCTAATTCAATTTTAAATTATCCTAAGTGATTTTTAATAGCGATCATATTTTAATTAATAATTTTTGGTGCTGATGATCAAACTCATTAAGTAAAAATTATATATATATATAAATATATAACAAATCAATACCATAACTAAATATATTACTTATGGTAAAAATTCAAGTGTTGTTCGTTACATTCCAAAAATATAAATAATAGAAATAACATTATGTAAAACTACAATTATTATTAGAAGCATTATTAAAACTACGATAACAAAAATAATCATACATAATAGATAATCATAAGTTAATTGTACAGCTGGGAGATACAGATAACCGTTCGTTCTTCATAGTCGAAACAGAGGAAATCGCTCTCAGGTGCATGGGCGAATTATTGACTCGAGATTGAACGCGTGGAGATAAGGAGGGAGGGGCCAACTATCCCACTTGAGGGAAAGTCGGTAAGGGATTGGCGAAAAATTCGAGTTATTCGCCAAGGACGTGAGACTTCTGAAGGTACTTAATACCAACGGGAAGGCAGGGGATCTAGTCTTTATATGGAGGGGACTGGAACAACGTCTAAAAAATCGCAAAAAATTCATGGGAAAAATTCGCTTAAAAAATAATTCGCCACGATTGCGATCGCGAGAGTGAAGTAAGCTCCGAGCTTGACCCGAAAACAGTGTCAAAGACCCGACCCTGCTAGTTCGATAAGAAAAAAAATAAACAGGCCGTGGACAGAGACGATTTCCCCTCAGAAAAAACAACAACGCAAGGAAGAAGCAAGCGTTGCCGTAGAAACACCAGAGTGCGGCACACATAGATAAGCCGAAGTGACGCGCGCAATGACGCACTGGAATTTAGTGTGAATTCAGATCGGCGCCATCTTGAGTGCGGCGCCGGCGCGCACGATACGCGCAGTTTTTTAACGAGAGGGCTACGCACTTACAGTTATTCGAGGAAAAACTCAACGAATGCCGTAAGAAATCAGCTGATTTAAGGAAGAATAGAATCTGAGACTAATAGTAAAAGAATATTTATCCCGACTTCAGATCATTTGATAAATAAAATATAATAAGAATAAACTAAAAAAAGGTTGTTCATTCTTGTAAATAAATGACACAGGGGTGGGACGGTCAAGGAATAGGGAGGGCGGTGTTCGATTTGATTCACTGTTTTTATTGATATTATTTCTTACAGGCGGGATTATCAACAATGGCGCACTCTGATCGCCGTCGCGTATAGTTATTGGTGACGTCACGTCACAAACTCGCCGTTTACAATTTTAGTTCATTACACAAATCTCACTCGCGCGAACAATTTATTTCGATTACACATTCACGCGTCGGTAACGCAGGAACGGCTCGTCGGTAACGATCCGATACTGAAAGGTCGGCGGGCTTACACTGATTCCGCCTAGGACGTTTCCAAGGGGCACCTTCGCCCTCACTACGTCCCCGCGAGCCGAGATTGTCGTGCCGATGTTTTTCTGGACTTCGGAACTTCGAGCCGATTCAAATTCCCGCGCCTCGACGATTGCTGCGCGCGCACTGAGGAATTACGAGTTTGAATCGCGCGCCAATCGGGGAGCGCGACTGCGCGTGCGCACTATCTATCGCGCCGTATGCGCCGCGCGCGCCTTTCAGGCAAGATGGCGTGGCTTACGCGTCAGCTGTCGCGCGCCGCCGCCGCTCCTCTCCTTGCACGGCTCGCCGCGCCTTCAGTTGCGCGGCGTCAGCTGCGGGGTGCACCTCGTGCTTGCTGCGGCGCTCGCTCTCTCAGGCTGCGGCGGCGCGTCAGCTGGGTGGTGACGCCACTTGTGACGTCACGTACTGCCACTCTGGCTGCTGGCAAGTCCGCTAGACGTCGGCGGCGCTGCTCGGCGTCGCCAAGATGGCGGGCGTCGCGTATTAGCGTGGCGTCACTGCCGCCCCCTCCTCGCCACTCGCGTCTTGCCCCGCTCCCTCGATGCGGCCCCGCCTCGCGGTTCCTCGCGTTCACTCGCGTCCCCGTTGCTCTCCTCGATTTTCCCCACTGCGCAGCAGCGGCGCCTCGATTGCGAGCTGCTCGCTCAACACTCCCTCGCGAGTTCCTGCACCTCACTCGGCCGCGGACCGTCTCGACTCGCGGTTTTGCCCTGGACGCGCGTCCTTTCCACCTTTCTTGCTGCTCGTCGACCTTTTGCGCGCTTATTATATTCGGAGAGGTTTTGTGCGTTCAAATTATTACGAGCACGGCGTTTCTTCCTGGCTAGGGCTTGGAAGCTACTAACTATTTTTTCCTCGGCGTCACTTTCCCCTCCCGGAAAATTCCTCACTTTCTCTTTTTCCGCCAATCCCTCGACGCGTCTTCCTTCCGGAGTGGGGGAGGTACCCCCTCCTTCCGGGTTCGTTCGCTTTCCCGGGCCCTACTCACTCTCTACTCCCCCCTTTCGCTCCCCCCCGGTGCTGACGCGCTACGCTTTCGCCGTCTCCGCATCCTTTCGTTGGGAGTGTGCTCCCCCCCGCGCCACCCCTTCCCCGCGGGGAAGGGGCCGGGAATTCGAGAGCACCCTCTCCTCCTGGTGACGTACGTTTGCTGCGCCAGGGAGTGTGCTCCCCCCCCGCGCCACCCCCTCCCCGTGGGAAGGGGCCGGGAATTCGGGAGCCTCCTCTCCTCCCTGCGACGTACGTTTGATGAGCCGGGGAGTGTGCTCTCCCCCCGCGCCACCCCTCGTCCTGTGGAAGGACCGGGAATTCGAGAGCATACTCGCCTCCCTCGGTGTTCCTCGTCCGCCTGTAAGACGCGAGACCGGCTTTCGCGCCGCCCGCCAGCACCGTTCAGCACGCCCCCCTTCCCGCAGTCCGTAACAATTCTACTATTCCCTGATTTATGCTCATCATCCTTCCATTCCTACAATCTTAACCCTAAACGAGCCTGCGTGGATAAAGAATTTAATAATCCATAACAAATTAATTAAATTATTAATGAGAAGTGATACGTTTTGGATATTTTCACTAATTTTATATACAATAATTAGGTGTCGACGGATGTTAACAGGTTTACATATTTGAAGTTTTGTCTTACAGGCAAAGTTTTGAAATGAGTATTACTTTCTACATCTATCATAATTTATACCAATACGGCGAACAGATGAAAGCTCTATTTTCTATTCCTTGAGTCATGGCGACGAAAATAAGATTTCATCAATTCATAGTCACCAATAATGATTAAAATCATTATATTTATCACTAAAATAAGTAGTAGCAACTGATATATAAATTAAATCGAATTCACGACGTATTTGCAAAGCTTACGTTAGTTGCTGTTGTAGTGTTAAATTTATTATTATAATGGTTCATGGTGGGGTTAGGGATAAGGTTACTAATGAATAATTGAGACTTTCAATTTGTAACAATAAATTATTTAAACTCTAAATTTATACAAGGCATAAAAAATCTCCTTCTCTAGTGATGGAGGAAAAAATCCACTATCTTTACCTTAATTTAATGATGAAAAAATCTTCTCTATTGAAAGAAGAAAAATTCGACTTATAAATACTGACGCGCACTACTGTCCAGGTACTTGCACTTATAGTAATAATACCTATATTAAATACCGGATTATATTTATTCTAATGTGCCCCGTAGAGAAGAAGGAAGAGGAGGAGGCGACTAGGCAGGGAAAACCCAAGCAGCCAGGTCGTTAGGCGCAGCGTGTTCACATCAGGTTAAATCGGCATTTACCTAGTTAGAGCAGGCTCAGGGCATCCTAGCTCGTTGGGTTTCGACATACGTCAACGTCGGCAAACTCCTAGTGGATTAACAAACACACATAATCCTCTTTCACTCTTTACCTATCCACATCGGGCAAAATACGGCACGTGCCCAGTCGGGATAGGCTCTCTAACTCTTGCCCTCACTTAGGCCGAAGGTACTTTTACTCTTAATTTATTAATTGAATATAGAATATTAATAGATAGAAAAGTCACGCGATACTTCTAAAGTTCTAATGCTAGAGAGAAATTAAACTACAAAACCTTTGTTTAATTATCCCTATTCAATTATTCAATTATACCGACCAGCCCCTCTAGGACTGTCGTGAAAAACGATCGCGTACAGAGAGGAATTTCATTTTATTCGCCACCAATATTCTTACTGCTCTACTAAACTATAATTAATATTATATATAAACCGTCAAAGGTGACGACGGCGGTCTCCAACATCAACCGTTTAATAATACTCCAACTTTAAAATCCAAATTTAACTGTTGGTTAGAGATGTGCGTTCGGCTTTATAGATAATATTGTATGCCTACAACATACAGAAAATTGATAAATAAGAAGGCTTGCGAAAATCAGCTGAGTTTAAAGCTACTGCGATTCAACATTTGACGAATTCATATATTGATATAAAAAGAGATGATTGTAGGCAGTTGAACTCAATCGATTTTCTAAGAAGAAACATAACGATATTCCTTAATATTTGTCCATAATTCAGAGAGAAACGTCCAGAACAATGTAATAACGTTGTACGCCAATCGCAGCCATGCTTTCTAGGTTTTGGAAAATACCATATTAGAGAATGCACTTCGAGCTGTGCTGCCCAGTATATTAGGTAGGACCAGTATAGCTATTGTGTTCTTGCCATAAAGGTTATTATATATGTTCTATTCTTGATGTAAGGGGATCATGGATCGGATGTATACTTGTACTTTCAGTAATAAATACTTTCATCAATTTAAATAAGGGGCTTTTATAAAAGATAATGTAATTATTAGCCTATTTGATATTCGCATTTCATATTTCATTGAATTAGTAAACAAAGGCGTTTTCTATATATAGATTAGCATTATATGGAGCTATGTCAGTTATATCGCGCATGTTTATGAGTGGATACACACATGTATATGCAGTGCATATTGTGCATTCGATAGGTTCTATGAAATTGTATTTAAGCTTATGAAAAAAGAGAATTAGAAAATTTTTATTCTTAAATACCTATAATATAACAATATTTTAAATAGAAAGTTAATACGTGAAATTTAATACGCGTGTAATGCATTCAAAGATTGTAGATATTTTTGAAAATTTATCTCGCAACAATGCAACGACTATAATTAGCCAAATTATTAATTTATGTAAATATATAACTTAACAAATTATTAATCTTTAGTTATTAAAATTAATTATCCTAAATCTTTCCATTACACGTTTCTTCTCATAATTTTGAAATATATTTTAAGTTTCTTATAAATTTTATTCCATTAAACAAATTATTGAATAAATTTGTAATAAAATCTATAATTTTCATTTGTAAAAAGAATTATATTTTTCTACAATAGAATTATTATATAAATGTATAAAATTTAATGAATATGGTCACAATTTTAGCAGCCGCTACATCAATTATATTAAAAACAAACGATGTTTCTTTCTACCTCTCCCAACCCTTGATGTATGGTTCTTTAGAGCCGTAACGGATCCGTTTACATACTTATAATAGAAGTATACAAGGACAAGTGAAGTCCTTTCTTCTATAATACTCTTTTTTATAATCATATAAATCACTCATTTTTATAATCACATCCTTTTACCACGTGCCGTTGTGCCAGGACGCTTTTGCTGTTACCGTATAAGAGTGATTTGGATACTTGATATTTATCTCGATATCTTTTTTTTTATCTCCTTGTTACAACCGTAATATCGAAAAACTACGCCTTGCTCATGAAAAATCATTTTCTCTCCGTAAAAATGTAGCTTCTACGAACTACTTATCCCTAATCACGAGAAACCTATTCGCTCAAATTCACGTTTGATTAGACGAAACTTGGATTTTTAGTTGATATTTCGGTAATCATCTTCCATTATTAATAATTAATTGTACCACTAGCTAGGTAATCTATTATATAATTGAGTGATGTCAAAATTGTACTTGTAAATATTGTAACAAGAGTAATGCAGAAATATAAAGACCATGTATTAAGTTTACTGTTTATAATATTGAATCTCAACTATACGCACGTGAATCTTAATTATTAAGTCCGAGGATTCGATTGATTATTAAAAATAAATAACAATTAGGGGAAATTTACATATTACTGTAAATGAATATACAGTCATTATATTTAAAAAATTAATTTTTATTAAATCGAAGGCATAATCACTTGTTTTGCTGGAAATAGAAAAATCCTTGATGCTTAACATCAAAACTTCCGTACAATTGTAGGAGGGAAAAGGCTTTCATGTACGAAATCGCTAATTTTACATATAAAGCCAGTTACTTTCAAATACATTTTCATTAATACTAATAATATTAATGAAAACCATCCATATCAATTATACACAGTAACAATGGCCGGCCTATTTCCATGCATATTCTTATTTAATAAGAGCCTAGATTGTGCAATCACAAGATGGAGCTTTTTAATGGAGCTCGAATGCCGCATCGATTTTCCTTCTTACGTCCACATCCTAGAGTATGGATATATAGTGTCTACCAAATTGTACTTTGCAATAAAAACTCGATAGGTTTGCGCGTAACAAAATACAACCGACATAGTAATCGTTTTAAATCAATTTAAATTTTAATTTTAAATCAATCGTTTTAAATAATCAATCTAGTTATGCAGCATTATGCTGTAATATCTGTATAAATATGCAGCAATATTTTTTAAATCTTTCTCTTTCTGTTTCTTATGCTTCACAGTTCAATTAAATAACAGCATACATTTGATTATACTTTGATAAATTTTTTTTTTTCACTTTACTGCAACGCGGAATTCTGTTGTAAACAAAGCTATCCAAGTCCAAAGTGTAAACGTTATAATTACATACTTATTTCAAAAACATAGTTTCTACTAAATTATTTCACAATTATACAATTTATTTCTTTTGTATTAATATAGTATTGTAAAATTACGAATAGAAACAATTTTAATAAATTTTATATAAAATCTTAAGCTATATAATTTATATAGCTATATAATTTGTGAGTTTGAAAGGTTATTAAATTACTATCTTTATATTAATCTTATTTATTAATTGTATATATATATATTAATTTTAGGTATCAATGGATTCTTTCCAATAAATTTTTCTGCATAAATGTATAAATAAAATATTTTAAGTTTTAATAGTAGTGTAATAAATATTAGCATGTATTATAAGCATTCAAAAAGTTCAGATAATCTGATTTAATACATGATTTTAATATTATACTTTGTTTTATTTTAAATTATTTGCATATTTTTAAAAATAAATAAAATAAAAACAGTATCATTTAAAATAGATTTGCAACGTTAATTACTCATCGGACTTAAAATATCCGGTAATCGAACAGCCACCCGTTTTCTGAATGTTTATCTCTACAGCTGTAACGACTAAAATCCGTACTCAATCCTCTCAGTACTAATAGTCGAAGGATAATACAGATTATAGCCCTATTCAATCGTCAAATTCTAAAACCATTCTGAGAACCTTGAAGGGGACGAATTTTATTATTTAAGTAAAAATTTGAAATAACTAAAAATTGATGTAAAATTATATTGCATGAATTACATTTGTCGAATATTAATAATTTATTCTTGAATTAAAAATTTTTAAAGCTAATAATGACATACATAAATATTTATTATTTATTAATTTTCGGTATATGAATTCAAAAGTTTTATGTTTATGTTATAATTTTTATAAGACAAAAATTTGTATTGTATATATTACAAAAATTTTATAATTCAGATAATAATATATCATAATACGATAAGCAATCATACTATGAATACTATATAAATAAATTTAGATAAAATAATAGTTATATTAAATTAAGTCAATTATTTATATTTAATAAAAAATAAAATTTTAGAGTTTTAAAGTAATAAAATTTTAAACTTTAAATTTTAAATTTTAAATGAAAAGTCAATTAGATACTTATTACTTAGATTAATAGTACATTCGAAGTAATTCTGTTAAATTTATTTTTTTTAATTTATCTGAAATATTTTATATGTTAATTAAGACAAAAATTGAAATAATATAAATTGAAAAAAATTTTTTTAATATAAATTTTTTATATTTTTTAAATATAAAAACGCTTAAATTTTTTAAAATATAGAATATTAATTATATTAAGGATTCATTAAAACTTCGTTGTGTGATTTAAAATTCAAACCTTAATTTATTATACATTAAATAATAACTTTACTACAATGTGTTCGTAATTACATAAAACAAATGTATGCAACATTCGTTCATACAAAATAATGCAATTTAATGAAATAATATTTTTTATTATCAGTAATGTGATTATGCATAAACGTATTTGAAAAATATTTTCGAGTTGTGATAAAAATTTGATACAAGTAATTATTTTCAAAGTTATCGATAAAGTGCAATACTTTTGTATTAATTTTAAACGTACAGAAAATATTATTGATTTTCGAAATTAGTATAAATAATATGTACTATATTGATTTGTGAAGTTGAGATTGAAATTTAATAAAATTTTTAATTTTAGTCTACTGTGGATATGATGTAATTGGCTGAATTTTAAAATATTCCATTATTTTTTAAATGTAGTAATGAATTTTTATAAGATGAAATTTTAATGACACATTCAATTTATAACTAAATCATTTGCAAATATCATTCTTTCGAAATTTTAATAAAGAAAAGGTTTCATTAGTTTTTTGTTTTAAGTTTTTATTAATGAAACTCAGTAACATTCTATTTATAATTATTTATTTGTTTATAAAAGAAGTTTATTTTAAATTTTAAATAAACAACTTAAATAGTTTTATACCGTGACATCAGTATATTAATTTGTATAATTTCTTATTAATTATTTGAACAGATAAGTTTAATTCTGATATTATCTCTGTTTTCTAATATTGACTCAAATATTGAAAGTCTATTTGCTTATATAAATAGGGGCATACATCTTACTTACATAAGGATTGTCTGTAATTTATTCATTATGCAAACATAAAGTAAGTACGTTTATTTTTATTATATTCGTGTAAGTATCACATAATTATATAATTATAATTGCCGAAAATAATAATTGTTTAAATAGCGATTAATACGAAACCTAATTAATTAATACACAAGTTAGTAATTATAAAAATGTAAATATCTTATAAAAAAGAATTGTTTTTACTGTATAGAATAAAATAAATTTCCTATTAATATAATAAAGACGCTTGCTAATTAATTTTTAAGTTACTAATATATGTGTATTCTACACATTAATCAATTCATTACAGTATAAAAAGTTAATAAAAAAAAAAATTTAATTTACAAAACTTATATTAATTGGTCTGAAAAATTGTCAGTTTTGATTTACTAAAAATGTTTTATTCCAAACGTCACGGATTATTAAAATTATTGTTTTATTTGTTTCATTTATAATTATAAAATTTTATCATATACATCTTTATATTTTTATGTGTATTCAATTTAATAGGAATAATCCATTCTGGTAAATAATGAGTAAATGTTCATTATTAGTTAATTTAACATTAACACATTACAAATTTAATCTATTTATAAATAGTAATTCGCAAATTACTATTAACATTGTACATCAACATGTTTTTTTTATTGTATTTATAAACTAATAAGTATTATTAATAAATTTTTATATTTATTGTATTATATTCGTATATTGAAATAAATGTGTAAAAACACTTATTATAATTTGGTAATAATAGCATTTAAGTTATATAGACTTTACAAATCGACCTATAATAATTACGGTAATATTATTTTATAATAAATAAAATATTTTTAGAAAGATTAAATAATTTTATATTTAATCAATTCAATATTCAATAAGTTAATACATTAGAAACAAAAACATTGAGTATATATCACGTTACACTTAATAATTTTTTAGTTCAATACGAATTGTTTTAATAATGTGTAACATAATACTTGTACAAACTTTTGTTTTATTATTCTTACATTATTATTGCTGTTGCTACAATATTGCTATATAATAATATTTAATATAAATTAAAATAAATATATCATAGAATTTATAATATAAATTTTAGAGATTATAAAATTTGAAAAAGATTCAAACCTTTAACATAAAACTTTTAAATATAATAGACTTGTGTTACAATTAAAGTTTAAAATAACCTGTATAAATTACATTTAATTTAAATATATTTAGTTGTTGCTAACAAAAATAGAATAACTTTGTATCATGTCTGTATAGTACTTGTTTAGTAATCAATTTTATACTAAATGCTTATGTTTTTTATGTATTAATAATTTCAACTAATAAAATATAATATATAATATTATATTCTACTATTTCATATAGAGGTAAGAGATAGAAAAATATTATTCGGAACATTTACACTATTAAAAAAAATTTATTCTATAAATTTATAATATTTATAAATTAAAATACATTCATTAATTATAAATTAGAATGTATAAGTTTGCGCTAGTTATATATTGAAGACATAAATGGTAATATTGAATAGACTGATAAATAATAAAGAAAATGATATATTTTTACAACAAAAATATTAGTCAAATTAACATAAATTAATGTAGAGATTATTATGTTCATAATATTAAATACATAAAACTTCCTGGAATGTAATTTATTTAAAATAAGTGGAGATTATTGATTCAGATTAAAATCTAATATTATCTATACGTATTAAATACACGTGTGTGTGTAATTGAATATCTGCGGGTGTATATATATATATTTTAAACGTATAAAATTTTATATTTAGTAATAAGAATTAAACAGTTGAATACGTATGTTTTTAATGATAAAACTTTTTAAAGCAATTATTTCGTACAAAAAATTTCCATTTATTATGGAATGAATTATATAATAAATAATACATGAAAATAATTGAAGAATTCACATCAATTTTTATACATTTATTTTCATTTAATAATTAAAAATCACTTATAGTATATTTTATTATTATTTCTGACCATTCTAATATTATTTTTTACAATATTCCTTTATTTAATTTATTAATTTATAAACTTAAATTAAAACTTTGTATTTATTATTTAAATAATTATTATTGAATGTATCATTTTTATACATATATTATAATATATTTATTTATATTTATAATTCATATATTTATAATTTATAATTCATTTTCAATTCTAATCTAAGTAAATTAATATTTTTAATACTTTGAATAAATGATAAATATATGGAAAGAAAAGAGTGAAACAGAAACAAAATGAAATTAAAAAAGAATTTATGTTGAAAGCTCAAACATCGAATACGGAACCATGTTATAAATTTAATGTTTTGTAAGTACGTGTTTGTAGTTACTTCACAGGAGAGTCAACTTTCCAGATCCGAAACCACGCCTCACAATCAAAATCCAATATCGGGATTGGTGGAATGTAGAGTACCTTAAGTAAGGGCGGAGTCATCTGACCAGCATCATATCCAAGCCAATGTGTTATGGCTCTCTTATAGATCAGTCTTTGATTCAAGCTAAACTTCAAATGATCGTTGTTGAATTACTCCTAGTACATTAAACGATATGTCACATCAAAATATATAATTCTCAGGTAAACAATAATTACTATATTTTTATTGTAATTGAGTATATTTTTAAACATTAAACCACAATTTTTAATCCGCAAATCACTTTTCACTTTACATTCATTATTCAAACGAATAATAAATAAGTTCTGTTAGTTTCGTAATTATTATTAAAATTATAGATAACTTTATTCGACGAAATTAAGCTATTGAAATCAGAAATTAAACGGCTATATATGGTAATTAAATTTAACACAAACAGAATTTTAATAAATATTTAAAGTTAAAATCAAACAGAATTAATATTTAAAAAAATTAAATAATAAAACTTTTACAAAATAAACATTGACATATGAAATGTATATTTATCATTGCATTAATATTATAATTAATTAATATTATTGCATTAATATTAATCAAAAACGTAAATAATTTCTTATCGGTATTAATTAATTAATTTCATAGATTTTTACTAGTGTTTGTACATAATTGATAATAATTATAAGTGTATATCATTTTACTAAAAATAATTTGAAACATTAAATATCTAAAATTTTGAATTAAAATAACATTAGTTTTTATTTTATATAAGTTTGTTAATACAATAAAAACCGTAGATTATTTCATATATTTATAATACAAATACATGAATTAAAATGGTAAACGATCATTATTTAAGATTTTGAAATCCTAGGCAAATTTTTATTATCATTATTATTATATCAATTTTAATATTAATATTTTTTCCTTTTACAATTTTTTTAAGCTAGATAAAGAAATTCTCAAGTAAAATTTATTTATAACATTTTATTTATATTTATTTTCTTACAAAATGATTATCATCAAATTTTTACTATGATTACTCGCTATTAATAAAATTGTAAAATAAATGTTATTAATATTATAAAATTTAAATAAAATTAAATTAAATAAATTAAAAAAATTTAAATAAAATTAAATTAAAATTTATATTTTATAACTTTTATTAAATTAATTAACATGAGATTTGTTTTTTTACAATTATAGTTAAAATTAATAATCAGTTATTAATTGGTTAGACTTTGAAATAAGTAATATATTAACTGATGAATACCGATAATTTGAACATAATTTTAAAATGAACATAATCTTAATTTTTAATATGATTAAATGATCTCGAAATCGTTATTCTATTATTGCAGTTGTTCTTATACTTGTACTCAATGTTATCGCCGGAGTATATTTTACACTAATTGTATTTATATTATATAAAAGTATATTTTATACAAAGAAAAAATAAATAAATAAATAATTTGATATTATAAGCAAGAGAAAATAGGTATTCAAAAATAGAATTCTTTTGTGAAAGTTGAGATTAATGTTAGAATTACACAATAACAAATATAAAATTTTATTACGTATTCGATTTTTAAATTCCAATTAAATCATATTATAGTTTTGGTAGCGACTTTTAAGGGTTTTTGTATACCAAAAATTTATTTAAATGTAGTCAGAAATTTTTATATACAGCTTGCCTTTTATTTTATAGAATAATTTAATAAAATAATTTTTTACTTTAATTTAAATTTATATTGACATCATAGATACATAATATAATGATTTTGATTTAAGTTTTGATATACAATATTAATTGATGTTTTATAAATGATAGAGAAATAAAGTATTATTTTTTTATAACATTTATTTTTTATAATATTTAAACAACATGGTAATTGAATTATTAACAGTATACAAAAATCATAATTATTTTTAATAAAAACAGTTAATAAAAATGATACCAGATTGTCAAACATACATAATTATTATAATATGAAATTTTATACAGATTTTATTAGTATTTATTAATATTAAAAAAATTTTTATGAATTATGTATAAATATAATTATAAATTAAAATTTTTTAGATATTTTATTGTAGAAATAGATAGAAATATTGTAGAAATAGGAATAGAAATTAATATTGCATTTTAAATTAGGTTATAAATACAAATTATTTTGTGTTTCACAATAAGTTTTAGAAAATGAGTTAATTTTAAAATTAATATGCTTGTTATATTATTTCATAATTTTTTAATACATAATGATTTAAATATACTTAATGCAATCTATTTATTTTATTTTTCGTATTTCTTTCTTTTCATCTTCAAAAAAATTCATTAAAATATGAAATTCATTATTACTTAATTTTTACTTCAATAAATTTTTTTAATTACATACACTTAGTGTTTCATTCTTTTTTTTAATTTTTTAAATTAATTTATTTAATGCTTTTCTACTATTAATAGTGAATTATAATAAAGAATTATTTATTATGTGATATAAAACAAACTTTCTTTATATTAATTGAATTTAATATATGTGTTTAATGTGGCAATATGAATATGAATATGAATAATTTATTAAGCTTAAATTTTGTAAACATTTTCGTAAACATAGTATTTTTAAAAATTTTACATTTCTAAATTGTAAATATAGAATTAATATAAGAGATTCGTTAATATAGCTATTAATAAATTTTATTAATTTTTAAATACATAAATGAATTTAATATATATATTATGCTATATACAAAAGTATCATTATATTCTATTTCAATATTTTAGTAAACGTATATAAGTATCTTATGGAAAATTAATTAAAAAATATACCTTTTTTATAAAATATAAAGAAGTTCATTTAATTCTTTTTCTTGTTGTCGTATGTCATATCAATTTTTTTTTTAATAAATTACAATAGAAATATTAGATTAAATATTGCATTGAAATAACAAAAAATTAATAAGATATTAAATTAAAATTATTATACAACTAAAAAAATTGTTTTATTGTAATGTTATAGATTATGTTTATTCATATTCATTTATAGCTTCAATTTGTAAATATAATTTACGTTCATATTTTTTATATACTAATGTAAAATATAAGTAAATAGAAAATTAGATAATTCTTGAAGCTGAATTATTTTCAAATTAAATTATTGTTATAAATTTATTTATCTTATTACGTATTATTATTACTTATTATATTCACATACCGTTTTGAGAAATAAGATTTATCCTTCTAAAAAATTTAAAAAAAAGGAATATTATGCATAGAACCAGTAAAGTGTGATATTATAAGGGCGCATTACAAAAGAGATAAGTCTCGATTACATGTATAGTATTATAGTATAGTATAGTATAACAACGAAATAAATTGATTGTCGATTCACGAGTATTAGTAAACTAGTCTCATGGGAATGAGACAAGGGAATCATCTGATCCCCACTCCCTTTAAAAATTTATTTTAAAAAGTTTATTTAGTCTACAGTAGGTTTTTAGAAGTTTATTGAACAATCATTACAAATTATGTATTGTTTAAAATCGTCAATAAAAATAATTTTCGAATGATTGCGATATCAATGTATTTATACAAAATGTTTATTATTTAAGATTTAATATTATTTAAGACTTATACACTATTCGATTAAATAAAATAATTTTCTTATATACATAAGTTTCAATTCTCTAAATGTATTAAATATTTTATTAATGTTATCAAGCTTTTATTTCGGTTCAACTGTATATATTATTAAGTTTAAATGTATCTTCAATTTTTTCAAAGATAAAAATAATTGTATAAAATTTCGATTCACTCCATGATACCTGATTGATGAATAATATTTGCATTTAAAAATATTTTTTATAAACTAAATATAACAAATAGCATTATTTTTATGGTTAATATTTTAAATAATTTGATTATAAAATTTTAATAGATGCAAATTTTTTGGATATTAAATATTACATAAATTTTAATGGTTCTATATAAATATAAAAGCAGCTAAAGATTTATATATTTTAATCAAACTATTGTAAAAAATATAATGCTTTGTCTAGTAAAATCATATCATTTTTAAATCAAATTTATTAGAAATATAAAAATATTGGTAAAATATGAATATAAGAAAAAGTATTATTTTATCTTTTTAATATTTTAATAATAGAAATCTGGTAGCTCATTTCGTAACTAAGTTTCTTTTCTTTATATCTCTAGAGAGAAGAATGAACAAAATACTACTAAAAACGTCCCTAGAGTCAACGAATAGGGATGATTCAATTTGACACCCTCCTCGTACTTAACTAAAACAGTAGCATCAGTGCTTATTTGCCATGACATAATCTATAGCAATAACAGATTTCCCAATCTACCCTATCAGTCATTCAAATTAAATTCCCATCTACCGTGAAATAATAATATAAGTAAGAAACAATAGTGAAATAAATAACACAAGACCTTTTTAATAGAATTATAAAGAAAAATTTGAAAATGAGAATAAATAACATGGATTTGAAATTGCAATGCAAAAATATGTTAAACTGAATTTATAATTAGTAATATAGGATTCAGATTTAAAATAAGAATTTCTATTCATATTTGAATTTCAATTTTATAAAATCTTATAAAGTTTTACTGTATTCCGAACTAATTCAAGTATAATTTCTTTTAATTTTGTTATATATTTTAAATTAGTTATTTTATTTTAGTTTAATAATATTAATTTATTCACACTTATTGTTAGAAAATGTTCGAAATTTTATAGCAGTAAACTAGCCTTGCACGTTCTAAACATCTGATTTTTGTTTAATATTGTTAACAATGTCTACTTATCATTACTATAAACATTTTTTAAAATAGTTTCGTATACTAAAAATGTACACTATAACTGTTATTGTATATACTTGATAGTTTGAAGAAAATTTACCTATGTCCAAATTTATCTTTATTTAAACAAATAAAGATTTTTAAGTGACGTACCTATCTATGATTTAATCGCCTAAGTGGTGTCTTCGAAATTCTTCGAAACTTAATTAATATCGATTACGCGAGGTAGTGGTTCAAATCCAATTAATACAGTCAATTACCTTGGTGCAATGATTAAAAATAACACTTTATAATTACAATTGAAATAATAATGCGTACATTAAAAAATTGTAAATATAAGAGGCATAATTAGAAGAGTAAACGAAGAGAATACGAGTGAAAATCAGGAGCTTATTTTTGTGTTTATACTATAAATTCTTTTGAGCGATGTGAAAACATGTTTAATTTAAATGCATTATGCAGATCAGTTTGTATATAAAAAATAAATGACTTGTATAATGTTTAGTGAATTACTTTTCCTCAACACGTTTTAATAAAAAACACGCACTATTTACTACCTATTTTAAGTTAATTTACGATTTCTTGGTTTTGTAAAATTATAATATTTTGTAAATCATATTAAATTATGGCGATAAAACATCTATAATGATGATATAATCATCAAACTTTTGATAACTATAACACATATATTGTTAGACCTAATGTTATATATTGAAGAGAAAATTTACAAAAATTTCAAAAGTCAAAGTTTTACAGTTAAAGTGATAATTTCCTCTAATATAAGTAAATATAAGTTCGACTAATTAAATTCATTTTAGTTTAATTAGTATTATCATGTAAACATGTAATAGCAAAATTAAAAACATTCGTGATCCCTGGTGAATAATTTAGAAGTGTTTGTTTTAACAGAATTGGCTGATAATAAAATTTCAATCATTCTGATGATCAGTCAAATTTTTAAATTACGTAAATGATATACTAGAATAGATAAAATATAGTAATCTAAAGCACGAAAATAAGTTATAAAAATCATTGAAATAAAAACTTTAAATAAAAAAACGAATTTCTAGTAAAGTTTACATAATCTAATATGTTTATATTACCTGTAACGAGTTGCGAATTGGCAATAATGAATTCAAAAAATAAAAAATTGCAATACATCTTAAAATTTTCATGTTTTTCCAATTTTTCATGTCAATATTACGCAATTAATATAGATTTAAATAAATTTTGTGAAGCAACTGAAAACATTTTTATAGTATACATTATGTACACTCAATATAAAGAGAGAACATCATAAATATCATATTACATATAATGTAAATAATCTGTCAGATGCTATTTCATGGAGTTAGTTTTCGTAAAAACTCAGTTAGTCCACAGAAAGGTATAAAGAAAATAATTTCATATAATCCCATATAATAATCCCATACTAAGGTAATTATAAATTACAAATAAATAAATTAATTATAAATAAATAAATCCAGATAGTAATCAATATAAATTAATCTCCATTAATATTATCAATACTTAAATTTAACGTTTTTAATATTTTTTTAATCTAATATCTTATAATCAAAAATTAAAAATATAACGAAAAAAATAGTATTTTAAGTAATCGCTTGTATTTTATAGTCTAATTTAGATTTTTAAATATTTTCCTACATGGGTATGACTAAAATACAAAAATATAATTCAAGACATAAAAAAATGATACTAGAAAAAACTAAATAGAAAAATATTCTAAGTAATATTTAAAAAATAAATAAATCGTTTTCGTGACAATGTTTTAATAATTATAGATAATCTTTATTAATAAATTAATATTTTACAGTATATTATATATTTTTAAATTTTCCGTATATTTACAAATAACATGCTTTTTTTAGAGGAATAATTTAATACATATATTGAAATTTCAAATAACTACTTATGAGTTTATCATACAAAATCATATTCAAAATTTACTATTGCAAATCTTGAGTAAGTTTAAAAAGTGTAGTAAAGTGTATTAAATTAAAAACTGTTATTATTTATTCATTAAAATCAAAATTTTAAATTACGTTATTTATTTTATATTACAATTAATTTTGAAAAAGTATCTATTTAAAAAATCTATTATTAACATACTTTTGATTAAAGGAAAGAATAATATATTATAATTTATGTTCATTAATATATTAAATTTTAAAAAAAATTTTAAATATTTTTTAATTGTGTTTAATGGGCTTATATTAAAATTATTATATCTTGATCCTACCGAATAACAAAATTTCTATCCCTAAATCTTCTATATCTAATCCTAAATAAATGTTTATTATAACTATCGCCACGAGTCGTATTGGAATTATTGCTGTTTAATATTGAACCTATTACCATTATTTCGATTTATTATACATTACTACATATCGATTAATAAGACAAATCTTTGTAGTTAAGAATGTTGCTTATTGCTCTTAACAAGTTGTATAAAATGATACCCGAATTGTGACCATTGCGTGCTAAGCTAAATAAGACATATACGACGAAAACAATACATGAGTAACTGCATATTATCTTTGATAATTACAACGGGGAGGGAAGTTGGGGTTGCTGCCCACACCCGCGGACCATCCAGCGAGGGGAGGGGATGAGCGGGGCCGGCGAGCCCGTTTCCCGACCCAATGTCCGGGGAAACCCGCGAGTCTAGAACCAATTGCGGGGGGAGGGAAGTTGGGGTTGCTGCACGCATCCGCGGACCCTCCAGCGTGGGGAGGGAATGAGCGGGGTGGTGAGCACGCTTCCCGGCCCAATGCACCGGGCCAGCAAGAGCGAAGCGCGCCAAGCACCGGGGGCAGGGGAGCAGGATAAGGCAGGAAGCGAGTGAGTCCCGGAAGAGAGGGAAGGCCGACTCAAGCCGTAAGGAAAACCCTGAAGGGGATTGGAGGAAAAAGAGAAAGTGAAAGAGGCTTTCCCAGAGGGAGCGACGATATCGATGGCATGGGGCGGGGCAGTACCTTTCTAGCTCTTGCAAGGAAAAGATTAGCGCGTCCGCCTAATTGATAAGCGCGCACACCTCGTCGAATTAAGTTAACGACGAGCACAAGGGCGAGTGTGGTGTAAGGAGCAGCGTGCCCCAAACGCAAGACCACGAGCCGTGCCCACATACGCTAGTGCACCTCCCGACCTAGTAACCCGCACCTCGGACGACGTTGCCACATCCGGGCAGAGACCCGGAGCACGGCGCCGTTGCTAGCAACCGCGAGAAGTTGCGAGGCAACGTCGCATCGGATCGTGGTGAGGTGCTGTGAAAGGTAGAAGAGGGAGCGTCGCCGTAGCAACGCTATCATAAAGGACGCGTCGACCGCCATCTTGGAAACGCCTGACGTCAGCAGTGACGTCAGCATCCATCAGATGCAGTGCCACCCCGACAAGGGCAACTGACGTCACGACATCGATGCGCACACCGCGAGTGTCGTGGCGCAACTGAAGACGACGACGTACGGCGAGAGGAGCATCGCCACGTCGCCTTAGGAAAGGCGCGGAAAATTCAAATTCAAACTATTGGAGTTTGTAATTGAGGCTTGCTGGCGCCGCGCGCGATATGTGAATTGCGCGTAAGTAGCAACGGCTTGCGTGAATTAAATATAAAACAATAATTGCGTACTCGTCGGCTTTCGGATTCCGGGATAGTAACCGGCGGCCCGCCCCTGAATCGTCGCTGCGTCAGGTTAAGAAAACTTTTACGGTCATCCGATGCATCCTTTGTACATCATAATGAGAAAAAAATGAACAAAACGCAAAAATTATATAAAGTACTTCATTGGATAACGAATCTGATTGATGCCCCCTCCCTCATCCTACACGTCCCTCACCTCCCATCTCAGTGCGTAACAGTCACAATTCGATATTTGAAAACAAAAATCCATTGTGATAAAAATGCAACTAGCATTAAGTGTATATAACTAAATAAAAACAATTGAGTTGAAGACACAGAATATTATCATATAGTATATAGATGGCTACATAGTGAATATCAAAACCCCATTAGTTTTTCTTGTTCGTTTAAATACTTCATGTTTATTTAAATGATAAATCATTAATCTAAATCAAAGTCCATTATCTCTGACGATAGAAATCCTGGATTAATGGAAAACCACTATTATTGAATAAAATAAGTAAAATTTTTGTAATCTTAAAAATAAAACTCATATAATAGAGACCATAAATATAATCGATGCTAACTCATGAATTTCCTGAAAATAGACATAAATATAAATAATGGTTTAAACTATACGTTTCTTTTTCACTTACTTATCTGCATATTTATACTCAATTTTTCTTACGTCTAAATATTACAAATAGTAAATTAATATAATATTATATTGATAAATTATATTTTAATATTCTTTGGCTCGTAAACTAGACATTTAAACACTCCATTCGCCCATAATATATTAATCTATGTTCTTTTATATATAATAAAATAGAGAAATCTTATCACAAATTAAACAATTAAATTTACCATTTGAATTTAGAATTTTACTAATATTTTTAAATGATAACAAAAATTCCAAAAAAAAATTTATTAAGCATTTGTAATTGAAAACTTCAGTCTCCATAAAAAGATAATAAAAACTATACTTAGAAATTTTATTTATTTGAAATACATTATGCATGGACAATTTAATAAAATCAATTATTACAAGAAATATAAATATTAATAAATTTAAATATAAATATATATCAAAATGTTTAAATATTCCGAATATATATCAAATCATCTATCAATATTAAGATTTATAAATAATAAAAAAAATATTTTTTTATATTTGAAATTTTCAAAAATACTGGAATTATATGATACATCATATACTTTTTCAAATTCGTTAAGTTCCACATTTGCTTTTAAAAAACCAATTATGTATGAAAAAAAGGAAATTACAAATATTAATAATAGTTTTTTCAATTTGGTCTTTCATCAGATTTAAGAAATTTAAGGTTAAGTGTTTGCCGCCAGTAACGTTATTAAAAATGATTTGGTTATACAGGTTTTGGCACTTGTTGACTTAATGACGTGCATTCGCTCTTCTTTTTTTTTTTATAAATAAAATAACGATCATTTTTAATCTTCAATGTGGTGTTTTATACTTACGCGGATTAGTTATCAACAACGGTTATAATAAATACGAGAGTAAATACAGCAATGTATTTTTTAATAAAAGTACACTATTAATACATAAACCTTTTAAATAAAGTGTAACTGATTTTAGGTTTTGATAGGAGGGAAAATATTTATATTAGATTCTGATTCAATTTATTGTTATTAAATCTGTGCGAAAATAATCTTTTAAGCATCCATATACCTTTGGATCTGTTGAAAATCAGATGGATTTTCTGGAATTGAGTTAAGTCTCGGTTGTGCGCTATTCCACGAAAATTCACTAGATTTAGATAATAACAAAACCCATTATTTACTGGATTAATATAACGTTTAATATAACCTAAACATTAGGTTTTAAAAACCTTTAAGAGAAGTATTTATTTATCTCGGCCTATTTTAATGAAATGGGCCAATATATTGAAAGTTTATAAATAATTATCACAATACCTATTATATAAATAATTAATTAAAAAACTATTTTATAAATTAATAAATAAAAATCTAATTTAAGTACATTTGAGATTGACAAAAGTATAAGATTGGACCACATAATCTAAATGTAGAGCAAATAAATAGTTCGAAATTTGAAATGATAAAAACATCGGTCATTTTATTTTTATCACTTTTTACTATTTGCGCGAGAGAGTGGTGTGGGTAGCGGCATTCAGACAACGAAGTCCATGTGTTGTCACCAACTGAGCGTATCCAAAGGTGATACCGAAAAAGGCGAATGGCTGTAACCTAGTGGCGCGTCCTTGACCCCGTAGGCAGCGGTCTCCTCGTATTGTCAAAATCTTGATTAAAGCGTAGTGCCAGAATTATTGAACAGCAAATTGTTGCGGAAGCATTAGTTTGAGACCCGATCAATAGCATCGGTTTTCATTTCATCAATTTCGCATAGTTTTCCGTCGTAGTTAATAATATATTCTTGCAGCTTCCGAAATTGAAATATTTAACAATATTTTAAACCATATTTACAGCATAATATGAGTTAATATTAATTATACGATATATTTAAAACTATTATATCTTCTAAAATCTTTATAACTCTAAAAATGGTTTATTTAATAATTTATATTTACATTATTATATAAATCATAAATAATCTATTAATATAATAAGCAATATATGCTTAAACAATTATTAGTATTTAATATGTACACGAATCATAATAACTTTTAAAAATTTTTAAAATATAAAAACAATATTTAATACCTTGTTATCTTTTAGTATGTTAATATTCTTTATTTCTTTCGTCTTTATTAGAAACAGGTACAAAGACATATTGATGAGTATACAACATAAAAAATGTAATACAGCAATCAAATTGACTTATATAGATATAAAAGTTTGTATATATATATATATTTATAACAAGAATATAAGAAAAAATTGATCCATAAATTGCAGCTCACAACATTTGTTTTATACATGATGTAATTAATTTTTCTATAATACTTTTTATATTTGAAAATGGAAACTACGGTAGTGCTACCAAAGATAATTAAAAACTCTTCAGAATCAACTGAATTACAAGTCAAATTAAATCAGGTATTTTACATAATTTTTTTATATTAAATTTTATAATCATAATATCATTTTATTTCAACAAATTATTTATATATACCAATTTATTTTATAATTGTAAAGTAGTATCTCTTTGATAAGATTAACTATATCAAGTATAATAAGACAAGAATTTACAAAAAAATAAATAATCTATTATTGTCTTTTAATAAATTTATTAAAATAAAATAAAAATTATGCGACTGACTCTTCATCTAACATGATAAAATTATTACAAAAAATTTAGGATAATTAACCGTGACATAACTACTATTAAAAATTGTAGGTAGTTCTTATTTTAGAATTTGTGAGATATATATTTCTCTAAATAAAAATTAGATAAATCTAATATACATTATACAAAAAAAAGTGATGACAAAACTTAAAACGATTGTTCCAAACGATTCATAGCGGATGAAGGATCTGTTTCGAAAAACTTTCTCAAATTAAATTTTTACTTGGGTACTATGCCGAAAGACATTAAGATCAAAATAAAGAATTAATTATGTCCTGTTATAGCGTAAAACTTGTTTCAAGTTAAAAATGAAAAAAGCTATACTACAGAATATTTTCTTTAAAAAAATAGGTTTTCTTAATGAGCCATAATAGAAGTGTTGAGAAATATCTATCGTAAAGGTTATTTTATCAGGACTTTTCGCATCTCAGTACGTTGACGCAGGCAGCCAATCAATGAATGTTAACTGACGGAAATTTACCCTGTAATTTTTAGTACTAGTCTTTCTTGTTATTGATTTTGTCTCATCTTTAACGAAAAATTAAATGTTAGAAATATAGAAATTTATTTTTCTATAATATTAGAAGTTATATGTATGTAAACATTTTTACGAATAATACAATTTTTATATTAACTACAAAAAAATATTAGTATTATTAAAATACATACTTTTTTTATTTCTAGGAGTTGAAAGTGGGAACTGTTTGTTTATATGGTGTTCACATTGTTTCATTAATCATTGAAAGCCAAGAAAGACTATGTTTAGCACAAATTAGTAATACGCTACTAAAACAATTCAGTTACAATGAAATACATAATAGACGTGTAGCTCTTGGTATAACGTGTGTGCAGTGTACACCTGTACAACTAGAAATTCTTCGACGAGCTGGTGCTATGCCAATGTCTTCAAGAAGATGTGGTATGATAACTCGTCGGGAAGCAGAACGTTTATGTAAATCTTTTCTTGGTGATAACGCACCACCAAGGTAAATGCTCTGTATTGCACATATTAATCAATTTTTTGCAAATAATATCAAATTTATTTCATTAATTACAAAAAAATTTACTTTTATCTTAATAGATAGATATAATTAAAATTGTTTTAATAAAAAAATATCAAAATATATAAATCTGAAAATTTTATAACTTAATAAAGACAAAAACTAAATTTCCTTTATTTCTATTATTTGTAGTATTTTCGAGTGGTTTCAATTAGTTAATAATCTCTGCTATAAACTTTAATTCATATATTTATAAAAATAATAATGATTTAACAAATATTTATACATCAATATTTCTGTTCATTAGTTTGAATTTCACATAATATATTGTTTTGGAACTATTACTCAATTTTGTTAATCTATCTTTTTATAAAATATTAAATAAATTCTATTAAAATTAAAATAATGTAGCTTTACTTTTCATGAAATTATAATTAAATAAATAAAATTAAATGTTAAATTCTCAAAAAATGCAATATATATATATTTTTTATATTTATTAATTAGATTCTAATATTTATTTTTATATAAATATTTTTTTTAATATAAGTTCACTACTAAAATAAAACAAATATTTTAAATACATTGTACAGTGTTATCAGTCCAAATATAAATCTGGCGTGTAAAATCATTTATTTATGTTGTTTCACGCATTTAATTGTTTTCAAAACATTAAAATTGGCGGAAGTAGGTCAAGAAACCGCATGATTTCAAAACACATGACTCTCACTATATAGTAGTGGTGTAAAGGTTATTACATGTGGTGGCGGCGATGTATCTAGGACTAACGGTGTAACTAGGCGGTTTGCTGATACAGCGTCGTGTATTTGCGACATGGATGTTGAGATATTTAGGCTACGATGTCGTTGGAGATGTAGATGCGTAGAGATGATTACGTGGATGTGGTGGCGTAGACGTGGTAATGTTTACCGAGGTATGTCGGTTTTTTGTTTGACGCAATCTGATCTGATCTCGTTCATCATCGATTCCACTACTTCCGTGTGGATCTCGGCATATTCATCCAGGCCATCCACTTGTGAGCGTCCTCGCGGCTCCCTTCCGCGTTGACCGATTAGTGGTGAACTTTTAATACTAGTTTTCTTTTTTTATTTTCGCGGGCCTTAACTCAGAAATTTTTTAAATCGATTTTTAGGAAAGACAGGAAGATGCGGCATATGAGATACATCAACATTCCATTTTTTCCCATTTATATGTATAATAAGCGATTGTTTTTATCTGATTTTTTATATTATTAGAAAATATATTAATTAAAATATAATTTATTGTATGTATGTTAGTATGAAAATTTAAAAAATAATTTAAATACATTTCAGATTACCAGAGGATTTTGCATTTATGGTTCATCATGAATGTGCCTGGGGTTGTTCTGGTGCATTTGTACCTGCACGATACAATAGTTCACGAGCTAAATGTATAAAATGTTCTATTTGTGGATTATTCTTTTCTCCAAATAAATTCATTTTTCATTCACATCAATCTGGAAAAAGTGATAAATACATTGAGCCAGATGCAGCTAATTTTAATTCTTGGCGACGTCATATGAAATTATCTGGCGAACCACCAGATGAAATTGTACATGCCTGGGAAGACGTTAAGGCTATGTTTAATGGTGGAACTCGTAAGCGTATTTTATCTAATTCACATAGTTGTAACACATCAAATATATCAGAAAAACGTAGGCGGCTACTACCACAAATTACTTCAGTATCTGTTCAAAGTTCATTGCAGAAGCCGACTTCTTTTGTAACATCTATTTCTGAAATTGAGCAGCCTGAAGTATCTCCTTTTTCAGATTTAAGACTACGATTATCTGGTAATAATGCCATTGATTATATGTGGAATCAACCGCAACAAATTGCTGTTAATGATGGAACTAAAACCCCTGGCTTTTCAATTTTATCTTACCTACCATGGTTGGCCAAGCGGAACTCCATTATTTTTCCTAGTAAATTTGTTAAAATAAATTTCTGAATTAGTTTTTTAATTTAATTATTATAATTTTCATTAAATAATTTCTTTTGTATATAATGTAGTCTACATCCATAGAATTTTGTTAAATACTTTTAAATTTTAATTATTACTTTTCAGGATTTATTAAAGCATTTTACATCATATTCTATACTAGTATTATTTAATTTATATTATTAAACTTTTTTTATATATACTATTAAATCAATTTTAAATATAATTCTGTTATTTCCTATTGTATATAAGCTATCTTCTAGAATTTTCTACTAACTCTGCAACTCATTCTTAGTCCAATTTATTCACGACTTACGTCGTATCTATATAACAACGCCACCCAATTGGAATGATTACAGTATATTCAGACTACAAAAGTGCTACTTGATTTAATTTACGACAAATTACTGCTCGGTTAATATTCTATACGGTCAAAATTTATGCTAAACTCTACCACAGACTGTTTTAAATATTCTTATCACTAATTTCTAACAATTGAATCTATACCGGTTAGTAAATAATCCTCTTCGATAGCTTCTTTCTAAAGATCTTCGAATACGTGATACAAAGCTCTTATAAATGTAATAATAATAGTAAAAAATTGTTTACCATTACATAAATAGCAAACATTCCCCGTCATCATTTTACATCCTTTCCCCCACTTTTTCTCTGTCTTCTTTATCAAACATTTTTTACATTTTTTATCAAAATTATTACTTCGTCCAACTAAATTGTTGATGAATAAATGCTGCTAATATTAAATGTGTAATATTAAACAATATAATATAAATAATATTTTTCCTGTGTGTATATGTATCTATAATATTTGTAACTATTGAACACAGCGTTTGAAAGGAAGTTTTTTTATAAAACAGTTAAAATAAGATTACTTAAAATATACATTTTAAACGATTAATATTAAATCATATATAAATAATTAAAACGATTTCTCTTAAATTTTTTTAAGAAAGGAAATTCACATTTTTATATTGTTGTATCATCTTTCCTAGTCCATTTAACAGTTTCTTTTCCAAAGCTTCTATTTATTAAATATTCTTCTTGGCCTTCTTTGTACCTATCCTTAAGAATGAATTTTATAATTTTAATTTCCAAACTACATCTGAGTGTTTATAATATAAGATCGCGTGAATAATTTTCTGAGAAATTTTCTTGCTTGATCTAATAATTTCGAATGACAATACTTAAGAATAAATTTTTATGAAAAAATAATGATTTTCGAACTTACCAATCATAAATATCCTAAAATATGATTCCCACAATAAATTCAAATAGTTTTGTTTACCAATTATCTTTTTGACATGTATTTTTGTTAATTAATGTCTTTGGCATCCTCCATATTTCAGATTTGTTAAAAAAATTTTGTATAATATGTACTTTGCTATTACGATTCGTTCCATAGTACTTATTAGTATTTTCATTACTTTTTTAACAAATTACTTCAAATTGTTTAAAAAAACATATTTATATGAATATAAATTTTAAACGTTTTTATTTATATATTTATATTAATACACTATTCTTATATATTAATTTAAAAAAATATAATAAGGGTTTCTTATAAATATTTTTCTTGCTACCTGAAATTCTTTATAAATATTTATTACATTTTTTTACTTACCACTGTATAGATGTATAGCACAGTTAACAAGGGTATGTTACCTCGCAATCTTTTTATTGAATCGAATTGTTTTTGTAATAAATATTTCGTTGACTAATTGTATTCCTCAATATTTATTTAGAAAACTTGTTTCAATATTAATTAGTTAAGTTAATTAAAATAAAAAAAATATATATAATCTGAAGAGAAAATAATATAAAATATCATGTATTTTTCGTAATTATTACAAAATTATAAATTATATAAATTATAATTTATAATACAAAATATAAATACATTTATATATACATATACATTTATATTTATATTTACATTTTATATTTATATTTATATATACATTTATATATACAAAATATAAATTATAAATTATAAATTATATAAGGTTGTATATAAATATACGAATTAATTAGATTTAAATACTTATTATAAGTTGTTTCCCTTGTTTCAAGTATAATGAAAATAATAAATTTAAATTTTATTTTTATAAATATTTACTAATAATAATAATTATTCTTAGCTATAAGAGCTCAAAATATTTTACACTTGCTGTAAAAACGTGGCGTTTTATATAATAATGAGTAATGAATAATCGAAATTTTGATAATTTTTAATAATATTATATTAAAAAATAAAAACGTTATTTATCTTATGTCTTATAAAGTAAATATAAAATTTTACATTAAATTATTATATTAAAATATTTGAAAATATTGCTTTTATTTACAATTTCAAATACAAAGCAATTTCATTAAAATTCTTTAAAGATTCAAAATATAAATGAAAATAATAACGAAATAGCTTCTTAATATAATATTTCTTAATCAAATATTCTTTATAGATATCTAGAAATATGAAACATAAATTTTATTGATATGTGAATAAATATTTAATTTTTGTGTTCTTGCAGATTCTAATTTTCTGATTTGACGATTATTTAAAATAATAAAATTAATTTAAAATTAAAGTAAAATCTATTTATAAATTGAATTATTATTGTATTATCAAAATCATTTTAACGAATTAACGGATCTAATTTATTTAATATGTAAAGAAGAAAAAACATTTAAGAATTAATAAATTTTCTATTATAAAGGAAATTCTTTAGAAAATGAAATCAATAACAAAATATTTTATTAATATTCAAATTTTCTTTAACAATATGTACTGAAATTTCCACATATAAACAATAAAATATTAATTTAATTAAATTAAAATATTTACTTTAAATAATTAGTTATAAACTTTTGTTTTAAAATTCTGCATCCTTTTTTATTAACATTATAACATCTTATAATGCAAATAGTATTTTTGGTTCATTATTGTATTTAACCTTAATTTCTTAATGTTAAAATGTATCTGTTTATTAATAATATTTCAATTTTTACTCGTCTTGAGATACAAAAAAGTTATGTAGTTTTATTTTTTTTACTAGGGAATGTAGAAAATAAATTCAAAATGTAAAATAAAAACATTAAAAAATTTTATTTTCTTACAGTTAATTTTAATCAAAATTACAAATATTAAATGTTGCAATATACTAAATAAAATAATAAATTAAAATAGGTGCTAAATTATGACTAAACAATATCTTATATTATTCTAGTAACTATATAGCTACTGCCCCTGTTTATTATAAAATGAATGATTTTTCTCATTATTAATGAGCATTTTGTATTTATTTTTTTCACTTTAATCGTATGTACTATTGTTTTACAACGTTTGCATTATACTTAAAATAGTGGGTGCTGGCATTGTTTTACATTTCCTTTTATAATATTTCATAATAAGTGTTAAATTTTGAAATATAAATTTTTACGAACTTGGAATGTCTTCAGATTGATGAGTTCGAGAAGGAAGAGGGAGGGTTTGTACAAATAAAAATCATTGGTTTTCGTCTAACTAAATAATCTATAACGTAATTCCCAGACATAAAAAACCTTTATTACGTTATATACTTTGTATAACAATCGCACATGATCGCGAATAGGATTCTGTTCAGTTATAGATGAAGCTCTATTTTTTAAAATTCTAATTATTGTCAGTGCGCATTAGTTAATGGCAAAGCTCCTAACGCATGGTGGAGGCCTCTCTAAGTGGACTTAGTAGAAATCCATCTTATTAAATCAGATAGTCGAACCTAAAATGCCACAAGCACTTATGCTTTAGTAGGCAGAATAGCCTGGCTGCTTTTTAATGTCAGTTAACAAAGGGCTCCAAGTACCATAATAGAATAAACCAACTGAGCTGATTAACACAGTCCGTTATCATTGAGCTGAGTACGAAAGCTCTAAGTACCATAAACGATATTTGCTTCAAGTAAAAAGATAACCTTAGAATGTCAAACCTTTTCCTCTATGGTATTTGTAACTCTCTTCGAAAATATCTGTAAGGCTCTTCCTTTTTGGTTTTATCCATTGTTTCGAGCCACCCATTTTTCACTGTTCTTAAATTATTCATATTTTTTTAAATTATTCAGTTTTTTCTTATTCTCAATCTAATTGAACCTAGACCTCGCCCCTTAGTGCACTAGATAGTAAGGGACCTCAATCCCGAACAGTAAGTAAAAAAGCGATGTAGAATACTGTATCTAATGAAATAACGATCTCAGTACGGTCATATGCAACATAAAATAGAAATTGTTCAAATTTATTAAAATTTATTTAAAATTTATTCGTTATATTTTTAAGCCCAATTTAAGAAAATTTTGTTGTTAATTTTATTTTTAGTACGCAAATTTTCTTTTATAAAAAAAAAATCAATTTCTAAAGATGATAAGATAATTAATTTCTAAACATTTTATAATAACAATCTATTAATTGTATCCATTATATCATATACAGCTTTTTCATTAAACAAAAATAAAACTATTTACTTATTAAAACTTGCTTAATCATAACATTTTTTAGATCCAGTTTCACCAACAATCAATAATATAAACACAACAGAAACTATATCATCTTTTTTAAATAATACATCACATCAATCTGCATTTCATCCTGTAATTCGAGCACAAAATATTTTAGAAAAAATGCAAGAAAATACGGATGATGAAGTAGATGTTGAAACAATGGAAGATAATACAATTTTACCTACAGTTACAGATATTTCGAATTTAATATCAAGTCAGAATGTTAAAAAAAAACAAGAAACACCACCGCAGTGTTGGAGCCCTGCTCGTGAAACAGTAAACTATATTGTTCCTTATTGTTGATAAATTAAAAAATATTTATATAATATATATATAGATTATTATAGATACATATATATATATATATATATATATTATATTATATTTATATCTATTTAATATATATATATATTATTTATATAATATATATTCACAATAAATGAATTCTTCATTTTAATTCACATTGTCCTTTTGTTTTGATTGGTATTCTTTTTGATTGAATATTTATTTTTCATTCCTAATGTATTGAAAATTAGAAATATATATAATTTTTCTTTTTACTTATATACAAAATACAATCGTTGACATCGATGGATTCTTTCACTACAAGAAATAGTGCTATGGTCCAAGTTCATGTAAGAAGACATCAGAGAAGTAGAACAATGAGGTTTACTAAATAAAATTAAATTATTGGTACATAAATTATAGTCATAAACATAATACAATATATTTAAAGCTATAATTAAAATAAAACTGAAAAATAATACCTTACAAGTATAAAATTTGGAATGAATCCAATTTGTATTTATAAAAATTAAATACAACTCAATATTGACAAAAAAACCTAAAATTAAAAAACTTATATAACTATTTGATCTATCATTAAGAAAATGTTACGCTGATTATCTTTAGAGTATTGGATAAAAAAATCACCTATACAGATCGATTCCGATATTTGAAGTTTGATTAAGTAAACGAAACAGAAAATATAGATAATTAATTAGCTTAGAAAGAAATTAAATCTTAAAATAAATGTTAGAAACTAATTATACAGTATAATTATAAGTATTTCAATGAGATCAATATTAATTATTGACTTAATAATTTGACTAGCGTATTACCGAATATCAAATCTAAAAGAGAATTTTTTGTTTCTTTCAAAATCTGGACTGTCCTACTGTTCTATTGATATTTTACAACACCTTATATTAACAATAAAATATACATATATATATATTATTTACTATTTACATATAGTATATAGTTTAAATATAGTATACTATTTACAATAGTACATATATATATACGTTTATTTAATGTTATTAGTGATAATATACATATACTTTTATGAATTAGTATCTAATTTCTCTTTCAATGGTATTTTTAAAGAAGGCTTATATACTTTTATTAAACCTTTTATTGTTTATTTTTATTAAAATTAATAAGTATAGTTATGTATATATATTAAGTTATGTATTAAGTATAGTTATAGTTTATGTTTATTTATGAATTATTTCTTATTGCTTTATATAATGATTATTTTCTTTACTTTTTTTTTTATTTTTAATCTTTTTTAATATTATCTAATCTTATAGGTAATGTTAATTTGATAAAGTAGGTTGGGTCAAGGAGGTTAGGATGTGCGGGGTGCTCAATAAAAGAAACAACGCAGACGTGTTTTATACTGGTTAATCTGGCGTATTTTGGCGAAGGGGATGCGCGCGCGGATGAAGTTCTTCTCCTCGAGCCTTTTCCGGGACTGAAGCTTTCTTCCAACTCTTTCTTCCTCATCCGCCTCCTCCATCGACGCCCGGTCTCGCCTAGAATCTGCTGGTGTAGGTTCGGGGAAAGCCTCGACTCGTATCTTTGTGCCTTGGACCTAACGGGATCTCGGGCGAAATTTTCCCGGATTCCCCTATCCTGATAAGTACGCGCAGCGGCGGAATTACGGGAAGTGCGCAGCGGAAGACATATGGTCCCTAGCGCGCGTCAAATTTTTATTATAATGTGTGTGCTGAATTAATAATATTTAGTTAATATATTTTATTAATATTTACAATGCCGACGGGCAGCAATAAAATAATATATCGAAGAAAATACCATATTTTGTATAACATTAATGTTTTTATACTGTTTGATTGCTGTTTATATTTATTAAGGTATTTAATAATGGTTAATTTGTATTATTTTTACATGATTAATTCTTTATTCTTTATTCATATGTATATTTTATCACGAATCTCTAAATTATACATTTATGGTATAGTATACATTTTACAACTTTTCTTTGTATAAAACAAAGATAAAAAAGAGAAACGAGAATCAATTATAAGATTATGAAAAAATATTACCGTTAATACTCGATTTAACTCAAGCAAATACAGTTTATTTCGTTTTTTATTTAAGAAAAACAAAGAATCAATATTTGGAAAATTTAACAATAACAAAAATTTAATTTATTTGACTATTTTATTAATTAAAAACATCCTCATAAAAATACAAAATAATATAGATAATATAAATAAAATAATATAGGTAATGGATCACTGAGGAACTTCGAGTAAATTTAAAACATTGTCAAACAAATTTAACTAAAGTTATATAAAGGAATTCTAAAACTTATAAAATGTTGAAAAAGTCATTCTTGCCAAATTCATAATCTGATACAATAACGTTAAAAACATCTAAAGAAAATTATGAGCTGTATCACATTTTTAAAAGTAAAAAAGAAAGCAAATAAGATAATTACCGTTTCAATAACTGAAAAAATATTATTCCACCAATGAAGAGTAATAAGCAATAAAACAATACTTATTGGAAGATTAAACTGTTTAAAGAATTATCATGCATATTATTCTGATAACTCGTGAATCGTGAAATGTTACATCGTCATGAATCGTGAGAATAATGTTACATCGTTCAATATGAAAATATTCATAAAGATTTTGATTTTGATAAAGTAGAATATTTATGGCATATTAGTATTTTAAAACATAAGAATTATAGAAATGAACTGTCTCACAGCATATAGAACTGAGAAGAAAAATATAATGATAGCCCAGCTGAGTTAGCGATACTATATAAGTGTAGACATCTTTTCTTAGATTTTATTGTAATCTTTTAAGTTTTTCGTAGCAATAAATTTTCAATGCATTAACATATCCATTACATATTTTGTGTCTGGTTGAATTTAAAAAAATTAATATTTATTACTACTTATAATTTTATTAGTTCTAATGTTTTTAAATGCATGAATAACGTGTTTTATTGTTTATTTATTTTAGTTTAAAGTTCTTTACAATTTATTTCTTCAATACCACTTTGTATTTGAAAAAATATATCAATTTGGTTTTCCCAATTTTCAGGGTTCGAAGGTACTTGAAAAACCCCGAACACAATGTTTGTGTTATAATTAAACTAAGTATAAACATTAATTTTAAAAAAGTCTAAGAATTAAATTAATATATTCTTCTTCTTCTAAATTCTTCACTTTATATTTATGAATAACAACTGTTTCGGTTCGGTTAACTATAATAAATAAACCCACCTAATAAATTGAACAACTAATTAAATTTATATTAAGCATTATTTTTCGTTTATTAGAATATTGCTAATTTAAACTATTTCTGAAAGCTATTCTACAATGAAGAATGAAGGTTGTTTTTAAGTATTCTCGAATGTGTTTAACATGAAAGTGTAAAAAAAAAGGAAAATGTACAAAATTGGTAACACCTTTCGCAAGTAAATATTAATATTATTGTTACGCCCCGCGGAGGCGACCGTACGCGTTTATACTGAGTAGGCTCGATATTATTATAAGTAATTATAGATATAAACACGTAGTTTCCAAATAGCGATTTCTACAACTTAAGATCGAAGCTACGAATTATTTCTTGAAATAAGTCGTCGTCAATAAAATAAGAATAAGAAATATAAATCGTATAAAAAATTCTGACAAAAAAAGGAAACAGCCGTAAGGGAATGAAGCCTGCTATACCCGCAGGGGCTTGAAGCCTGCTGACCGACCGATGGCTCCCACACCCACCTGCTCGGTACCCAAAAACTTGGATATAAAACAGCAGGGAGCGGAGGCTAAAAAGAGAGGATCGTCACATGGAGGGCACTAACCCTCTTCTGAGTAAACAAAAAGGTAGAGTGAGGCCCTGCCTTTCAAAATGATAAGGGCCCGATTAGGCCTGATGCATTCAGCAATAGTAGGGTTAGAATTTTCTCATCCTCCCCATGCATTTTACCGATCGATAGTGTTGGCCGGTAAATTTCCCAGAGCGGGCAAAAAGAAATAAAATGAGGAAACCGACAGAAGAAACCATTTTTTCAATTTTCTTGCAATTAATTATTGTACGAGATCATCGGCTAAAGTTAATAAAAAAAATCTATCCATATTTGACTAATTCCCTTGAATCCGCGATACCGCGAATCAAGAACAACAACAATATTATATACATGAGTTTTAATTAAAAATAACATATTATGTTGAATTTTAGTCGTAGTTACTATACTTTTTTATACTTGAATCTTTATATTGAATATTTAAATTAATTTTATAATTTTAATTTTTATGAAACTGAACACTGAAATGAAAATAAATATCGATGTTGTTTAATTTTTTATTTTAAGGAAAAAGTATTTGAAAAACCGATTAATCAATTATCATTTACGACTGATATAAAAGCAGAGTTAGCACCAATTATATCATCTGAAAACACACCTGCTTTTTCTTCGTATCGACAACTTAATATAATGACAGGTAAAAATATCTATAAATAAATTATTATTAATATTATTATTAGTACTATCTTAGTAGTTTATCTATCTTCATCAGATGTACTGCAATTTTTAAACATGGACCTATTGAATTTACACAAAAATTACAACGTTCAAAACTTTAGGTCCAAACCTTCCATTACTATTGTCAAAGGAAAATATCACTACTTCTATCAGTCTCTTCATGACTTTGAAAAAGGTGACATGTATATTGGTGTTCTATCTCTAAAGTGTAAGAAACGCGTGCGAACCATACGAAGAAAAAATCGACGCATCTGTGACGTACGAACTTCGTCCGAAATATTGAACCTTGAAAACTGGTGATTATACACTTTACATTTTAGGTCTTTAAACGCAAGTGATTTTACATGTAAAGTAAAAAGCTTCGTAAACGAAAAGTTTTTTCCTTCGATAGAAAGGAAGTTTTTATGCCTTTGAATAAAAAAATATTCATTTATTTTACTCTATTTACTTAATTAATTGTGTTCTCATTTATACTTTCGTCAATAAAAATAAATTTTGAAATTTTTAAAGTTAAGGGAAGTAGCTTTAGATACCGAAATTTGACCGAACTGCGGCTCAACCATTTCAAACTTTTTAATTTTTATTGCATAATTTATATACAAAAAGCAATAGATGATACTTTAATCTCTCCGTTGAATTATATTGTTCTTCACTCCAGCGCAATTCATTGACTGTGCGAGATGGGTATTAGCTTTGAAGAAATTGTTGCATTATATGGTGGAAAGAAGCGCGGTAATAAACGGATAAACAATGCACTTATTATGTTGTATCACATAATTAGTAATGTAATAAGGTTTCTGATAACCACGAATTTTCGAAATTAGTTTGTAAAGACATATAAAGTAAAGAAAAACCAAAATTAAACAACTCTTTGAATGATGCAAGAGATATTTACTGAAAAAAGTTTATGTTCGATACAATTTTTATGAATAAAAAGAATTCTTAATTATCATTTATATTTAGAGATAAATTTTTTTATGAAAAATTGTAAAACTTTCTTAAAAACAGAATCTAAGCGTGCTATATTCTAACTATTAGTACTAAATATATCGACGATATATTCGTACTTCAAGAGATATATTTTGATTAATAATTTTAAAGAAATTTAGTTTTATTACTGAATTTATTTAAATACTATTTATACTTTTAAAAAACTAGAAAAGCTAAGATTCATGTTATGAAGCAGACATTATCCCTAATTTTACACCCTTAATTTAACCGATTAAGATACATAGAAAAAAATAAATAAACACTTATTCAAATTCTAATTTTTAATTCTATAATTTTAAATGACAAATAATTTTTGCTGGAGACAATTGCTATTAATTCCATTTTCCGGAATAAAACCCATGCGCCTGCAAAGCATGAATTATTAATACATATAAAATAAGAAGAAGATGCAGTGGTATATAATACCAATGAATTTTTAATGATACTCAATACGCAAGGTACCAAAAAGTGATCACTTTAATAATTTCAGGTCTTCTTTCAAAGAATTGAAATGAATTTAATATAGAGTAATATAAAATTGTATTTATAAACTTAATTAGCTTATAATTTATAAATAAATTAAATAAATAAACAGATTATAAATTAGTTATTAAATTAAATTTTTAATTAAACTTTATAATTGATTCATACATTTATTGAGTTATATAAAATATATATAATATACAATATGTACAGTTACGAATTGTATTTTAATTTTTCTTGTTTATTATAGGATCGAAAACATTCATTTGTTCAGATATAGATTGTTTGACTTGTCAATCAAGAAGATTTTTTTATGGATTAGCACATACTTCATCAACATCTTTCATCTAATTATAAAATAAAAAAATTTAATAATTTATTAATTTATTATTATAAAAATTAAAGAATAAATAAATTTAGTAACAGTAAATTATAACTCTTAATAGTTAAGCATGTAAAGTTATTGTTAACTAAATCTTATAAACTATTTATAGATTATATCAAGTATGAAATTCTAACATTGATTAGCGTTCATGTAATAACAGTCAGATTTGTAAGTATTTAAATATATTTATATATTTAAGAACAAATATCTAAAAAATTTGATCAATTTAAAACACTTAAATCAACATAAATATTAAGTAATCTTTTACAATCAAATATTTCGCTTTTTTTGGATATAACAAAATTAACAATTTTTTACAAGATTACTTATTACAATTTTATTTATATGTTACATTAATTATTTAATGAACATTATAGATTTATGTAGTTACTCTAATATCTTTATATTGGTAGAAATATTTAAAATCTTATTAGATGCTGAAAGGTTTAAAATAATCTTATTTATATTATCTAAATATAAATTATCTGCTGTATAAGGATCATTAAATTCTATGCATATATCATACTGATTTAAATATCAACAATCAAAAAATAAATGCGAACTTTATTATGTTTATATTATAATATTGTAATTCATTATAAATCTTGTATTAATTATAAGTTTTGAAAATAAAAAAATATCTATACAGATTCGATTGATAATAATTTTTAAGCAATTAGAAATGTGTTCAACATATATTCAATATATGCCAAATTCTCTTAATTTTTCATGAGTTTTTCATAAAATCTATTGAATTTATTTTATTTTACACATCTTAAACTTAAACATTATATTTATTTGTTTTTTATTCACAGTATATAATTACAATAACCGTAATTATTTGATGAAATAAAATAATTTAATGATAAAATTGAAAAACAGTTACGAAGTAAGTAAAAGCAATTTATGTAATTTAAAATTATATAAAATGACGACAGTTAAAATAAAATTTAATACAAAACTATGTAAACCTAAATGTAGCCTGAATAATATATAGTCGGGTTGAACTACTGCCACAATAAATGTCAGTACTCTTCTTCCCCAACTTATTAGAAAGTCTACACCCACCAATGCGTTAATCAGTTGAGTGTTATCCTTTATCCAGCCCAAATGTATAAACCTGGTGCCCCTTATTGACGCAAGGCTTTAAAGCGGCAAAAATGTGTTTCATTATTTGTGTTTTAACAATGCGCCGTAATTACCAATCGAAATAAATAACTATTGCTAGTTAAATAAATATGCCATAAATATATGTTTTTTATAAATAAGATATTTTTTATTTTTTTCCAAAAATAGAATAGCTAGTTTTTGTATGTTATTTAATTTATTTAAATTATAAATAAATTTTTTTTTTTTTAAATTCTAATAAATTTGTTAATTTATTAATCAATAAAGTACGGTTGAATATATTTTTATAATTATCATAAGTTTGAAAATACGGATAGCTTAAATGAAATGAATTATTTTGAGACTTATCAAATTTTTGTTACGTAAATTTCTTACCAAATATTATATGGTACAATAAATAGTAAGACAGAATCTTTAATTTATAATAATAAATAATTAAAAAAAAATCTTGGTAGTTACTTGAATTTATATAAAAAGAAAGAAATATTTTAGTTGTATTCGTATTTAAGCAAAAGTATAAAATTTAATAACCTGAATCATAATTTTTAAATTATCCCTTTGGTTTGGAGAATAAAATGAACTATCTAATATATGAATCGGACGCTGCATATATTATAAATGAGTTTGTGATCCTCTTTAAACTTGGAATTTAAACTTGGATTCCAATTTAAACTTGGAAAATTACGATATCTGACACTTACCTGAATTTTCCGATTTATACATAAAACGTCTTACGAATAATATATATAACAGATTCTGAGTGAAAATTCTCATTTACCGAAAATATTTGATTTCATACGTTGATTATATTTACTAGAATTACATTTTTTAAACATTTTTATTTCTTTCATAAAATTTTTTATTATTAGTACTGTTACCAATTATTAATATACACCACGCCGTTGTTTGCGTACGGACTTTAGCCTAGCGCGAAAGGGCAAGCAATGAGTCAGCAGAAAAGAAGTAATGATTGCGCAAAGGAACTGAAAATGTCTCACACGCCCACGAGATAACAATCAAAAATTCAACTAAACCAGAGGGTGGGCTGTACTACCGAGCCTGGAAGGTCTTCCCATCCGGCGGTGCTCGTGTCCGAAAGTGAGCATCGTTAATGAGGGAGAAATGCAGAGGCCGCGGAAGCACACTGTCCTTTAGCCTAAATTGCGGCACCAGGAGAAAAAGCGTAATACACCAAACACCAGCGGGGGGGAGAACGACAATACTTAGATGAAGTAAAAGTAAGCACGGGAGTGGGTAAGAACCGTAGATGCGTCGTGGAAAAACTGAAAAACAACGAGGGAAGGCGCATCCCGAAACCATTCTTGCTATGCGTATGGAGGGATTGCGGGTATAAAAATGCAAAAGATAGACGGGGGCCCACTACTGCCACCAAAAGAGAAACGGGAAAATAGTTTGGTAAAATGTCCGGATTTCTGCAGAAATATGCCGTCCCATGGGTACCCAACGCCGATGGAACGAACAGGGTGTTAATCGCTTGCTTGAGGATGATTGAAAATATCATCTTCAGAACAAAAGGAAATCTAACGCGAAGCTAAGACTACAGTACGGAAGGGGTGAACGTGCGCAATACCAAAAGGAAAAGAAAGTTCGAAAAAAAGCAATGTGAGCAAATATGCGATCACGCGCCGCCAACGCGAGAGTGAGTGCCGGGCTCGAGCATCACCCCAAAACCAGCTCCAGCACCTAATTCTACCAGATCCATCGCGAATAGCTCGAAAAGAGCCGAAGACGTATCGACGACCGATCGTGACAGTAACAGATGATAATCATGAATAACAGCTGACTACGACGACGCAAATAAAGACGATTAAACATATTAACAAGTGTTATTAATTCCCTGTCACCCACTTCCGAGCCATTCCTCGCACTGCGATTCCGAAGACACGCCGGGGTGGAGAACAATTATTATTCTAAAAAAAAAATACTAATACCGTAAAGTATATTTTTAAAATCGAATAATATACTAAAATATTCTAAAATTCTTCTTAACCGTTTTTCTTTATAAATTCCAAAAATTATTAAGAAATAATTCAATATATCGTAATAACAAAATTTGTAATTAATAATTTTTTAATGTTTTTTATCTAATGTTGAACATCCGATGCCATTAGAATATTTAAAATTTACATTCCAAGAGTAATTACAAATTTGAAATATATTTTTGATATTGTTAGAATTCTACAAGTGCTTACAACAATCGATAAGAAATGATGACTATTATTTGTTACGGCGCGTATAAGCTAACTAGACGCGATTTACAAAGGTTGCTTTAACAAGCCTTGATATTTGTTAATTAATGTTGCTTTTTGGATAATTACAAATTAAGAAGACTAGAATAGTGTTCAGAATTAATTTATTGGTATAATTTTGAGTAACACTTACTTATTTCTTCCAACTGTCATGAAATTATAAGAGTTAGTTGTATTCTTGGTGAAGTACAGGAGTGTACTGGCGGTCTTTTTATCATAATTTATAATTATCATGTAGGTGGCACGCCAATCGTCATGTATTTGGTGGTTAATTGCGCAGATCAAAGACAATAGATAAGTTATATATAATTAATTTACTTTATCGCGCAGATTTGTATTTTAGAAGGATGACAAAGAGGTCGCCCCTAACGAATCGGTTTAAAAGGCAGTTCGCGCATTAACATTATTGTTGCGAACTGCAGCAACAAATCCCACGGGAGCGACGGCACGGCGTAGCGGGATCTACACCTCGCGCGGACAAACGTGAAAGACTGCGATACGCACGAGAGGAGAGGAGATCCCAGGACTGGAGTATACGCCCTACGGAATCCCGCGGGTAGAAACTAAAGAGTACGCCTCGTGGGTTGTCCGCGAGGGTATGAACTAAAGATTACGCCTCGTGGGTTCCCGCGAGATATGAACCAACGGTTACGCCTCGCGGGAAATCCGCGAGCTTTAACTAATGATTGCACCTCATGAATTTACCGCAAGGAATGATTGAACGACCACGCCTACCTTTAACGCGTAAAGACAAGGGATTGGGGAATGTACGCGGAATAAAAGGGAAGGGAAAATGGACAAATGGTACACTCAATCCTAACCAGCCTCCCCGCCCCCCGGCGGTGGACGAGAAGAAAAGACGAGGAGCGAAGAAAAGGGAAAGTTCCGGAGGAAGAGGAAAAGGCCGGAAGAACGGTGTGGGAGATTTGATGTCCTGACACGGTTGCGAAAAAATCAGAAAGTACAACTAACGTGAGACCAAGCGATAAGTCACGAATCGCATCTCGCAAGAACTAGGCAACCTACATCTCTAAGGATCGACCAGTGAAGCCGTCATGCGATTTCGTCTGCTATACCACCGGACGATCACGGGTTGCCAAACCCGTATCCACCGCGTGTAGGACTCCATCGTTGCGATTCACATCCTCGCATCGAGGAAACACAGCCACGCGTAGGCAAGGCATCGCTAACGTCGATGAGGAAAGCGTGCATCCGCGCATCCATGATATGACGTTCTTGCAACCGAAAACGCGCGTACCCATGCCCCGCAGGCACCAGCGGTGCAAACACCAGCACTGAGACAAGAGTTCACTGACGAGTATACGTTACCACGACTACATAACCGAGTTGTTGCAGACCCCTACTCTCGACTACCACCACCATCGCCGACGCCGTCGACACCATTAACACCGTTGGCCATTGCGTACACCTACACACGTAAGAGACGACAAACATCAGTGAGGATACACACACGCTCAACTCATTCTCCTGTACGCCGCAGTCAACGTCAACAGCAACGAACTGCGCCACGAGTATGTGTATGACGTAGGCGTGATGGCAGACGCATTGAAAACTCCTACGCCCACGCCGAGGTGAAATCTACATTATCGACACGAACGACGACCCACACCGAAAAAAAAACTATTATTAAAACTTAAATCAAAGTGACAATTGCGAAGAACGCTTGTGTAATTTCCAAATAAATCCTCATATCTACACAATCGAACGTTCATTTAAAACCCGAACCCAATACCTTCCCCGCGGTCGCGCTAACCGGTCCACACACCGGATGAGAACAATTATTAAAAACTTATATAATGTACTGAAAGCAGTGAACCACACAAGTTAAATAAAACTTAATATTTTAGAATTCTTTAGAATTAAAGAAAAGAAAATTTTAAATTTAATTACATTCATTTCATCTTAAATACTATTTGTATTGAAATATATCATTGTTAAGGCCTAGCCTAAACTATAGCTCGGCAAGGTATTGTGATTTTCTCAATAAATTTAGTGTAATGGTTTTTATAAAAGATAAATCATGCAAATTATATAAATTTCTGGATAATTTTGTAAGTGACGGTTTTACTGAGATACCGAGAAGAGTTAGAGATAAATAGAACGAATTCACGAAGGGAGCCATTACAAGACTTGTTCTCGCATTATTTACAACGAAGTGATTGCCACTCGCACTCAGCATGGATATAACGAGTCACCAACACTCGGACTCAATTATTGGTACAATTACATCGATAGATTATAACGTATTAATAATCATAATTTTCTAATTACATGTTAAACTAAAAAAAATTAGAAATAAGTAAAATTACAATGGAATGATGCGAAAAAGAAAATAATACGTAAATAATTGAAGCAAATAAGACATAAAAAAAATTTTGTATTAAAACAGTATTAAGAGCTAATAAGATTTTAATTGTTAAGTATATCCTTTGACAATTAAAATTTTGTATTAAATAAAATAAATTGATTTATTAACTTATACATACTGTTACTGACGGGTGTGGGAGGTGGGAATAGGTAGAATGAAGAACTACATTCTGCATTTGTTCGATTAATCTTTATTATCGGATCTCCCACGTCTTCGTCCCTTTCCTCGACGTCTGCCCTTTCCGTGTGTCGCCGCTGGCCGCAGTTCACTATTCAAGCGTTTAAATTTCCCGCTTGCTCTGATGATACGAAGGCTCCCGCTCTTATCGACCTCGCCACGTGCCTTGGGCCTAACCCCACTTGGCGCCAATCTCCGCCAACTTGGCGGAGGCCTGATCCCTTGCGCTGTGGCTGCGCTCCCACCTTCCCTTCAGGCGCTTGGCTGTCGCTGACTGCGACGTTGCCTCGTGGCTCCTCGCGGCTACATTCGTCTATGCTCTCACCTGGTCGCCTGTCGGATCGTGGCAGCGTCGCTTGTGTGTAGGTGGCTGGTTTGAACGACCAACCTGTCAATTCGCGTTCGTGTCGCTGCTGCCCCCGTTGTCTCGCAATCTGGGTGCTCTTCTTTCCTGCTTCGGGTCTTTGTCACCTTCTCGTATATCTCCGTCCGGTTTCCTTTGATTCGATAATATTGCACTTGCTTCTTCTGCTCGCGATCGCCATCCGTTCTTTCTCCTGGTACGTCCGACACTGCTCCCGCCATCCACCTCCTACCTCCCCTCCTCATCTCTTCATTTTTTCTTTTGTTTTTCTTTCTTCGACGCGAGCGACCCTCCCCTCTCGCGGTCCTAATTACTTTCTATACTCTCCACTCCCCTCCCCACGCTGCCTGACGCGCCTTCCTCTTGCCCTTTTCGTGTTACCGTATCCGTCGGTAACATACTCCCCCCGTGCAAACATCCTGTTTGCACTTCTCTATTCTCTAATGTGTTATCAGATTATGGATCGGTCCAATCCATTCGCCCCGCTGGGTCTTTATCCGGGCTACTCTTACTTCCCCATCGCTTCCCTCGTATACCCCTCGCGCGTTGCCTGTGAACCCTTCATCTCGTCTGGCCTTATAGTCTACTACGAACATTAAGTCGTCCTTTCCTATCTGCGTGGTCAGCGCACACTACGTCTTCCTTGCCAGTAACGTGGCAGGTATTGCCGCATCCACCTACGCCAACAGGCTCCTAAACCCGCCGCGCCGTTTCCCACTGCCGCCTTGATTCCCCGCCCGCAAGGCCACTTTTACCCCTCTAATAATTTCCTCTCAAGCTCCCCCCGTACGCGACGTTTCTGGTGGGCTAACATGCCATTTGGTCTTCTCTTCTCGTACAGCCTATCTACGTCCCCGTGTTTCATCGCTCTTCTTTCCACGTGTTATTCGCGCGCCGTTCCCCAGAATTTCGTCCACTTGTCCCCGTATACACACGCTGGTCCCCCTTCTAGCCGCGAGGCGTTGCAATGCCATAATTATCGAACTCGTTGCTTATGTTGGTGGTATGTTCGAAGTTTATTACCCTTATCGCCCGACATGGACATATATCTCTCCACCTCTTCCTCCCTATTGTTACGGCGCGAACCGCCTTCAATCCGAATCGTCAAGACAACCTCATTCTCGTCCTGACCAAATCACAAACCTACGCGGATAAGTAACCAAACGTATGCCACCGAGTCTAATGGTTTCAGTCCGCGCAATCGGGCGCCGCCCACCTCGCGATCGGCCTGCCGCCCAAATAACCGATTATCAAGAATGCATAAACAGACAGCCAGTACGCTCCCGTCCCTCAACAAGACTCCTACCAAGCTCATAACTAGCTAGTGTGACAATAACCAAGTCCACTCCATTCACATTGCACTCAAATTTCTACAATAAACAAATTCCAAACACTATACAGCCTCTTCCACTCCCCTGTGATCATCCGACAACAACACCAATTAAGAAATATCAAGGCTTGACAACGCCAACCCGGCACAATGCGTTCAGCTTACAACCCCACACGCCCGAACACCTATCCTGCCTATTTTTACTATCCGCAGTCCGAAATAATCCACCCCGCAATGGGAAAACGATCTCTCCCTGCAGGCCGTTCTCCGTTCGGTTAACGCGGCTGTCATTGGCTCATTCTGCCTACTTCTCACGGTACGACAGGTCATACACTTATTTGCGATTCCTTTACCCCAATTCAAACCTAGCGACAGTCATCGTCGTTAGCGGCGCCACCCGCGACTTCAACATTAACAGCTGCGCCTTTATGGACCCATTTAACCTATCGTTCGTTTATACGCTATCGCCGCGTAGACCGTGGCACTTGTATCACAAGTTACATGTTTTTCGCGTCTTTCGCCTCGCTCGATTCCGTGTGCCAGCGCGCGTGTACCTTTGCATCTCCCCTCCCCAATTATCCTTTTTTTTTTCTTTTAGTGCGTCGTATCGTCCGTATGTCGTTGTCTTTGTAGTATCTCTCGTAGTTGTAGTATCTCTCGTAGTTGTAGTATCTCTCGTAGATGTAGTATCTCTCGTAGATGTAGTATCTCTCGTAGATGTAGTATCTCTCGTAGTTGTAGTATCTCTCGTAGATGTAGTATCTCTCGTAGATGTAGTATCTCTCGTAGATGTAGTATCTCTCGTAGTTGTAGTATCTCTCGTAGTTGTAGTATCTCTCGTAGTTGTAGTATCTCTCGTAGTTGTAGTATCTCTCGTAGATGTAGTATCTCTCGTAGATGTAGTATCTCTCGTAGATGTAGTATCTCTCGTAGTTGTAGTATCTCTCGTAGTTGTAGTATCTCTCGTAGTACCTTTATTGTCGTATCAAACGTCGTAGTATCGTCTCGTAATGTCATTCGTCGCTGTCTTTCCTCAGTTTCCTGGTGCTTTCCTAGCCGTCGGTAATATATTTAAAACTTACCCAGTCTATCGAGTTACCTCTGAACCCGGAGAATTTGGCGCCTACCGTCCTCCTACCGATGCTTGCCATGATGGCCCTTTGACGATGTCGATATTTGATTTCTACTCACTCTTGTCCTCGATGTTCCTCGATGTCGTATGAATCTCGGCCACCGGATTCCCCCTTCTCTATTGATATATTGATATCCGCAGGAGAGTCGTCCACCTTCACCGGCCAGCCAGCGTGCTGCTCGTCCATTTCCTTGTTCGACACATCCCGGTTTTTGCAGCAACGCGGATCCTTCCATTGCCGGTCACATCGTCGTCTACCTCCGAGTTACGGGCGACATGTATCTATTTCGCCTGTCTTCCACTTGAATTTTCCCTTAGTGTTTCACTCCCTCTACCCTCCCAACACTCGTGACTTCTTTCCCGGTCTTGTAATCCCGGGTTTCGGCACCACTTTGTTACTGACGGGTGTGGGAGGTGGGAATAGGTAGAATGAAGAACTACATTCTGCATTTGTTCGATTAATCTTTATTATCGGATCTCCCACGTCTTCGTCCCTTTCCTCGACGTCTGCCCTTTCCGTGTGTCGCCGCTGGCCGCAGTTCACTATTCAAGCGTTTAAATTTCCCGCTTGCTCTGATGATACGAAGGCTCCCGCTCTTATCGACCTCGCCACGTGCCTTGGGCCTAACCCCACTTGGCGCCAATCTCCGCCAACTTGGCGGAGGCCTGATCCCTTGCGCTGTGGCTGCGCTCCCACCTTCCCTTCAGGCGCTTGGCTGTCGCTGACTGCGACGTTGCCTCGTGGCTCCTCGCGGCTACATTCGTCTATGCTCTCACCTGGTCGCCTGCCGGATCGTGGCAGCGTCGCTTGTGTGTAGGTGGCTGGTTTGAACGACCAACCTGTCAATTCGCGTTCGTGTCGCTGCTGCCCCCGTTGTCTCGCAATCTGGGTGCTCTTCTTTCCTGCTTCGGGTCTCTGTCACCTTCTCGTATATCTCCGTCCGGTTTCCTTTGATTCGATAATATTGCACTTGCTTCTTCTGCTCGCGATCGCCATCCGTTCTTTCTCCTGGTACGTCCGACACTGCTCCCGCCATCCACCTCCTACCTCCCCTCCTCATCTCTTCATTTTTTCTTTTGTTTTTCTTTCTTCGACGCGAGCGACCCTCCCCTCTCGCGGTCCTAATTACTTTCTATACTCTCCACTCCCCTCCCCACGCTGCCTGACGCGCCTTCCTCTTGCCCTTTTCGTGTTACCGTATCCGTCGGTAACACATACATTATAATAACAAATTTTATGTAATGTAATTATACATTTATTTTAGTAAAGAAATTAAACCTGTAAATTCGTTATAATTTTAGTATATTATTTACCACAAAATTTTTTCATAAATACAAAAAAAACTTTTATAATTTTTAACTTTTCATTAATTTATCAGAAAGTTTAAGTAATCAGATATAAATTATGAAATAATAAAATTTCTAATACTATAGAAATTAAATACAAATACTATAAAACGTTGAAATTGAATACGTGATATTTAAAAACAGTTATTCAGTTATTGTAAAATAACGTTATTATTCAATTCAAAAATGTCACTTATATAATTGTTTTATTTGCTTTAAATGAATTAATTAATTTATTATTTTCACTTATTATATTTATAATGTTTTTTATTGATAAATAACATTTCTTTCATTCTATATAACAATATAATAATACTAATAGTAATTGTAGTAGTCGGAATAATAATAATAAGATAAGAAAGTATAAAAACAATTAAATCAATATTAAATGAATTCTTATTACTTTTATATAATATATTTTATACACATTAAATTTAATAGGTTTTCATTAATAACAATTAAGTTTTCATATTAATCATTATTCACCTTATATTTTGCTATACTTCAAGGAAGTTTGAGTTAAAAATTATGATTGGGATGCCTTTGGTCGCACAAATGTTTTTAAACTAATTTTAAAAATTATAAAACCTTTTAAATTAATCTCACAATGTAATTATTTTATTAAAAGAATATATTAATGTAATTGTCCTTTAAACTTAATTTAAATTTTTTCAGATTAATAATCATTTTTTTCTCACAAAGTTTTTAGCTCATTTTGTAAAAATAATAAAACATTAGAATTAATTACACATATAATCATTAAATAATATACACAAAAATAAATCTTTATAATTCAATATTTTTTATCTCGCCGTGCTGCGGACTGTCGATTTTGGAATTCCTCCGCAGATGGCTCAGAAAATTTCTACCGCTTTTACGCAATCCATCACTATTTAATGTTTTTCTCGTCCTTTGGAGTATTTTGATTCAATTTTTCATTAGTGAAAACTTTTGAGGAAAGAAAAAGGAGAAATATTACGAGTTTTCCATTCATAACGCAACGCTATATTATTTCTCTCTCTCTCTCTCTCTCTCTCTCTCTCTCTCTCTCTCTCTCTAGTGTGAGCCCGTTTCATTTTTTTATTCCATACTTCAATTATTTGATACACCTTACTGAAGGAACGGTTTTCTTGCCCATCCGATGACTTATTTTATTATTCGTGCCGTTCCAGTCGTTAAGTTCAAATATTTATCTATTTTCTTTGCAGTCGGTCTAACTTGATTAAGCGTGAGAAACGCGATTTCCAGGAATTCTGTAACGATGTGTGTGATATTATACCCTATCCTATTTAATTTTCTTTTATTTATTTTCTTTTATGTTCGACTGTTCTCTCTTCCGAAAGCAATTTTCTTATAGAATTTTTCATTTCATTTCACATTCAAAAATTTTATTAAATTATTAAACTCTATTAAATTTCATAAGTCCGATTCGAATTACAAATTCAGCGGTACAAAAGAATCTCCTCTTTACTTATTTTTTTCAAAATATTACAAAGCTCTTATGGTTTTTGCCAAGCGATCGTTTCCGCAAAATGAAATCGCACTTTTTTTTTACACTTTCTTTATATATTTTTATTATCTTTTTTTATTCTAAACATTTCCGACGATGGATCTTTTTAGATATATACATACTCTAATGCATATCTAATACATATCTAATACATACACTCTTCCGATCGGTCTGTCACATTCGTACGATCCAAAAAAAGCATATTTAATATTTTGCTTTAGTTAATTTAAAAAAACAATTTTATTTTTAATGATGTTAGGATGAGTATGTAACAAAGGAATTTAATTAATAGGCTATTTGAATTTTCAAAATTTACCAAAACAATATTTTTTTTATATTTCAATTTTTTTTAATGAAAATATTTAAAAATATTTTAGGTTATTTTTGCGATGGTAATAAATACATATAATGAAATCTTTTTAAAATATTAAAATTTACTGATTTATTTCAGAATGAATTATTATTATACTGTTCATCAACAGTTATAATACTGTCAAAATTTACTGATACTTTAAGAATTAAATAAAATTTTTTTTTCAAAAACATTACTTATGCAATATAAAATATTAAAAGCTGACCAAAATAATATACTTCTTAAGGAATTTTGAATTTTAAATATTTTATTTGAACCTATTAATAGCAATGGATGATAGCAAATTTTGTTTTCTATGAAATTAGAAAGGTTATTATTTAAAACATACGAACATAATTGACTTCTCTAATTTCCTAAGCTTAAATTAATTTAAATCTTCACTAATTTACTAAGACCTATACAATTATTGAATTCATATTAATATATGTAATTGTTAAATATTAGTTTTAAAAATATAGATTTTTAAATATCTAGGAAAAATGCAAGATGTTTTTCCTGCTGCTGAAAAAATTTTGAATGATATTGAAAACATTTTTAAAAAGGATATAGAATTGTAAGTATGTTAAAATTTAAATTTTTTAGAATATTTAACATAAATTTATTTATTCATTGTAAAGATAAATTGAAAATAAATAGAAAATAATTAATAATTATGTTTTGTAAAGAATTTAAAATAACATAATAATTGTATTAAAATATAGCATGAATTATTTTCTTTTTAAAGATATATTTAACAAATATTTTATTTAGTATTATATTATTTTGCAAATTTAAATTTAATAAAAAAATGATTATGAATTAATACATACATTCGAGTATAGTTTATTTAAAATAATAATACATTTATTATTTATTGTTTTATATAATATTAAGTTTATTGTATCAAACATTACTTAAAAATTGAATTAAAATAACATATATTTTACAATTAAGAAAAAAATATATATCTCCATCAATTCAAAGTCGCTACACAATATTGTATCACTAAAATATTTTCTTAGTTATTATGAAACAGTTCAACATGAATTAAATAATATATTTTTTAACATCTCATAAAACTATATAAAATAATAATATACTTTCATATTTACTTTTGTAATTTAAAAATTGGCTACATGTTTTTTTTATTTTTGTTATTTCATTATTCATTATATTATTAATTTTAATCAAGCTTTTGTTTTTTTTTTTTTTTTTTTTCATATCACCATGTAACTAAGGATAATTCAATGCACAAGACAGATTTATCGATGGAAATAACATTCAAATTTTGTAACTATGTAATAAAAATAATTATAATATTAGCATAGTAATAATAAAACAGTAATAACAATTTTAATAGTGATGCACAAAAAGTATTAACACTTGTTCAATCATTAAGCATGAATTCCTTCATTATATTTAATAAGATTTTTCATTCATTATATGTTTGAATTTGCATTGGCCTAGCAATATTAGTTCAATTTTGCATACAATTGTATTGTAAGCGATGCAACATAATAAAATTTATAAAAGTATTATTTTATGCTGAAAGTAAATTATATAAATTATTTTACTAACTATAAATTATTTACTAAAAATGTAATAAATATATACTTGAGCTAAATTAGTTAATGAATATTTTCTCATAAATATATTATTAAATAATTATGATGTAAAAAATATAAGAAATTTATGTCAATAATAGATTTTTAGTTTTGAACATTTTTTGTAAACCCAGAAATTAATTAATCATTATCATAAAATATAAATAATATATATATATATATATATATATATATGTAAATCATAATGTTGTGAGGTTACAGCAATATTTTTAGTTAAAATAGTTTAGAATGTAGTACATTCTATAAAATTTTGTAAATTATAGACAAAATTTTAATATCAGCTTCTTATGTAATTTTTTAAATTTTGTCAAATGAGCTTACTAAACAAAGAACTAGTGATATATTTCTTTGCCTTTTTTTTTACATGTGGTCAGTTATATTAAAATGAATAGAATGTTGCTGTAAATGAAATTCATTTTTATTTAATAAATTTTTTTAACTTTTTTCTTTAAATCTGCATCCACTATATATTAAATATATTGCAAAGTCTGTATGAATCCTTATTAAACTATACTTATGTCAAAATCCTTATATAAATTCATGTCAAATGATCACGAATCCAAAATATTTAAGCATATATGCTGTTGTGAACACATTTTTTTTTTTATTGAAAACAATTATTTAAATAATTTTATTATATTCGATTTTTTGATTATTAGATTTTTAAACGTATTTTTCAACATATAGAATTTAAACATCTAAAAACAACAATTAAACTTTATCTTGGTAAAAAATTATTGTTCTTCATAATTAATCACATATATGTATGTTTATATATAAATATATATAAATATTTTTGGAAGTATCTAACTATCCCGAGTTTAAACTAGAAAAACGATTATTGTAAAAATCAGGTGAAAGCGCTGTAGCTCAAATAACTACAATAGGCGAAGTTGATTTTTTTGTAAAATGACTAGAGTTGAGAGAATATTTAACAGCAGAAAGTCTAGTAAAACACTGCCGACTATAATGCTTTATGAAGAACAGTAAATTGTACAATACCGAAGAAGTATTCCAATGGAGTTTGTACATAAATATATTTACTAAATTTTACTTAATTTTAAAGTGTGCATTGAAAAATGATCTCTATGAATACTTGTTAAGATGTCTTTCAACCCGAAATTTTAGTAATATTTCATCCCACTCATTCTAGCACTCTTTACGGTGTATGCTTTTTTTTCGGCGAATATTTGCTTATTGTAGCAGTTTATATTTAATTTCATTTATAATTATTTATTTTTCTTAATACTATGTCTTTAATTTTTATAATGCAAAGTTTGACATACTTAATTTTTCTTAATCCGTTAATTGAATATTCGTCAATACGATCATTCATGAAGATTATTAAGTGTACTATGCTTATAAAAAATATTGTAAATTCGAATTACTTTGCTAGAGGAAGTTTCTGAATATTAAAAGATCTTGTTTGAAAAAGTTTTGAACGTGCTTAGTTACAATAAACAATATTTATAAAAACAAAAGTTTAAGGCTTGTAATTCTCATAATAATGATATGTATTATCGATCTTGTGATTATGTGATCATAAGTAGAAAAATGACCAGAATGTACGTCATACATAAAAATCAAAACATCTGAAAATGATTGAAACAGCAATCCTACACAAAACTATTCTTAACCGAAAAATGTATTGTGTAAATGTGTGATTATTTACTTAAAGGTTACTTTGGTATAGTAAAAATAAATAAGTAAATAATTTTTATATCAAAGATTTATAAAATGTATAACGGCGATACTGTTATTGATTTATTTACTTTAATGTAGTGAAATTATAATTTAAAGTATAATATACAGGAATTGGAAGAGAAGTTTACAGTCAATTTATAATAAGTAAATTTATTGATTAAATACAGTGCATAATTTCCGTTTTTTCAACTTTAATAAAAAAAGCACTCCATATAACAACTGTTCCCCGACCAGAGTTATCTGCACCCGGGGTGAACATATTTTTAAGCGTATCTGTTATATTTCAATACATAATATATTCGACTTATATTCCAGTAACCAGAGTTTTTAAAGTTAAATTATAATTATTTTATAATTACAGAAACGGGTTTGAGATCATTCCGATTGAAGATAACGAAAATAAATCACCTGTATTTCACGAAAATAAATCACTTGGCCTTGCATCATGGTGTATTAAACCACTTTTTTGCTATGTTTATAATCGTTTATTTAATTTAAGAAAAAACTACTGTCGACGTGAAGAAACAGCTATAATTGCAAGATGGCTTTTAGGAGCAATTTTATTAAATCCAGATGTTTTAACTTTCTGGAATATGAGAAGAGAATTTATTCAAAATGGTAAACTTGATCCTGTACAAGAATTACGATTTGTAAATATTGTACTGTACTATAAAGCTAAATGTTTTGAAGCCTTTTCATATCGACGCTGGATTTTAAAATTAATATGTTGTAAAAATAAAGATGTCATTTATATAAATTTATTATTTCATAATGAAATTCAAATTTCTATTACTGCAGCAAACAGATATGCAAATAATTGTAATGCATGGAATCATCGTAAGTATATTATTTCCATGTTTGAATCAATGCGTGTTAATGTACTTAACAGTCTCCTAGATGATGAATGGGAAGAATCTACACGCTGGTGTAGATCTCATGTTTCTGACTATAGTGGATTTGATTATCGACAATTTTTATTGAAGAGATTACTTTTACGTAAACGACAAAATCAAACCAAGATGAATTTTGAATTATTAGAAAAACGTCGAAATATTATTATTGAATTTATTCAAAATGCAACACATGACTATGACGTTTTTATTCTTCAAAACAACTCTTACGAAGAAATTTTAAATTTATTACATGGAGTTAATTATACTAATTTTTCTGAAGTAACCTTTGAACAAACCTTAATAAATCTTTCGTATTGGGTGGAAGATTGTATCATAAATGAAAAATTACTTAATACTTTTCCTGGACATGAAAGTTTATGGCACCATCGACGTTTTCTTGTGTACACCCTTTTAACATTAAATCATTCTTACTCAAATTTTTTCCTGTATAAAATTGAAAAACAAAATTTGTTAAATCCAATTAAAAGTATATCAAATAGTTTATTGGAAACTGCATTCAAATTTCAAAATAATAATTTAATTAATATTGCAAAAAGTTATGGAAAACATCAAAATAATTTAGCACAGAAATTTTTTAGTTTTCTCATCTATATGAAAATATATTCTTGAAATATGTTAATTCCATTTTTCTCATTAAATTATATTAAAAAATTCAAAATATTTTAAGTATCTTTTTAAATATATACAAGTACATAAAACGAATTATAATTAAAAATTGTAATGTTTTTTTTTTTTTTATTAAAATAGAAAACTTGTATTTTCATTACTAATCTTATATTTTTACATTGTAATTTACTTTTATAGTATGTTATTTACTAATTACAGATAATATTTATATGAAGAATTAGATATCAGGCTTACACTATCAAATTTAATAGAACTGTACAACTATATTCTAATTCTAAGAGGAAATATTTATTTTTAGAATGGTCTGCCTTGAATAAATTAAATGCTATAAATATTTTCACTGTTATGTCTTTCGGCATATATTTACCTTCTCTGTGCATTCATATAAAGAAATATCCTTTAAACTCATCATTGCACTATGCCTACTGTTTAAAATGTTTGAAGTACTCTTTTCTATATATTGAAAATTATTTTAACAATTTTACATAGAACTTTGATATATTTTTTTGAAATCGCAGAGGTTGATTTTGCATATATTCTTAATATAACACTATATTAGAAAATCTCATTGCAATTTTAGAAAAACAAATCAACTGTATTTATAAATTTTTAATTATAAAACATTAATGAAAAAAATATTAAAAATTTGAAATTAAATGTATATGTAGATTAATTTCAAAAATTAAACAAAATACATTCGAGAATTTAGCATATTGTCAAATTTAAGCCAAGACATCTTTAATAAGTTGTCTTAAGTAAATTTGTAAATATATTTACGATAGACGACTCATTTAATAAAAATCTTTTTAAGAGGTTAGTTATTTATACACAAAAAATATTATGTAATTAGAAATAAATACTCTCCGAAAAAAATATTTTATAATTTGTACTATTGAAATTAAGAATTTTAGGTTTAAAAAATAAAAAATATTTCAAAATAAAAGAATGTTAAAAATGTTTTTTTTGTAAATTTCAATGATAATTAACGAAATAAAAAAAAATTGTTTAAAAATAACTTTATATCAAAATAATAAATTGGTAATGTGATCTATATGAATATCGAAAGAGTAGACAATATTAAAGTAAAAAGTTTACTATAGTATTCAACAATAAAACGAATCTGTTATAGTAATAAGTTTGTTCAGGTTGATTATGGTTAATAAAATTCATGTATGTTCAGGATAAAAATAAAAATTATCATACAGAATGTGGAAAATAAAGCTATTACACTCATCAGTGAAACATTCTTTACACAGAATCCTTAGTCAGTTGAAAAGTCAGTAGAATACTTTTTAGCCGTATAGAAATAAATATTTTTAAAAATTATATTGCTGACATAAATAAAGTATTAAACCACCGATTATTATTCTTATAGAAATAACTAACTGTAAAATAGGCTAAAATATATTATATGTAAATGTAAATGAAAGAAATAAATAAAACAAATATATAAATATTAAATTGGACAATCTAATGAAAAATAATATATTTATTATATATATAATATTTAAATTCATTTATTACAGAACTCACATGACTCGTGAGAATTCCATTTATAAATAACGTAGGAAACTTAGAAGTAATTAACCAATAATCTTGATGTACAAAAACGTTATACTTAATATTAATTTCTGAAAATGAACAGATTTTTTTTAATGTGTATACTTTTTGTTTTCTACTCAGTCGTGATGTGTGGGATGGGTGCTGTAAGGAGAGCTGTGATGGATACGGGTGCGAATCCTTGTAAAAATTTTTCCCTTTTTTTTTATTATTCTATTACAGAGTACGCTTGTTCATTATTACAATTTACCTTAGTCTAATTAGCAATGGTACAGGTACCGATCATCAGTTAATCACTTAGAGTTCTAATTTCTCGGTAATGTTTTTCAAGTCTATTTAAAATCCGTGAGCTCACAAATTCTTATCACCCTTTTATCCTTCAAGCGGATATCTACCACTACTATCACCGCGCACTGTCTCCTTTTCAGATTGATGCGGTTACTGCGATCAGGTCGCAATTTTCACTATTGTTTATTTCCGAACTTCACGCGCGCTGTTATTTCAGGGTATATATTGGGGGCGATTTAGATGAATTCAAATATGAATTTCGCGCCTTTTTCTTGAAGTCTTTTGGCGGGGTCCGCACTCTAGTAGAATTCAAAATTAGCTCCCCCTTTCTCCGTGTCTTTCGGAAAGATCCGCACTCTAGCGAAATTCAAAATTTGAAATTGATGTCCCTGGTGAGATGGCACACCTGTCGTCTTCAGTGTTTGTGACGCCGCGCCTTCAGCGCTATGGGGCTTCCTCCCTCTCGAAGATGAGTTGGAGTTAGTATTCGTGCGAATTGTCCGACGCTGACGTCACCACTATGAAATCAGGTGTAGTTGATCGAAATGATGTTGACGTCAGACGCCACAAGATGGCCGGTGACGCGTCGTCATGGCGACTTTCCTACACTATTCGTGACGCGCTTCTCTCATCTGGTGTCACCGCGGCGTTGCCTTCTTGCGACTCGCGTCTGTGGGTCGTGATGTATTGACTTCTACCTTTGGTGAGGTCAGTGTTTCATAGGCTGCCCGCGAGCCATTGGTTCCTAGCTGCGTGGTTATCCGCGATTAATACCACGCCTTCTCCGCTATGGGTGGTGCCTCTCTCCACCATTTCTTTTCTGCCAAGAGTGTGGGTAGATATTCCCTCAGCTACCTACTCCAAAACATTTTTCCTCGTACGCGGTGCGACCCTCCGTTAACGCGGCCATCATCGGCTCTCTCGGCTTACCCCTCGCCTTCCGACACGTCACGCATTTGTTGGATATTCGCATGAGTCCGTTGCGCGCCCCCAATACGTGATTCCTTTGCCTAATCTCATTCAACACCGTCTCCGTGCTCCCGTAGTACAATTTGCAATGGTGGTGTGTTACTGACTGCGGGGAGGGGGCGCGCTGAACGGTGTTGGCAGGCGGCGCGAAAGCCGGTCTCGCGTTCTATCGACGGAGGAGGAGCAGCGAGGGAGGCGAGCATGCTCCCGAATTCCTGGCCCTTCCGCAAGGAGAGGGGTGGCGCGGGGGTAGGGGTGTGAACATGCTTCCCGACTCAACGAACGAACAACACAGGGAGGAGAGGATGCTCCCGAATTCCCGGCCCCTCCCACGGGCGAGGGGTGGCGCGGGGGGAGCACACTCCCTGGATCAACGAAGAAGCAGCGGAGGAGGGATGTATGGATGCTCCCGAATCCCCCCCCCCCGGAGGGATAGCATGGGGGGCACACTCCCAACAGGGAAACGCAGAGACGGTGAAAGTGCGGCGCGTCAGCACCGTGGGGGGGAGACAGGGGGAAGTAGAAAGTTAGTGGGGCCCGGAAAAGCGAGCGAACCCGGAAGGAGGGGGTACCTCCCCCGTCCCGGAAGGAAGACGCGACGAGGGATTGGCGGAAACGAAAAAGTAAAGGAATTTTCCGGGGGGGGGAAGCGACGCCGATGGCAAAGGTTAGGCAGTACCTTCCGAGCCTTAGCTAGGAAGACGTAACGCGCCCGCAATATTTTGCATACGCACAAAAAAAAAAGAAAAAAGCCTCTCCGAATATACCGTAGGCGCGCGAAAGGTCGGCGAGCAGAAAAAGGTGAAGTATGAAGGACGAGCATCCAGGGCAGAACCGTGAGCCGAGCCGGCCCGCGGACGAGTGAGGCGCGAGAAACTCGCGAAAGAATTCCGACCAGGCAGCCCACACCTGGGGCGACGCTGCCGCGCACGGGAAGAAGAAGCATAGACCGTAGCAAGGCCGCGAGTAGGCGCGAAAAACCGCGAGGCAACGCCGCATCGATGGAACGGAGCGGAGCGCGAGAGGTAAGGAGGGGGGTGGTTGTGACGCCACTCGAGGACGCGTCGTCCGCCATCTTGGCGACGCCTAGTGGCACCGCTGACGTCACGCCAGACGTGCCAACCACCATAACAGCAAGGCTAGGCGTCAACAGTGGCGTCACCACTCAGCTGACACAGCGCCGCAGCCCACTGGAGCAAGCGCCACAGCAACCACGTCACGCACCCCGCGGCTGACGCTGCGGAACTGAAGGCGACGGTGAGCTGCGCGAGGAGTGGGGAGGCGGCGGCGCGCGACAGCTGACGCGTGAGCCACGCCATCTTGCCCGAAGGGCGCGCGCAGCGACTACGGCGCATCAGAGAGCGCGCACGCGCAGTCGTGTTCCACGATCGGCGCGAAGTTCAAATTTCGAATTTCTCCGGTGCGCGCGCATCGCCCGCGAAGACGCGGGAGAATTCAAATCAATTCACGGCGCCTAGTTTGGAAAAAAAAAATTAACTCGGCGTACTCGGCCCGCGGGACGGAGTGGAGGTGAAGACGGCCAGTGGAAACGTCCTGCGTGAACTCAGTGTAAGCCCGCTGACCTTTCGGCATCAGGGTCGTTACCGACGAGTCATCCCTGACTTACCGGCGCGCGGAGAAACTTTGTAAAATCCAACTGTGGTGTGTTAATGCGGCGTTTTTTTGTAATAAATTAAGTGAGGCAAATTTACGTAATTACTTGTAAGCGGCCTCATCGTAACGGACGCCATCAACAATTGTGAACGACGGTGGCGTGAAGTGTACCTATTCAATAAAGCGAACGAGTGACTGCCAATAAAGACAAAGAAACAACCCTCCCCATCCCTTGACCGTCCCACCCCTGTGTCATTTATTTACAGTGGTGTCTTAATATTGCCTTCGTTATTTCGTGTATGCAGCTTACGCGCTTACGGTCCCTTTATTTGCTGATCTCATGGTTCAGTATCGCAACTGCAGCAGGATAGTTACACTCCAGACAAGTGTAATTACATACCTGTTGTATAATCAGGCACATTTTCGTTCTAATTTTCTGCCCGATTTTCTTTAGCTCTCCACTCTCGAATTGTTCCAGCTTTCGTTTCCGATACGGATCGTGTTCGCCCTCAAAAATCATCACATCCTTGTAGTCACGTTTATATCAAATTCTGAACACCAGGAAAACATAGATTTAATCGTTATTAAATAAAATAATTCCGCATAACAGTGTATAGATAAACTCATAACAAATGAGACTTTATCTATTGTACCTATACAAATATTAACATAACAATAAATATTAATTTGCATATAGAATTGATACAGTAACAGAAATGCAATTTTATTATTTACGACAAACGCCATAAATACAGAACGAGAGATAGGTAATCACCAATAAGATTAATTCCTTGATGTTTTTGAAAGGTATTCTATTCGTTCGTAGATCTATATTATTTTGTATATCGCAGTTTACCCAATTTGATTTCCTTTAAATCTACTATAATAAGTTAGAATCATGAAGGTAAGAATCGAAAAATATCTTTCACATCTTCTTTATAATTAAACATATTAATTTATTTTTAATATAAATTTAATACAATAAATAAATATATGCATATATGATTAAAAAATTATGGATTCCAAATATAGTTTTCAATAATATATATTTGTAGGTTAGGTTATTTAATGCCCAATGAATTAGTCTTTAATAAGAAAAATATATTTAAAAAATTTATAAAATATTATTTCTTTAACAACTTTTAAGTAATGAATATTTATTTATTCAATTATATTATGCCTTAAAAGTCAATAAATTAATTTTAAAAAGTATTTTATTATTGTACATTATTTATAAGTGATTATATTAATTTTCGTAATAATGAATTTTCAGTTAAACGTATCTTATCCAGCAACTGGTTGTCAAAAACTTTTTGAGATTGCAGATGAACATAAATTAAGAATATTTTATGAAAAACGTATGGGTGCTGAAGTTGAAGCTGATTCACTAGGTGATGAGTGGAAAGGGTATATAGTACGAATAGCAGGTGGTAATGATAAGCAAGGATTTCCCATGAAACAGGGTGTTTTAACTAATGGTATTAAAATTTTTATTCATTTCATTATACTAACTTTTTATATGATGTTACTGAACCAATTTATTTTTATAAAAATTAAAACTTATTAAATGAAAACTTTTAATACTATTTCAGTAAGAGTTGTAGAATTAATATTATATACAGATATTATTTAAATTTTATTTAAACTTTACAGTATAATCGTAAATTTTAATATATCAAATATTGAAATAAATTCATATTTAAAACAAATTAAATTATAATTCATAATCAAAATTATTAAAAGCTGTAGTAGACTTAGGTTTTTATTTATTTTAATTTATTAAAATTAAAATTGAAATTTATTTTACATATGAAACTAAAAGCTATTTATCTTTAATATAATTTATTTTATATTATTCATAATGCTATATTTTAATTTTTTTTATTAATTATTTATTATAGGCCGTGTAAGACTATTACTTTCGAAAGATCATTCATGTTATAGACCCCGTCGTGATGGTGAACGAAAACGAAAATCTGTACGAGGATGCATAGTTGATGCTAATTTATCAGTTTTAGCTCTTGTAATTATTAAAAAGGGGGAACAGGTATAATAAAAAAAATTGATTTATACAATATTATTTACTAAGTAACCAATTAAAAATATTGTGTAAAAATATAATTAATACTAATTCAGAATAAAAAATTCTAATAGATTACTTTATATACATATTGTAATTATATTTTAAATGTTTTATAGGTCATTATTTATGGTGATTTAGCATAGTATTTATATTTAAACAATGTTACTGCTATTATTAAATACTCATATATATACAGTTTTAAAGTTTAAGGAAAAAGTTATGAAAAAAAACAGTATTAAAACATTTTGTTACATAATACATAAAAGTAGTTAGAATGACAATTTTTGTTTACATAGGATATTCCTGGACTTACTGATACAAATATTCCACGTCGCTTAGGACCTAAAAGGGCAAGTAAAATTCGTAATCTTTTTAATCTTACAAAACAAGATGATGTACGTAGATTTGTTGTTAAGCGACCAGTTCAAAAAGAAGGTAAAAGAGAACGTCTCAAAGCACCTAAAATTCAACGTCTTATTACACCAGTTACTTTACAAGTAATGTACCCAAATTATTAAATAACAATTTAGTTTATGAATATACAATAAATTTATATAAATTAAATGTTTTTGTATTTTTAGAGAAAAAGACATAGAATAGCTCTTAAAAAAAGACGGTGTTTGTCTCGTAAAGAGCAAGCAGCAGAATATGCTAAACTTTTAGCGCAAAGGCAAAAGGAAGCTAAAGCAAGACGACAAGAAGAGCTAAAAAGAAAGCGTAGTGCTTCAATACGCGATTCAAAATCATCCAATCAATCAGTACCCACTGTAGCAAAATAAACTAATATCTCTTTGGGCATAATAAAAAATTTGATATATTATTTTTTGTTTATTTTATTCTTTATAATTTATACAATTTTATACCTGATAATTATTACTATTCATATTTAACTATAAAAATTTGAATTTTTAAATTATATACATACTCAAAAGATTGTGACCTTTATTTTAATGACATGTAATACTAAATATTACATTTATAATACTCATACATTTTTTTTCTTTGATAAAATTTATTAACAAGTAAATATATAGGAAATTTAATTTTAAAAAAAGTAGTTTGCATAATTTAAATTCATTTCACACCATTTTATACTGAAAAATTTATTTATAGAAAATGTTAATAAAACTTATACTATATATTTTTTTTTTCAATAATATTAAGTAAATTTATTAAAAAATTACCAAAAATGTGAATTTAATATATAATTTATATATATATATGAATATAAAAGAACATATTCTATTTAAAATGTTTTCATATAAGATTGTAAAATAAATATAGGATAAAATTTTAATATTAATGTATGAAGTTAAGATATTTAAATGTATATTTTATTTGTATAAATAAAAAAAATGAATGTAACAATATTAGCTTTTGTGTACAAAAAATATTGCAGGAAATTTTAATTTGTATTATTTGAAATTTTAAAGTAAACTGTAGGATACCCGTCGGAGCATTATCATTCAACGAGCACAAACTCAAAGGTAAATATAGATCAATTCATAAAAGGTAAAACAAAGGTAATAAAAATAAAAAATTACTCAAATTACAGCGTGTTATTTCTGATTTATGAACTAAGAAACTGAAAGTTAAGCATAATATATAATTAGACTATAAGATTATAATTAAATTATCTGAAATTAATATAAAGTTATATTAAAATTATCATTATAATAGTATTGTAATAAAATAAGGTAAAATAAGGCTGTACTATTATTTATTATTGAAAATATATGAATTTTTGAGAAGAAGAATTAATAACGGATTCTGATTTGTAACATTTTTTAATAATCACTCCTTTTCAAAAAATTTTGTAACATTCAATAGGTTTGACTGACAGAGAAAAATGTTTGTTCATAACCCTTTCATATATATCTTTTCATTTAAACTTATTTTGAATTTAGAACGCTTTTTCTATTGGTTGTAAATCTATTGTATATAAATATTCTATAATGAAATAAGTAACATTATTACGTCACTACATGGTAACATTATACCCAATTGACTTGTATACAAGGAAGGCAAATGCATAGGAATTAATAATAAACTTTCAAAAATTTTTAGGGCTTAACAGATAACTTTATAAATTAATTTTTCTAAAACATCAACACGTCCATATTTTTCTCATTAATTAACACGCTTTTCAAACAACGAACTTTCTGTTGCTGAAAAAAATGCTACGATTTGAGCGACTCTGAGGGTGTAATTTTAAGCAGCTACAATCATTCATTCTTATAATATAATAGTATTAAACATTCTAAATCAAGTTTTTATTTTTAATACTATTAGTTTATTAGAGTTAATTTGCTTGATAATTCGCTACATTGAGTGAGATGTAGTAATTTTTATACAAATTTTATCGATCTTTTTCTTGTAGACGTTTCCATTGAGACCCGTCGACTTTTCTTTTAAACCAATTTTCGTTTATAATTTTTTTTTTAAAGCTACTTCTAAGTAACCTGCGCCTTCATAGAGGAGTACCATTCTTACTAGAATAGTGTTAAATATATACTTGCTATTAAAAATGAAGTATTTATTATAAATCGCTTTTCACCGAACAATCTTCTAAAATATTGTATAAGTATATTCTGTATATATTTAAAATAGATAGTCACGACGTATATTTTATTAATACACTGACGATAATTTAGATTTCATTTAATGGTGTAATAGTTAGCGTTCAATAACATTTAAAAACAAGTGAAAAATAAGAAACGCATAAATTGATAATTACGTAAATATAATATTTTTTTAACATTTTCTATCGGAACGTAAGATTTTAATGAAATAAAATAGAATTTTACGTAAAATTTAATTATAAAGTATTATTTTATTTAAAATAAAATTAAAATACTAATAATTATTTGTATAATTATAATTAAATAAATTTTCTATGGCAATAATAAAGCGTTTAAGTTTTTATTAAGAACTAAGATTAAGATGTACGTAAAATAGATTTCCAAAATTGAGAGCCAATAAGATTAATGCCATACTCATCAAACATTAAAATAAGATCCAATTTACTTAGGGTGATTTAAACTACGTTTTTATACATGTTTTGTATACATGGACGATGTCTTCTTATGACTTTGTGTAATTTGAAAAGTTACTTCAATCATAAGAAAATTTACAATTTTTTAATGTATTTTAATGCAGGTATGTTGACATATTTTAATGTATTAGATAACTTTTTTAAACCTTAATACATTTTAAGAAAAATAAACTTTTACTTCATTTCAACAAAAAATTTGATGTGTTAAGTATTGTTTGTAACTAATTCTTTTTTAATTTAAAAATAAATATTTTAATTTAATAAATATCTAGTTATTCATAATATATTTCTAGTTATATTAATAATCATTGAAATTAAAATTATTTTTTATTTTATGTACGAACAGACAGATATTGGTATTATAATGAAAATTAATAATTTTGAATACGAATGATTATTTCATTAGTATTATTAATTCATATCTAAATTAAACATTTATTTTGATACTTTTCTGAATTATATGTTTAATTCAAAATAATAAGAAAAACAATAATAGAATTCTAGTAAATAGTTAATTATTTAATTATAATATATTTCAATTAAAACTATTGTTCAAAAATATATCTTATATATAATTATAAATATATACTATAAAATTATTAATTTTGATATTGTATTATATGGAGAGCTATATAATAAAAAAAATTTATTTTATAAATTATGAAATTTAAATAAGTATTTAAAGTTTTTAATTTTATTGTTAAATAATAATTCTTATTTAAATTTAATATTATTTACTTATATATTTTTCAATATATTTTATTTAAAAAGTTTATTATTTTCTTTAATTAATATTATTATATATTCAATATAATGTTCGAAAAGATTAAATTTTTTTATAATTTCAACTGTTTTGTAGAACAATATATTTCTTTATAATAATTAATAATTACAAAAAATATAAATATATTTTATTTTATTCTAAAAAAAAATATTACTGAAATTTTATACTTATTAATTATATCAGTTCTATTTATATATTAAACAAACAATATTTTAATTGAGTTATTAGTTTTGAGTATTACTATAGTTATTAGTTAGTAAGTGTAGTATTTGTTCTAATATGTGGTTTGTTTATCATATTTATAATACAAATATCAATATATAGGGATTAACACCAAAGAATTTAATGTCATTTGTAAAAAAATATCACCAAAGATATTTACTTTCTAAAAGTATTTATAATTTAATAAATTATAATTATATTATTATTATTATTATTGTATTATTATATTATAAAATTGAATTATCTGTATTTTTTATGCTTTTACTTAGATAATGTAACAGACAGTAGATAATAATTTTAATTTATCAAGGTTTTTAAATTAAAATTTTTAATATAATTTTTATCAATTATTAGTAATAGGAAGTAATAAACAATTTATTAATTTTTTAAATTAGTTTCTTATATATTGATATATAAATATTTGGAATGTATACATGATATATATTTAACATTGTTAATATAATATTAAAATATAAAAATATATATCGCCTTGATTCTGTATTAATTTGAATTGATTTGAAATTGAATTAATTTGATATAAAATTGGAAATAAATTAATTTCCTTTTTTTAAAATTTATCATATATATTTAAAAAATATAAATGAAATAGAACAATGGATAGTTCAATAATTCAAATATTGGAGCAAGCTGGTAGTCAAGATCCAACCATTTTCAAACCAGCTGAACAAATACTTAAACAGTGGGAAACACATCATGGATTTTATACAGCTTTATTTGTAAGTGACTTTAAAATAATTTTAATATATTTATTTTAATTATAAAAATGTTATTCATTATCAACAGGTAACATTTTAATAAAATTAATGTATGTTAATATTACAGAAAGTTTTTTCAAATAATACATTTACAATTAATGTTAGATGGATAGCTGTTTTATATTTTAAAAATGGAATTGATAGATATTGGAGAACCCTTACTCCAGGGTAAGAATCAGAATTATATTTGCTGATATATGAAAACTTATTAGTAAATAGTAAATTGAATTAAAATAATTAAAATTATAGTGAAATAGCTTCGGATGAAAAAGAATTTCTTCGACAAGCATTAATTGCTAAATTTGATGAACCAATAAATCAATTAGCAATCCAAATAGCAGTATTAATTGCTAAAATAGCTAGGTAATTCTGCTACATATTATAATGATTATAACCCTATTATAATAATTACTTAGAATAATGAATGGATATATACATGCTATATTTTAGATATGATTGCCCTAAAGAATGGAATGCATTAGTTCCAACTCTTTTAGAAGTTATAAGACAAGATCACTCTATAGCACAACACAGAGCATTATTAACATTTCATCATGTTGTAAAAGCTTTAGCTTCTAAAAGATTAATTGCTGATAGAAAACTTTTTCAAGAATTAACATTAAATATTTTTAATTTTATCTTAGACTTTTGGAATAGTTCTACTCAATCTTTTATTTTACTAATCATAAATGAGTTAAACAATTACCAATTACAGGAGACACTTCAAAAAGCATTATTATCATTAAAAATACTACGAAAATTAATTATTCATGGATTTTGTAAGCCATCTGATAATCAGAGCGCTATACTGTTTTTAAATACGATTTTGGATCGAGCAAGAACTATTCTGGATTGTAGTAAGTTGTTTATAACATATTTATGATTCTATAATAACAATTTTATCATATTTAGAATTTATAGTACAGATTATATTTATATATAATCTATTTACAGTAGTTAGAATTAGCAATTTAAATAAAATAATTAAAATTCAAGAATATCAATGAAGTAAATACATAAATTCGATACCATGATGGTCCGAACGGATACAATCATAATATTATTATGCAACTAATATAATTCATTTATTTGATCGTAAAAGAGTCGATAAAGTAGATTAAAAAGTATCAGAGTGAGGAATTAAAATGAAAAAGAGTATTTAAAGTGGTTAGCAAAAGTGGTTTTATAGATTTAGTACTGCGATAGCGGAGTGTTTTAATAGGTGTGGTTATTTATTGTCAACTGATAACCTAGAGTACCATTGTCGAAATGAAAAAATAACTCGTAAAGATGTAAAAACCAATGATTATCTTGAAAGAAAATTACAAAATGCTCATCTTACCAGGATCATATTCCATAAATTTGCTTTAAATGACGTCAGTAATAAGATATAGTGCGAATAGTAAGATAATACGAAAATGTCCAGAATTCTCTTAATCCGCAATTCAACGGCAACGTAATTATCTTTAAAACTAAGTTAAGAGTTGTTTGATAAAGGAATTTTTTAGCTGCTACGTATGTTTAGCGAAGCAAAAAAAGATCGTGTGCGAACGAACTGCTGATAAATTCTTAATACAGACGTTAAAGAGAAAGAGTCAAAAAGTAAAAATTTGATAGCTTTAAGCTATGTATTTGTTTTATATATTTATTTAATGTATAAATATTTTTTCAAATATTGTTTTTACCATTTTTAGTTAATTGAAAAATTAAAACGTTAATAGATATATAAATAATTAAAAATGTGTAAACATGTTTGATTTATTTTTTTACTTTGCTAATCATCCATGCTTTTTTATCATATTTATTCTTTTTATGCAATTTTCGAATCCAATATCTAATAAGTTCCTGGATACCTCTATTTCGGAACTGTTTTTAAAAGGTAATTTGTATTAATTAAATAAGAAAAGTTAATCATTATGAAGAGGTTAAGGTATTATTTTAAAAATTAATGCTATGAATCTATTCAATTACTTTAAGCTTAATTTATTTATTTATAAGCGACAAATGTTACACATTCAAATTATATTAATTTATTCGTATGACTTTAATGTATTTAGTAATTGCTTACAAATGATATATAAAGTAACAAATGTAACGATTTGGTAAGGAGGTTAGAATTGACAAAATGATTCATGTAGCGATTATGGTATGCAATGAATCAAAATAATCGTTTAAAGATACCGCTAAGATGAGATAGGTCGATAGGTGACCGTCGTGAAACAATCACTATTGAGTAAAACATTCACTCACTATTTCATCACATTTACTCCATATTGTAAATCATTTTAAATTTATGTGCGATATAAAGAAATTAAAGCAAAAAAATAATTATAAAACAGTTATAACTAATAAATCATCGGTTAAGTTTAATTTTATGAACGCGTTTTGTCGCCAAATTTCTAAATCGATAAGTATATAAGGATCAATTTCGATGAATACCATTCTTATAAAAGTATGTTTTCGCTTTTAATCTGTTTGCACTATATCAAGCTCCGCATTGAATATTAAAAATAAAATAAATTTCCATTAAATTAAAATTAATCTTATTGATATGTAAAGAATTTATATGTAATTAATTATAAATTAATATAGTTTTTTGTGGAGAGGTTACTGTCACACAAATAAAAATCAATATTGGATTAAATATAATCTTTATCTTTTTACATTTTTCATATCTATAAGCTATTTCCATAAATGTCAATTATTACGTTGGTGTATTTACTTTTTTTATGGCAAAAAAAAATTTTATAACAGAAGTAGAAGATTTTCAAAGTGTATTTGAACTTCCGAAAAAGAGCAAGAGAGACGGGTTCTATTACGAAATAATTATATCTTAAACAATTGTCTTCTTTCAACTCAGAAATCTTGATACGTACATCGTTACTGTATATATTAGAATGTGCAAGCAATACGTTAAGAACACTACGAATAATTTAAGATAGAAGAATTCTCCGATATTATCAAGATCTGGTATTATGAAGAATGTATTAAAATCCAAATCGTCTTAACGAAATATTTTTTCTTGAAACAAATTTATTATGCCGTACATTAATGCTTTTTTCTACTTTTAGTAAAGAAGGCTTTTATATCTACGAATTCGTAATTTTACTTTTCCAATTCTATGAACTATTATCATTCGTGCTTCCATATTCAATGAGATTATGAGACTTATACTCATTATGTTAGAATCAATGTTGTACTAACATTTCGGTGCCCGAGATGAAGGATTTCACGATTCTCTTTCGAATCAATAAATAATTAGCTATTCAACTATAATCCTGCATAAATATTTATCCAACCTGATATTCTTAAATTTACGTGCTTAAAGTTTAATGTTGATATTAGTAAAAGTATTTATATTGAAAACTTGATTTTCGAAAATGATTATTTTACATATTTGTTATTGTATATATATTTACATATTCTTAAAGAATAACCATTAAAAGTCTATTGTTAATTTATAGTAATAAAATAACTTTCATGATCACCTTTAATGTATTGTGTCTAGAATTTTTTATTTGCAAAAATGTGGAAAACATGGTGATAATAAAAAAATTAACTTATCAGTTAATTTAATTATATTGAAGATTCATTTGTTTTTTTTTTTTTAGGAAAAACACTAATCTCACGAGGCGTAGAAATAGAAACATGTGAGAAATTTATAATTCATCTAACTAAAGTATTATTGGGAGTATTAGAGATCCATCCTTTTTGTTATGTTGATTTGATTCCAACTACTTTAGAATTTTCAGTTTATTATTCTTTTACTGAAATCGGGCAATCATTTGCATTTGAAAGATTTATTATTCAATGTTTGAATTTGATCAAAGAAATTTTACAAACAAATGTATATAAACCAACAAAAGTAATAGAAGGTATGATTTCAGAATAATATTTATTTCACTAAAAAGTATATTCTATTGTATTAAATAATTACAAATATATATTTACCTAGAATCGGTATTCTAAAGATATAAAAATTATTTTTATTCTGAATATTTCAAGATATTGTTTTCAATAAGAAAAAATCGTAAATTATATACAGAAATAGAATGGGAATACTTGAATGTAAAAAATATACATAAAATATTAAAATTAAATAAATATAGATTCAAATACTAAAATAAAATATATAAATATTAAATATAATTTATTTTTTTAATAAAAAATTTAATTCATTTTTACAAACTAATTCTTTTAAATATTTTTAAATAAAATTATAAAATATATGTGCCTATATTTTCTTATTTGTATTTTTTTTTATTTTCCACGCGGAATAATAAATTTTTATGCAATATAGATATTGTTTTAATAAAGTATTTTTATACTTAGTATTGCATAATTTACATAAGTAAAACAATGAATAGAAACAATATTAATGATATATAAAGTACTAATTATTTATGGATATATACATACTAATTAATTCTACAAAATTACATGCATTTTATGATTATATATCTTATTTCATTGTACATTTTAAACTTCTTCAGTTGATCAAAACAATGCCAAGTTCAAAAATGCATCACATGCATTTATTTTAACAAAACTCGACACTTTCCTCAGTCAGCGTTGTCGATAACGCCTTAGATTATCCTGAATACAATACAATATCTATTGTAAAGAACATTGTATTCAATTCATATTCTTAATTAAAACATACTAATAATAAGCAATTTTATTTAATTGTCGCCGTAATTATAAACTTTTCATTTTTTTAAATAAATTCAGTTAAATTTGAATGAGCATTTTCTAGGCTTCAATTTAATTTTTATTTTTCGTCTGTAAATTGCACGCGTCAAATATTTCATAGTCTAATATTGATTTAATTCATAACATATTTGCTACAAAATTTTTAATGTACATAATATATTACATATTAGATGTAAATCACCATATAAAATTAAGGCAATTGAACTTTCGCGTGGAACAATTATCTATTTATTGATTGAATACAAAGATCATAGACTTATGGTTTCTATAATTTAAAAATTTATTTCCTTAATGACAAGATAAAATTGATTATCTGATAAATATATAGCTAATTTTCGATTATAAATTCTATATTATCACTAAATCGAACATATTTGTAATTATAATTAAAGGTCTCTCATGAATAAATGTGTGCATACCTACATTCGACGCTGTGACAGAGTGACTTGTTGATCCTGGGATCAAATATGTTAATATTGTTGCATTTATATGTTAATAAAAACTCGTCGTGATATTCATTAACCATAAACATAACTGTACTACTTTAAGCAATATAAACAATAGCAAATTTCTCTTGAAATAATTTTTCATATATATTTTGTTTTATTACAATTATAATCATACGCATGTAATTTCATGAAACGAAATGTATTAACTTTACTTTAATTTTAATAAAATAAATTATATTTTTAATTCTGTAGACTATTTTTGTTAAAATATTAATTAATCTGGTAAGTTTTATTTCAACGTATGGTAAGTTTAAAAACACGAGTAGCTTGAAAAATTAATATGTTGACTTTTTTTTAAGACATTAACATTTTGTACATATATTTTAGTATAAATTTGATAGAAATATTCTGTTATCAAATGCAATGTAAAAAATTTTATAAAGTAGGAAAATTAAGTTTAAAAACTTACATAATTTAAAGATTAAAAAATTAATTTAAATATTAATGTGATAATTGAAATTTATATACCAATTTTTTACAGATACTAAGAATGTACTAACATTAAGAGCACATCAATTAAAACAAGAATTTTTTACCGTTGAAATATTAAATGAGATTTGTACAAGACTTATAACCAATTATTTTGTATTAACATCTTCAGATTTAGAAATTTGGAATACTGATCCTGAAAATTTTGGTTCGTATTTATTAAATATTTTTAATACTATTAATAATATAAATGTTAATTTTATTTATATTTATAAGGATTTGATGATTGCGGTGAATCATGGAAATATAATTTGCGGGTAACTAGCTAGTTTAAATGATTATATTCAAAATTAAATATATAAAATTTAATTTATTTTTAGCCTTGTACTGAATCAGTGTTTCTTGCACTGTTGCATCAATTTAAGGATACTTTTTCTAACGTACTAGTTGAACTGATGCAAAGGCATCATCAGCCTGTTGATGCTAATAATCTTCATGGTATATTATTAAAAGATGCAGTATATAATGCTGTTGGATTAGCTGGATTTGATTTGTATGACGAAGTTAATTTTGACCAATGGTTTTCTACAACATTAAAATTGGAATTGAGAGATAAAAGTGATAATTATAAAATAATTCGAAGACGTATTTGTTGGTTGATGGGTCGATGGACAGGTAACTATCATTTAAAAAATAATAAATATAAATATTTTTAATGTTTTATAAACTTAAATATTAGTACATAATATTTAATCGAATTGAAATTTTATTACGTACTGTAATAAAAATATTTATAAATTATATTTGAATTCAACATAAGAATTGTATATAAAAGAAATATTTGTATAAAATGATATTTCACTAATTAAAAATTATATTTTTTGAAATTCGGATTCGTAAGTTTTTTTTAATAATAAAAAATCTATAAAATATGGTTTTCAACAGGATTGAAATTATCCGATCAGTGATAAAATTCATAATTTAAACAAAAAATAACAAGATCTTAAAAACATTTAATGTTCTATTGTAATACAATATTTTAAAATAATGAATACATATACTTAATTTATCAAGAACACCTAATTTACATAAGATAAAATAATTGCTTTATTTATATATTTATAATATAGATTAATTTTATTCAATTTTTCATAATAAAATAAATAAATGATTGAAGTTTAAATGAAAATAAAAAATATAAAAATATTTAAGTAGTTTAATTTTAGGTGTTAAACTATCTGCTGAGTTACGACCAGAATTATATAATTTACTGATTCAAGCATTGTGTCCAGATGAAGATCTTGGGGTTCGATTAGCTGCAAGTGATGCATTAAAACTGGCAATCGATGATTTCCAATTTAATACTGATGATTTTATTCCATTTTTAGAACAAGTATTTTCATTGTTATTTTATCTTTTAAAGGAAGTTAAAGAGTGTGATACAAAGGTATGAGTATTAAATTATGCTATTTGTTATTTACATTTTTCTTATTATAATTTCTGATTTAATTTGTAGATGAGAGTTTTATATGTTTTATCTTTTATGATTGAAAGAGTGGGCAATGAAATTAAGCCTTATATTGCATCACTTAACGATTATTTACCAGAATTATGGCGAGAATCAGAAAATCATAATATGCTTAAATGTGCTATTTTGTCTACTCTTGTTCATTTAGAAACAGCTCTTGGTCCAGACAGTATAGTTTTGCAACCTTTAGTTATTCAAGTTGTAGAATTAAGTTGTGATATGAATAAAAAAGAATGTGTTTATTTATTAGAAGATGGTTTGGAATTATGGCAAGCATTATTACAAAATACTCCTTGCCCAACTTCTTCAATTATGGATCTTTTAAAAAAAATGCCTGCTCTTTTAGGTTCGTTATAAAAATATTTTATTGAAACAAATTACATTTAAGAATTTTATATATATATAAATTATAAATCAATGTTGAAATGAATAAAAGTACTAAAAAATTAGTTTTAAAGATACAATTTTTAAAATGTCTTTAAAATTTAACTATAATATTTTACCTAATTATGTTATTATAATGTGTAAATTCCATTTCAACAGATAACATTTAATATATACACATAGAATAAAAAATCTTCGGTCTAATCATGTTCGATTTTGTGAATTGAACAGTTCATATCTTTTTTATGATGCGCGATTTAATTTCTCTCACTGTCTTATATTGATAATACTCGGATACTAATATGCATAGATGACAATATATTATATAGAATGTATATTTATAAAAAAAAATTTTATTTAAAAATATAATGTAAAACTTCAAATAATTTTAATGAAATAATATTCGAGAAAACGTGAAGCTTAGAGTAGAAACTTGGCTTTATTGTTTTTTAATGAATAGATATATTATTACAAAATAACATATTTTTATACTCGAACTTATTTCATTTAATATTTTTAAAATTATAATACCAAAAAATATATATTAATTACAAAATAAAAAATTAAACGATAAATAATTAAATAATTTAAAATACTTTAGCGAAGGATATTTATTTTTAAGCAGTATTAAAAATTTATCTTGACAGGTATTCAAAAATTAAATTTTATACAATATAAAACATAAATTTAAACATACAATGTAGTAAATCATATAGTACTAGTTCATTTAGATTCATATTTATATCGAAATTTAAAAAAATATATAGTCTCAAATATCAAATAATTGTGTTATTAATTAGTATCTACTTATAGTTAAACACATTTATATCAATATTGTATTAATTCATTATTTGTAGCTCAAATAAATTAATAAATTTTTACACAGAAGTATAAAAAAGAATTCTGCAATAAAATTATACTTTTTTAAAATTTTAAATTTAGAATAAGATATAATTTACTTGAGATTTTTTAAGTTGTTTAACTTATTAGATTTATGATATTTTATTATTTTATTTTTTTTTACTTTACTTTTTTTATTTTCATAAAATTAATTTATTTTTTATTTTTACTGATTCTTCTTTTACTCTAATCCTTATTCTAAAATACTCATCGATAAATAGTGATAAATATTCAGCGTGAAAAAAATATTTATATTTTATTTTGTTAAACAATCTTAGTAAAATTTTAAAAATTATTTTATTCGCATAAAATTAGTTGTTTTTTTGTAATACAATTATAATATATTTCATTTATTAGAATCATCAATAGAACATTTAAGATTATATGTACATATAAGTCAAGCATATATTTTATTGAATCCAGAAGAATTTCTACTTGAAAGCGGATCTGCAATTATTGAATCATTGAAATCTATTATGGGAGATCTTCGCTCTGAAGGTATCATACTTATTATGCAATTATTAGAATTATGTCTAATAACTATTCCACAAAGAGGTTCTCTATTCATTAAACCTTTACTTCTGACAATATTCAAGTAAGTATTCAAATTTATTTTCATAATTTTATATTAAATTCTTTTTTCCTTTATTTATATATACATTTTCAACTTTTAAAAATAAATGAGTTTGAATTTAATTTTATTCTGTATTATATTCTAAGATACAGACTAATGCCATAGAATTAAATTTCAATTTTACTATGTCCTGGGCAATTTTTATTCCCTCGTTTTTATAACAAAACTTTTTTTACAAATGAATAATAGTTAAATAAGTGAATGTTTTCACTTACTCTGCCATTTTTTCATTGCACATAAATAATCACGCAAAAGAATTTTCTGTCATTAAGAATAATAATAAATATACAAATAGAAAGCAAATATTTTGTTTAACTTTCAAAGAAATAGTAACTGTATTATTTTCATTTAAATATACATACCTGTCTGTAAACTAATTCATAGATGAAAAATAGAATTTTTTAAAAGAATATATTTCTGAACTTTGTTTTAATTTTTATACTTTTTTTCATCGACGTTAATATAACTAATTAATTTATAAATCCACGATTACTATATAATAATTTTTATTTTTATTATGATTGATATTATACAGAAGAAATAATAAAAAATAATTAATTTAATAACGCGAGTACGTTTTCGGTGTAATGATTTCTATAAAAATTGGCAAATATATATGTAATAGTAGTAGTTCTAATTTTTATTTTTAAATCGCTATACAGAAAATTATTCTTTTATGGTTCAGATGTTAATTTATGCTGTTATTTAAATATTTTAGAAAATCGTTATATTATGCTGATGCATGCCTGACCGCCATTATACCACTCGTGTCCGTAGTCTTCTTTAAAATACCGTTACTTCTAAATATGAGCCTGCGTAACATAGAAAACAGAAAGTCGGTGTTAAGGAATCTTGAAGGAGGGCCGACCATTAATTTACTTATGCGGAAAGCACCACAAGGGTGCTTGCAACCGTACGGACCTGGGCGGTGTCACGAATAAAAAAATTGCGAAAGTAGTTGAAGAGTGACTGTTACGCAACGTGAGGGTCGCATGGGATAAGGGAAGAGCTATACTCGGGAAGATGTCCAATGAACACTTTATTATTCGTCTTTGCACAATGTTATTTATTTCTTTCGTTGAACAGTGACACTTAAGTTAATTATACAGAGTTCTTAACCTAATGCACGCGAAACAGGGCCGGTCGCCGACAACCAATCTCGGAACCGTACGTCGACGAGCTTACGATATTCGTCTTATTTCCACCTTGTGATTTCTATTTTATACGAGCCGCCGCCGCAATCACAAGTTCAAATTTCCCGCACTTTCTTTGGTCGACGTGCGCGCGTCGAGCAAATTCAACCTTTGAATTTGGCGCCTTTCCGCGGCGTCTCGGCGCGATCCGCTCACTGCGCGCGCACCCAGCCAGTTGACGCCGCTCCGCGCACTGTTTTGAGTCGTGCCGCGACCCTCGTGGTGTGCAGTTCGATTGCGGTTGTGTAGGACTCCGCCGACTGAGGCGCTGCGCCGATGCGGCGCTGGCGTCACCCCTGACATCAGGCGTTGCCAAAATAGCGGACGACGTGTCGTCCCTTGATAGCGTTACCTAGGTGACGCCTCACCCCTGCTTCCTCGCTCCTCTCACCCTGCTGCGGTGCGGCGTTGCCTCGCGACTCGTCGCGGGTACTCACGTCCGTGGCGTGTTGCTTTCTCCTGCTGGGGCGCGGCAACGTCGGCCAAGTAGCGGGATATTTGACTCGCAACTCCGTCTCAATCCACTCGCGCGTATGCGGGCGCGGCTCGCGGATTTACCCTAGGGTGTCGCTGCTACCCCGCTTACGACTGATGCGCAGCTCGTCGATCGTCTTTTTACGCGTTTATTTACTAAGAGGGCTGTATTTTCTATTTACGCGATGCTTAACAAACTTTCCGTGGTGGTTGGGAGGTAACTGTCTCCCCCTTGACGCGATCGCGGTCATCCTCGCGCGTTGTTCATGCCCTCCCCCCGTTTTTCCGCCAATCCTCTTCCGGGCCTTGCTTGCTTCCTGTCTTATCCTTCTCTCTCCTCCCGGTGCTAGGCGCGCTTCGCTCTTGCTGGTCCCAGACCTCTCGTTACTCTCTCTCGGCTCGTTCCTGGAGGCTCGCGGGTTCGCCCCGGGAAACCTCCCCTTTCCTTCTGTTGACTAGCCCTCGGGCGCGAGATCAGCCCTGCTCCCGCCTCTAGCACCGTTGGGTACGCCCCCCCCCTCTTACGTTCGGTAACAGTGACGTTTATGGAAATTACGTGACCAGTATAAACAAAAATCCACTGCATGTATGCGGCAGTTTACTCATTCTTTGTTCTTCGTCGCATTCAAGCTCATCACACTCTCACAATCGCATCCTAGCCGTCGTTAAGCGTACCAAACTTTCACAATAGTATCCGTGCCACCTTCAAACTCATTATATTTATGCAATTGCATCCGTTCCTCATCGCACGCTTCAGCCACAAACATCTTCTACAGGCATAGTACATCCATGGATTCATACCCACGTCTTCCCCTATTCCACCCAGCTCAATGCATTTTTTGCAGTTGTATGAATTAATTTTTCTCGATATAACTAGTGTTTTGATTTAATGATATATTTTAATATTTATTTAAGATTTATATTTAATATAATGTAAACCGCTTTTAAATTAATATAAATATATATTTAGGAAAATATATGAAGCCAATGAATGTCAAATGGTACGGACAGCATATCTAACAATTATTGCCCGTATTCTATTAATATCACAAGATATTTTTATTCAGGTATTTATTTTAAAATGTTAACGAGTATATTATCATTGAATTTAAATATAGTTAAATTTTAATTATCTAGATAATTGCAGAATTATCGAAACAATTCGGCCAGGAATCAAAAGATATAGTATTCATTAAATTAGTTAATTCTTATTTAGATCATATGCCTTTAGTAACACAACAAAAAGAAAGAAAATTGTTAGCTCTTGCATTATGTTTATTACTTGATGCTAAATATCTTTCATCGATTTTTCAAAAGTTTCCTCAAATAATTTTAAATATTGTTGAAACATTAAACGACATAACAAAATTTAATGACATGGGTGGTTACTTAGAGTAAGATATAAAATTTATAATTATTATACAAATAAATGTATATTACAGTTTTTTATTATATTTATTAAGTTTACTAAATCTACTTTTGTTTAATAGTTCATTAATGATTGATCGTCATTATAGTCCATCTCAATTCGAAGATATAGGGTATGAAACAGAACATTCATTACGTAAAAGAAGAGTATCTTTTAATGATCCAGTACATTGTATCGTTTTAGCAGAATTTCTACAAAATCAAGTTAGTAAAATATATTAAATAATAAAGTAATCAGATGAAATATTTTCTTACAAAAATTTTAAATATGTTTTAGTTAACTGACTTACGTAAAGTTATAGGAAATGAGCAGTTTGATTCTATGATGCAAAAAATGAGGCCAGATATAAATCAACAACTAAAAGAATATGTACTATTTTAAAAATAAAATTTAATTAACAAGTATACATTAATATTAAATTATAAAATAACTTGTATAATGTAAATTATTAAAAAAATAGTATTTCCCTTCAAATTTCTGTTGCCTATGGTTTATTTTGGCAAGGGTAATTTGCTTAGATTTTTTAACGATAATGTACATTGTTATGTAGTAGAAAAGAAAAATATATATTTTAACGAGTAAGTATAAAATTTTATTTAATGTTATCATATTTAACAAAAATTTTATACTTCTTTTTTAAACAGAAAAGTTTATTATTTGACAAAATATATTTTGTCGTTATAAGATTTATATAGACTAATAAACATAAATAATTAAAATTATATGTGGGATTTGATTCTCGATAGATAACTGCTACATAGTCTTATTAAAATCCAAAATAATTTTCCTCCAGATTGACGTAATTTCTCATATTCTCTGCTCTGGTAGGCCATCGCGTTTATTTTCAATCAGAATGCTGATTTTACAGAAAAGCCTTCTACATTCTTATTTTAATTTTCGCACAATGTACATGTATAGATAAATATATTTAATACGTTAATTTTTTTTACACTTAATTATAGTTCAATTTGCAATTTATTGCAATTTATATTAAATGCAATACAATTGTTTTATATTAATAATTTGTATAAATTTCAATAAGTGAATTATAACATGTTTATATATATTTTTTGGAATCATTCGGTGAGCGGACTAGCTCAAGCTGAATCTCACCATCACAAACCGCATATCCACTTCATTTTTTTTATTGCATTTTATTAAGAACTTTCATTTTTAACTGTTATAATAATTAAAATTATAATTTAAATGCCTACAAAACTACGAAGTTCTTAGTATTATTAGTAGTTTGTCTATATTTATGAGAAAATGTAATGAAACTGTATTAATTTTTTATAATAATAGCAGTTGGAACTTTTTTAAATGCAGTAAATTCTATCAATATAATAAAATTATTGTTAAGTTTTCTTATCATTAATAATTTGACAGCTTATACCATACATATAAATGTAATGATATAAATTTGATAAATACGTATTTTAAAGTAAAGATATAATTAACTTTATTTATTATAGATATATTTTCATTTATATTTCAGTAATTAAACGATCCAGTAGACTTCGAATTTTTTAATACAAAATTGTTCAAAAGAATGTTCTTCTAGTATTAAACTAGTAATAAAACACGATATAACCCGAAAAAAAGATTAAGGCCGAGTTATATTTTGTTTAAATTTCAGTTGATGACACCATTATAAAGAACTTTGATATATTTAAACTTAACAAACTATGACCGAATTGACCTTATAAAATGATTTGAAAAAGTACCAAAACAAAAATTTTTATTAATGAAAATAAATATCATTTGGCTTAAGGCAACTTAAAATATGCATGCGATTATTTGAAAAACTTGAAAAATATGTTTATGAATTCTACTAGAACCTCATTAACTTTAATTAATCATTAATCATTTTATACACTATTTTTAATTTTATTCTTTTACAAAAATAATATTTATTAATAATATTATTGATAATATTAAAATTAATATTAATAATAAATTCGTCTTTAATATTCTATTTTCTAAGATTTAATTTATTTTATTTAATGAAAATAAATGTAATTAAATTTAAATTAATTTGAAGTAATTAATAAGCATCATGTGCGGGAGTTTTTGAATACATTTCATTTCTTTCTCCTTTTTTATATTGAGATACATGTTGCTCTCGCATTAAATAGATTCGTTGATTTTTCTTTCCAGAATTTAAACATTCTTTTAAGTCATAAAGAAAATCAAAACATTTTTTATATCCTTTTTTCATTCCATAAGCCTCAAAACAATCTATCATACGCATTTCAAAATCTGCACAAGGAGTTGCCTGTGCATGAATTGTTGGAAATATTTGCAAATTTGTAAATTTAAGTTTTTCATTTGAATGATAATCAATAATTTCTTGGTTTCTAAAAGACCTATAAATAAAAAATTCCTTTTATTAAACACAATTATTTGATACAAAATGTACATAAATATTTTACAAAGCAAAATGAAATGCTTATTATTATATTCATATATTTTGTTTTTAATAATTCTATTTTCAATTCAATTAATTAATAATTAATAAATTAAAAATTAATAATTTCTTAAAATAAATAAATAAACATGCAAACTACCTGTAACTATATTAAATATAAAATAAAATATTTCTGAATTATAAGATGTAAGATCTCAAATAAGGTATAACAAAAGAAGCTTTTTTATAAAAATAATACTAATACCTTATTAATTATAAAAAATATAAGATAATTAAAAACATGATTTGGTGAACAACTCAGTAATGTAAACGTATTAAACTTATTATAGTATAAAAATTAATTGAAAATAATATAAAAAGTAAAAATTTCGAAAATAAAAAATATTTATTTAATTGTATTTCATATGTATATTATAGTTACATAATTTAATTATTTTGAGCATAAGTATAGTTATTTAATAAAAGTGTAACATATACATTATTATATATATATAGTAATAAACTTACATATTTATAAGAATTTTTACAGTTTATTGAAAAAACAAAATTTGTATTTTAAATAGAACCTAAAAATACAATATATTAGTCTACTTAAAAATTATGCAATAGCGTACTACTGCATAGCATAAACAAGGAAAGCATTTTGAAGCAGGCGCAGTACAGACTTGATAAGTATTGGTCGTTTGTAAGCGGAAATTTTAAATTTTTTGTATTAAAATAAAATTTTCAACTACCTTGTGTTTAGCATTATAGAACAATTTATACACGTTTATGAGTTTTTGAATAAATATTATAGATTAATTTATACACATTAAAGACAATGTATTCGACGACTGCTAGTTTAAATTCTGTACTTGAAATACTGAAATTTATCACTAAAAGAGTTATGAAAGATAAAATTAGACGCTTGACTTACATTTAGCTTAGATAACAATAGTTTCTTATGAAAAATTTTCTTCAATTTGTCAATCCATTGAAAACGCAAATGTTAAAGGGATAAGCATATTTGTACTGTAAACAGTGAAATCAAAGAATAACAACCTCTTCTCGTAAGTGTGATTTTGCATAATATTAAATATAATGATGAATTATTGTGTGAGATCTAGCAACTTAATTGCAATTGTTAAATAAAATAAGACCAATTCTAATGATATCGAGTAATTGAATAAGTAAATGATAGATTCTGATCTAAAAGTAATTGTTAGGTAGCACTGTACGTTTGAATTGCTTTCTCACTTGGAGAAGCTTAACCAATCTTGCTGTTAATTTAAATAGTATTAAAACGTGAAACTTAATCAAGTCAGTCAAGCTTAAACATTTGCAGTTCTTCTTGATAAACGAGATAACAATTTCATAATACATAAGATATTGCATCAAAACTGATACAAGATTTCTTTAATATGCAGCTACTTTTTTTTTTATTATATTAGTAATTATTATTTTATTGATTATTATTAATTTGTATTATATTTAGTTCTTACTCTTAATCGATTTTCATAGGTATTTCGAATTATAATTATTCATGCAGTCTAAATAATAAAATTAATAATAAACATCGTACTTTAATGTAAAATAAAACTAAAATCCTTAAATACTAAGTTATAATATAAATATAGCATGTAAATATATGTAATGAAAAATTTATTATTAAAATAAAATATTTAAATAGAATATGATCGATCCTTCTTGAAGATAAAAAACTATTATCTAGATTACTATTATAAATAATTATTATTTTTAATTAAAATTATATGAGTTCATGGTTAAGCCTCTAAAATTCACATTTAAGGTTCATCGGATATATCGGTGTATATATAATTTGAATATTGGATTCATTAAATTAAAAAAATATATTTACGATAATTATAAAAAATATTTACGTTATCTCGATTTTTTAATTTTTATCTATTTTATACAGTAAAATTTTTTATTTAAAAAAATGTGCATAATTTTTAAATTGAATAATATGAAAAATGATTATTTTTTTAACAGTAAGAATTTTGTTTAATTCTTAAAAATTATTATAGAAATTGTTATATATGTAATAGTTTACTGTGAAATTTTGCCTCGCGAACATGCATGTGTCATAATAACCGTAGTAGTTACTCATAAAATGCTAAGTAAAATATAATCGATGTATTAATTTATAAGAAATAGATCTATCGTCATTATTAATTTGAACGAAGGTACAAATATTCTTAGAACTTGGAAAATTTTATATTTAATAATATTTCATTAGCTATGAATTCATGATAAATGCATATCTATATAAAATATTTTTAGTTTCTATAAGATTCGTAAAACAAAGATATTTTATAGATCATGAAAAGACTTTTTCCTCTCGTTATTTCATAACTACACAACTACACTATAATAGATTATCAATCAGTAAGTAGTAATGTGCGTAACTCTCACCTTATTCACGAGTTACGAATAATTAAGAAAAATATGGATAGTTGCTTACACGATTTATGCTTATTCATTCGTACTTGTTTATACTAACTTGTATTTCTTTATATTTACTTGATTATATACTTGCGAACATTACACGTTTACATTCTACACTATATAATATATTTATCAACACATAAATACGAGACGAATTTTCAACGTATAAAATTATAAAATAATATTTTATAACTTTTTATTTAAAAACATATTGTTATTTGAGATTCTGATATAAATCATTTATTATATAATATTTGCAATATTGAAAAGTTCGGATGGGTGAGAGGAAAAATTGTACAAATAAAAAGAAGCGATTAAAAAATTTCCTCTCAGTAACAGGAGAAAAAGATTTTTTTACAAAATAAACGTACCTTAATTATCTGTACGCACTAGTATTACGTTACCGAGTAAGAAAGATTTCGCGCACGGTAAAGTTTATTGCTATTTCCTATTTAAGGTTATCATAGAATGACGTACTTTTAATTTTTTACAATTACGTTTTATTGTAACTTTGTATAATGATTTTTATTTTATAATAAATTTTCTTAATAATTCAACGTATTTTGATAAAAAAAATCTATCCTTTTTTTTCTTATTTTGCCTGTTAATATTTATATTTAAATAATACTTTGTTAATATTAAAGCCTTAAACGTCCGTTATTTGGTGTTCGTTATAACTTTTGCATTAGTATTTAAACAATTACAAATAAATAATAATCGCATGTTATAATAGAACCTTATTCAAAACTAAATATTAATAGACAATACATTAATATAAATATAAATACTTTAATAATAAAGTTATGAAAATAAAATTTAATCAAAATATTAACTTTAAAATTATAGTAATTAAATAAAAAAATTTTTATTATAATTTATTTCATTAAAAAATGCTATCTCAAACAGGGAGTATTTTTATTACATGTTATAGGTCTTTCATAAACTTTGAATTTCTTTTTACTGCAAACAGTTAAGAAACTATTTCCGTAATATTTTATTTATATTATCGTTATAAAATAATTTTAAAAACTAGTAAAAATAAAATAGGTGATTTTGAATATTAAAAAATGTTTGAGAATAAATATAAAAAATAACACACATTTATAATTTTTTTTTTGTATATATATATTTCGAAAATTTAGAAAGAAAAAAAATTCTGATATAGCCTGTTGCTAAAGCTAACGTTATCGTACTAAGATACTAATTTTTTAAGTGTAGTAATTTTAAAGGTTTGTAATTTATTTAAAATTAAGAAGTAAATTTTAATTTTAAATACAAAAAAAATTGCATTTATAATATGTTAATTTAATACGCTTTTTATTAAAAGTTTTTTATATTTTATTTAAATAAATCTATATTATATGCTTATTATCGATCAAAGATATTGATAACATTGGAATTTTGATTTCTTTTAATTACATAAAAATTACGAATTATATTATCTATATTTTAAAGTATACATCTATTAAGATGTAATTTTATTTTTTTTATAAAAATTGATATGTAGAATTATTTTTAGAAATGAATATAATTATTAATATCTCTTTGGTTTTCTGATGGTTTTTAAACAGTTATCAATCTGTATTTAAAACTTTTCATGAAACAGTTTTACCGTTGATTTTATTTAAATAAACAAAAATATACTAAGAAATATAGCGTAATGTAATAAATAAAATTATAGTAAAGTAGATTTCTAAAAGAAATACATAGAAATTTTTTTAATTAAACTTTTTTATTACTTTTTACTACTATAAAATAAAAAATTTTCACTTTTCCAGCCAGTTGTACTATAAATATATTACTTAAAATAAAAATATGTCTATTACATAGCTTAACATAAGTACAGTATATATGCTTAAATCAATTATCTTTTAACTCGTTCTATAATTTAATTTATACTAAATATTAGAATGAAATAATGAACGGATAAAGTAAAAAAAATTAAATTAATTTTATAAAAATTTATTATCATATAAAAACAAAGGAAAAAAATATGTAAATAATTATCAAAATTAAATTAATAAATGTAAGTAATTCATTATTTATATAAATTTCTTCTAATTTGTCAATATACTGTAATATATATGACATACTTTTATACGAATGCGGGAGATAATAGCAATTATAATTGTTTTACGATATTTTACCAAGCTTTCCAATACTTCAACTCACTACTCTGGAAATATTAGATATAAATAGATTTTTAAGCTTAATGTATTAGTTAAGTAAGGTGTTATAAAAAATAATAATTTTTATTATTATATATTCATCTATAATATATCAATTAAAATACATGTAGTTTTAAAATTTTATATATTATAAATTATAAAACTGTATGATTCATTGCTAATTTTTTTGAAAAATTATATAAATATTTTTATAGTCTTCTTAAATGAAAGTATATCTGTTTTGGTCTCATATAATTTTGTTAAATGAAAAATAATAATACTGATGAAAATATAAGTTTTAAGTGCATTATTTTTCATAAATTATATAATATTTCAAGTACTAAATTTGTTATCTTTTGATACTATTATTTTAAATTTTTAAAAAATTTATAAGATTTAAAAAAAATTAATAATATACAAAAAAATTACATGTTTAATTACAATAATTTAATTAATATTTTGAGTATTTCCAATAAGCATTTGTATTAATTCATTCATATTATTTTTACTGTAATATCTTTAAAATAAACAGTCATCAGTTCTAACTGTACTCACTCATTTTGTTGAACTTTACTTTGATATAAAAGACAATTTTTTAATTTACTTCATTGAAATGATTCAGTCGTAATTATGTAAATGTCATTTCGACAGATTATCTTAAAAAATTTTTAACATTTAATTTTTAATAGACCTAAAATCTTATATTTAGTATTTTTATCATTATAAAAATTAAAGAATATATAAAAAAAAAAACAAATATTAAGATTCAATTTTAAAAAATCAATTATTAAAATTTCAAAGAACAGAATCTTTGTATGAATTCATATATTTTATTCGTAAGCTGTGTAGTTACAAAATATTTAAACATGATTTTAAAAATAGTATACTCATTCGAATTCTTCAAACAAAATGGTTTGTAATGCATAATATTAAAGAAATTAAATATTTTTAAAATTATTTAAATAATTATTTTTAATTTTTTTTAACGAAATATATTAAATATAAAATAAGAGATATTGTAATAAATTATCTACGGTTTTTTAGAATATTATAATAAATTTAAGTTATTTTTATGATATTTATATAATTTTTAAACAATATAATAAATCATTATTTAATGTTGATTTGCAAGTATGAACTAAAATTGAAAATATTTATTAAATTTAATACAATTTTTTTAAATTCTGTTAGTTACGTATATAGTTACGTATAATAAACTTTCTTTTATAGTTATATAATTTATAATAATTTATAAAAGTTATAACAATATTTTTATTTATTAAAATTTCCTTTAACAATCATTAATCTTAGAAATAATCATTAATACATTATCTTAATATTTAGCATATAATTTAAATTATATTTCAACATTAAAAAAAATTTAGTTAAATAATTCAAATAATTATTTAAAGAATTTTATTAATTTTTAAAATTTTTATTAAAACTTGGATAAATAATTTTTATTTTAAGTATTTAATATTTTGTGCGAAAATTTATATTTATTTTTAATCATTATGTCTTGCATAGAAAGCAATTAGTTTTAAATACAATATGTTGGAATATAAATAGAATGTGTTCAAGTACACATAGCGTGTAAGTGTATTCTATCAGAATATTGTTGATTGCAAAGAAGGCAATAGATCCATGGCGCGCAATATGATGATTTTGAAAAGGTCGGATGGACCACCTCTGATTACCTTACATGGTAAAGCTTGCCAAATATGGCAGGGCCTACTTCTAAATATGGCAACCACAGAGAGCTTCCGCACGACCGGTCATGTGACTAGGCCTGAAGTACTTTTAAAGTAATATATTTAAATTAATTAAAATATTACGATTTTCACAAAATTATAAATATAAGAGTTTTAAACTCTTTAAGTAAAAAGCAAAACAAAATTTTTTTTAAATAGATTAACAAAAGAAATTAATAGAGCTAGATTATGAAGGCGTATTAAAAAATGGTGGGGGTTACATGTTCGCTGAGCGGTCTTACGGCGTAATAGTAGCTAAGTAAGAACACACAAATGCAGTAGCGCAGGTGAACTTAACGTGAATATGTACAGTTCAAATTACGAAGTTATTAAAGTAGTAGTAAGAGATTCAGTGCAAATGTAGTCTCAGGGGATACTGAGCATTTACAACGTGAAAGGGTACACACAAGCCCCCTCAATCGACTTATTTCTTTAGTTCGCGGGAAGCGCTCTAATAGTATGTATCTTTGTCCCGCGTACTTTTATAATATTAATAAACACGTGTATAATAGCTCTATGAATAGGATAATTACAAAAATTATTAATTAATAGATCATATATTATAAAAAGTATTTGTAAGAAAAATTCTTTAATTACATAAAAGAATTATATTATTTCTAAACATTTTAAATAGAATTTAAAAATTTGTAAATTTTGTAAGTGTAAAGGCCTAGAGCCAGAATAGTAACAATCAATGTGCCGGTAAGCGTGATGGACCAATCTAGTGGTACAAGAGACGCTCGTTATGCGAACCTTAGTTATTCTATAGGCATGATGGGCAGTGATATCGTTACAGAAATTTATGGTCGACCATCTACTTCTCAAATACAATCACGCACAAACAATACTGGTAGTGCAGTTACTGGTGATACTTCAGGATCAATAGTTTCTGGTACTGTGAATATTATATCTCAATCAAATTCTAATGATAATTCATCTATTAGTATGCAACGTAGTTTGAAACGAACATCTACTGATATCTGTTATGATGACAATACTAATGAAACTCAACAAATAATACATCAAACTCAGTCTTTAATTTCTGACAATACAGATGAAACTTTTACAAATCTTGGACCACCAAAAAAATCTCCACCTTCTAATGGTAAGAAAACAAAAGGCAGAGTGAAGATTAAGATGGAATATATCGATAATAAGCTGAGAAGATATACAACTTTTTCAAAAAGGAAAACTGGTATTATGAAGAAGGTGCAATAAATTTTTTTATAACAGTATTTGAATAAAATTATAATATATAACTTACTTTTATCCTAATATTATAATATAGTAATAATTAAAATTTTTAGTAATATTTTTTATAGTTAAATATATATTTTAATATAAATTGAAATTGCTAGCTTCTATATACTTAATATTTAGATTTTGATCTATAGTTATATAGATTTTATTTTGAACTTCTTAAAATTTACATTTTTAATTCAATTAAAATAAATGTTATATAACAATAAAAATTATTAATTTTATTGTATGTATAGAGAAAACATTTATTGTTTCAATAATTTTATTTATTTTAAAAAGTATAATTAAAGTTAATCAATACGATCCATTCACTCTATAAATATTTTTAATCATTTATTAAATTTCATTTGTTATTTCATTAAATTTAACTAACTGTAATAAATAAGCAATAAATAATTTTTCTAAATATAAATATATAATATATAAAGTATAATTTATATATTTACATTATTTAAATATATTATGGTACATAAGTTTTTTGTAATATAATAAATCATATAAAAAAAAGTGAATAAAACATTGATATAAAATCATTATAGCTGTTTGCCCACATGATTTATAAAAATCATGATTTTTAAAAATTAATATATATAAAAATATTATAATTGTTATGAAACAAAAAGTAAATTAATATTATATAATTAATTCTAATTTAAAATGTTGTTATTATGAATATACAGATATATAAAATAATATTAAATAAAAATTGTCTATTATAAAACCTTACAAAAATAGTATATGCTTCCTCCATTTAAAAAAATAAATCTATAGTAAAAATAATTCTTGAATTTGAACGTAATATACACGGTGTATAACATTACTTTTTAGTTTTTAATTTAATTGACAAATCAATATTTAATTATGGTTATAATTATTTATAATAAAAGTAATATAATAATTTTATTTATTAATCATAATAGAAGTGATTTATTTGTACTCATATTATATCATTCAATATTTATACTATATGATTCATATTATGATATTTAGAGGTAAGTACAATTTATAGCATAATTCTTGATTATGTTAAACATGTATTTTATTAAATTAAAACTAGTATTTTCAATTATTATTTAACTTAACATTAATTTTAAAATTATAACAATGTTTAGTTATATTCACATTGGTATTCAAATTTCTAAATTAATATATAATAAGTATTGTAGAAAAATATACTTTGTTTTATATAAGAAATAAACAATGATAAATTACTGAAGACATTGCTTTAATATTTGCTATGTTATATGATCTTTTTCTTGTAAATAATAAGAAGTTTAAACCTAATTAATGTATGTAATGAGTATTAGCTTCATAAAGTATATATAAGTATAAAAAATATATCTTATTATGCTCATAGAATCTTTTTAAATACAAAAATTAGCTAAATATTATTAAAGCAGAACAAATTATCTTATTTATAGTATAAGATATTTTTAATTCTATTATATATATATTTAATACAGTTGTAAAAAATGGTTATAAATTTGTATTTTATAAAACTATTAATCATAGAATGTAATTATAATGTAGTAAATGTATAAATATTAAATATAACTAATAAAATCAACTCTCTTGTAAAAATCATTTAATAATTAAATTAATCTTATGTAAATTAAAACTTTTATTTAAAAAAAGAAAAAAGATTCATAAACAATATTAGAATTCTTTTATATTTTTTTATATATTTACAAATAAATGAACACAAGATAACACTGCAAATGTTAATGTATCATAAAATATTAAATAAGTATAGGATGATGAATATTTCTGACATAAGAATAGTATTACAGTATAATAAAATTATTTAAATCATTTTATTACTATTTTGCAATATTATAAGTTATACATTAATTAAGTAGAAATATATTTACAGAATCAAAATATATCAAAGTTACACATAAATTTAAAAAAAATGATTGAAAATATGAATAACAAATTATGACATCGTTTACATACACATTTATTTTTTTTATTAAATTCATAATTTTATTTTATGTTTATTATAAATTATAATTCCAAAATTTATTTTGCAAAATATAATTACAGCAAAATTTTATAAGTTTGTTAATATTTTATATTTTTATTCTTTTTACATAAAAGAAAATGAATTGATATTTGCCAAATTTTTAAAAGTTTTGAAAAGTAAAAAAACTGACAATTTAATATAAATTTTATTTATAATTATACAATTTGTTATATTCTAAAAAGTGTACTGTAATATTTAGATTAATAAACATAAGAATAAATTTATTAATCTCACTAACTTATTAGTCAATAACTATTAATAACAAAGATTTAAGATTAATTACTGTAGAAACAATATATGTAACTGAAATCTTATAAAATTTTTATTTTTGACATAAATAGCACTTTGATACAAATAACGCAAAATAATATTTATTATTGTTTTCTACATTTTATTAAATTTGAAATCATTTTTATTAATTTGAAATAATGTAGTTTATAAAAATAAAAGACATGGTAAAATTAAAAATATTATATTCTTTGGAATACAAATAAATACAAATAAGAAAAAAATTTGAATGTAAAATTATTAAATATTAAAAAATGACTAATTATTCACATTCAAAAGAATTTATCGTGTTAATTATTATATACATTTATCTACATTAAATTTTAATAATCGAATAGTTTAATAATCTTATAAAACTTTTATTGAGAAATCAAGGTTTTTTCTATATGTATCTTATGAAATATTTTAAATTTCTTTAAATATGTTGGCTACAATTTTTAATAGTATATAATTATTATTACTTCTTTTTTAATTCTTCAAACTGTGTAAAATATTTATATCTCATATATCCATATTTCCATTACATACAATTAAAATTTTTACTGCAACAATCCTATTGTAAAAATAGATCTTTTTATTTAAATAAAAAATGAACCTGCATTAAAATTAAAAGATCGTTTGAAAATTTTAACTCGTATTTGATATTTTTAAATTAATGTGTACACTGATTTTGAAGAGTATTCATTATTATAACATATAAATTAATTATATGGAGGTAATATGAAATTATTAAATGAAATAAATATTGGATATTTGCTTTTGTAATAATATAACGGAAATTTGAATAAAAAATTAATTAATTTCAATATTCTATTAATAAAAAATGTATAAAATATTTTTTTTAGTTTAAATTAATAAACTAATTAAAACTACACTAATATCTATAAAATAACGTAGTGTAATGTAATAAATATAATATAATAGATAACAATATTTTTTTAGAAACATTTAAATAATGAAATTTTTTAATAGCATTAATATATATTTTTATTAAAATAAATTTCATCATATCGAATCATAATTTGAATCTGTAAAATTTAAATTTAAAACATAAAATTTTTACCCCAAAAATGTTTAAAAAAATCTTTTTTTAAAAATTTAATTTAAAAAATTTGTTTAAACCTCCAGTACAATTAACTTCAGTTTCACAATTGTAACATACTGGAAACGGTATTTAAATTATATATATATATTTAAATACAGTACTGAAAGTTATAGCTCACTTACCATAAAAGACTATATATTATTGAAAGCAAGTGCCCGGGTGCTTCTCTATCTATATATACTATATTATTTAAACAAAAAAATTATTAGTCTCATTATAAAATAAGTTATCTTTTATAAAAAAAAATACTTCTCGTTAAAGATATCCATATTTTCAAATAAATATTAGTTAAAGTAACTAATAATTTAATTTTTCTGTAAATCTTCAATATAAAGTAAGTATTTAAGAAAATAAATATCAAATTTATGGTAATATTTTTGATACAATATATTTTTACTGTACATTATAATATACCTCATAAAATTTCAAATTTTCAACAACAAATAAAGATAATATTACTTTGGTGACACATCGTGAATCGTAGTATTTGTATAGTGTAGTTCCATTAATCAACTGTAGAATATTGTTATAGGACCCAGATAGTCAACGAAATACTGATTTTCGTACCAAAAAGCAATAAATCGGAAAGCTATTTATTGAAAACGTCTGAGCTTGAAATGAAAACACTTCACTGTTAATTATGAAGTAAGTAAAAGTAATTTTTATATTAAATTATGTTGTAACGTAATCTTTATGCATTCTAAATGTGACGTACAGCTGTTCCCTTTTAGTTTCACTTGATGTAGACAAGTCAGATTAGAATTCATTTACTGGAAAAATGTTATTATAATATAGGATATATATTATTTTTTAATTGAAACAAATACAATATTATTGTTAAAGTAAATTTTTTATAGCCATTTTATAACTATAGTAAAATAAATAGATTTTATTTGATTATGAATATAATATATAGAATTAAAAATTAAAAAAAATTAAATACTTTAATAAATAATAAATTTAATATAATATGTTTTAATTTAACTATAAAGTAAGCCAAACCAAGTACTTATGAGAAGACATTAAAGTTTTTAAAAATATATAAAAACAAACATGTAAATAATTTCTTAATTGGTTTAAAGATATTTAATTATATTATACTTCTACTACTATGCATTTACTAGTATATACTACACGACTGTGTATAACGACATCTTATAATATTTTATCTCTAATAATATTTTTATTGCTTTTTTACAAATAAAATATCTTTTAATTGTATATTAAATTATTACATACTATCTTTTGTTGTCTAAGTTTACAAAATTGTCTCTAAATTAATAAACATTATTGATTAATTTTCATTAAAATTTTTTATATATTTATCATAAACATTTTATGGAATGTTAATATTTAGATAATAAGATATTAATTCACAATTATAAAACTTATAATAATTGTTACTACATTTTCATAAATTTTAATATTAAATTACCTAAGTTAATTTAATTATTAATCGAAAAGAGATATTCATTATACGAAAACTATTTATGTTATATAATTTAAAGTAATAATAAAATACTGACAATGATTTACAATTTAATAAGTTATCGAACTTAATATAATCTATAAAGAAATCGCTTTATTATTGCAACATCTAACATAAGTAGTTTAAAAATAATTTACGGGTAACTCTTAATAATTTTTAAGTAATTATATTTTCTATGATATATTAAATGTAATGTAACTTAATAATATTGTATTTTAATATGAATTAGCTAAATATGTTTTGTCTGCTGGTTATTAATAAAATAGCTTAACATAATGATAATTTAACTACCATTACAAAGAGTATAGGAACAAGTGCACATAGTAATTTTGGTATTGTTATAATTAAATTAGGAAAAGTATTATAAAATAATGATGAATGCTAAAGTGAACAAAACTTTGAGTGCTTGGTTCATACGGTATTTTATTTATAAAGTATATTTAAAATATTGTACTGAGCTGCACGAAATTATAATGGCGCAATTTATCTTTTTTAAAAAAAAATTATATTAAAAACATTACAAGAATAAAATTTAAAAAGTTAAATTAGTAAGTTTTTGTTTTCTTAATTATAAAGGATAAAAGTATTATTTCGTTTTTAAAAATCCAACAATTGTATATAAATAATGATTGATAAAGATCAGCTTTGCTTTATCTGATAATTAATTTATATCGAATATTATTTAAAAAATTGCTTAAAGAAAATTTTGAGAGATTTTGAGATAAGTAAATTTATACAGATTTTGTGTATTCATATATTCATTAAAAATGCTATAGATTTAAAATCGTCTATAAAGGTAAGTTTTTTTATAATAACGTGTCTGGTATTCTAGAAGTTACAAATGAACTTTTTATTAATATGGGGAAAAATAGATTATAGAAATACAAAAATTTCAAAATACATCATATAAAAATTATAGTATAAAACATAATGAATGAATGATATAATAGCATACAAGCTTTATTGATTTATAATTATTAACTAAATATTAAAAATGTAATAAGAAAAAGCATAATTTAACGGCTAAATAATGAGTTGTGTTACGAGATTATATATGAAATACTAAACATTGCATAATTTTCATGAAAGTTATGTAATATTTTGTTATAAATCAGTATTGCAATGTAATTTAATAAATTTTGAAATAATGTAATAAAATTAATTTTTATTCCATTTTTATAGACAGATTTTAAAAATATTTGGTATTTAAAAAAATTGAATAATTTATTTATGTAAATAAATGTAAATAAATGTACATTATTTTTTTATTTAATAATTATATAATGATTTTATAACCAAAATATTAATTTAACAGTTAAAATAATCGTTATTTAAGAATTCATGACTCATTTTGAAAATTATGATTAATTATAAAATTATCACATAGAATCTTTATTATTTCATATGTACCATATTATATTGTTTTAAATGATATGTATAAATATAAATATAATTATTAATTTACATTAATAAAACTGTAAAAGTAAAAATAAACCTTATTGAAATGAATTTTTAAATTTTGCAGGCCTATGAACTATCGACTTTAACAGGTACCCAAGTAATGTTGTTGGTAGCTAGTGAAACAGGACATGTATACACTTTTGCAACTCGTAAACTACAACCAATGATTACTAGTGAAGCTGGAAAAGCACTGATTCAAACTTGCTTGAACAGCCCAGATCCTCCTCCATCTGGATCAACAGGAGATCAACGAATGTCAGCAACAGGTTTCGAGGAAACTGAATTAACGTATAATATAGCAGAGGACGAGCAGAAAGTAAGACAACTGGTGTACGGATCACCTCACGGAGGTGCTCTGCACGTTGGCTATTCAAGTACTGGTGGTCCGCAAAATACTCAGCACGCTCCACCTTCACATGCTCAACATACGCATCTTATAGCGCATGCGCATGCGGCACCACCAAACTCGCATTTAGTACCTTGCTCAAGTCCAAGTCCAATGCTTGCTGGTAGTCCTTTTGTTCAATCCTGTCCTTCACCGCTTCCTCCTCCACATGCATCTTACCATCCTCACATGACTCATTCACACAATCAACGGTAGTTAAAAAATAAGTGTCTTAAAGATGTTATTCATATAATAGTATTTACAGTGTTTAAGAGTGAATACATTTTTTATAACTAATGTGCAATATTTACTTCCTATTAAGGCCAAAAAATATTTTAGAGATTTTTAAAAAGGCCTTTTTGTAATTATTAATTGTTAAATTATGTGTAAATCTAATACTTCTTATATTAAAAATGATTAGCATTTAATTTTATTTGAAAAGAATATTTGTACTTTTATGTACTTAAACATACTTGTAGAATACAATTTTTCATATTGTAGGTTGAACTTATTTTGTAAAACAAATAAATAAATGTTATGAGCTTTTAAGCATAATAGTAACATAATATGACAACATTAAGTTGTTATAATTAAATATTATTTTAAATTTATGATTTATAGAAATATTTGCTGTTATGCTAGTGAATACTATAAATTGTTTGAATTTCATTTATTTATAATATTTCTATAAACTATAATTTTATTTTATTAGTATGTAAAACATATTTATTTAAACAAAATTAATTTTTTTTAATTATTAAGTGTACATTTTTTTAAATTATCAAAAATAATTATTTATCTATTTTAAGAAAGTTTTATTGTTTTGACCACATAAGTAATAATAATATCAATTTTTATTTGTTCGACATGAACGTTACATTAACAATAAAAAAATGTATGAACAAAATAAAATAAAAATATTCTAAATAAAAGAATATTCTACTAAAATGTTTTTTACACAAATAAAGCAAATCTTGTTTAGGATAGTATAATTTGAGTGTTTATTAAAATCTTAATATTCATTAGTACTATTGTCTCGTTTGTTAATCTCAGTAATTAAAGAAACTTAAAACTGGAATAAAAATTTTTTTGAGCCTTTTTATGCAATATTATTTATATACATTACCAATATAAATTATAATTGTACATGCACACATTAATGGAATTTAAAATTACTTTATACTTAGAATGGGTAGTTTTTCATTTGAATTTATAGGAACAATGAAGGTTATAGGTATAAACACATACATTAAAACTGGATTTACTCATCCGTATCATTTAAAATTTTTTAAAACGGTTACATTAATAATATCCATAAAATATTTATTTCTGGAAATACAAATCATTCAATTAATATTCCCAAGATAAGTATACAACCGCAATTTATGTTAAATAATTAAAGAACTAGTGTTAATTCATCGTTATACATTTTAAAAAATGTAACAAAACTAAAATTAATATTTATATTACTTATTAATCCAGTATCCATTATAATTTTGAATAAATTTTATATGCCTTATTTTTATTATAAACGAAAAAATTACATTATCTGAAAACATACAAGTTGAATTACCAACTAAAAAAATTACGGTTTTAGTGTGTATATATCGCTTTATTCCTTATTAGATAGGTTTTCAACTGCACGATGGTCATCTAACTCTAAAGCTCTTTAATATTATATAAATATCTTCAAGAATCTATTTAATTGTTTTAGATTCTGCGACTGATTAAAATTTAGTAGCAATAATTTTATATGGAATGATCTGAAATATCTCTTGATAAAAACTCGAAAAAAGATAAACAAGCCTTTAATACATATAATATCAACGTTGATAATATGGATTAGGATTTATTAGATTTAAATTATTGTTAAAAACTGTTTATTATGAAGATGATATTATTTAAGTATGGTCAACTAGTTTATTAGTGAACTGAAATAAGTGAATAAGGTAAGCGTACCTAATTACTCAGACAATATATAATTTTTTACTCGTTTAATAATATGATGGTATTTGTGTTTTAATTATAGTAAAATAAAATAATATGAGTTCTAAAAATATATTGATTTTGTTATTAAATTAATATTTAGTTTATTGTGAAATAAATACTTTTGTAATTAAAATTAATGATTCCTATTTATTTTTTTAAATCATAATTTACCAGTAGATTTTCGGTAAATTTAATAATAAATTTAGCACTGTAATTTTGATGGTACTACCACTAAATATTATCTATTAACTGATTCATTTATAAATATCAGTAAATTATTATCTAATATAATTTTTTTTTGTTTCTACGTTTTAAACTACATGGGAATATATAGTATGTCTAAAAAGTTTCTATATTAAAAACAACAAAAATGATAAAAATGTATAAAAGAAATATAAATATTATTTATCATAACTATTTGAATTAAGTTAATAGTATGTTCGATATCATCGAACAGGATAAAGAGAGCAGATTTAGGGAAGAATTTCTATATCTTAGTATAGCTATTTCAGTCAAAGAAATACAACTGAGTATGCGAAAATTGAAGCCATGCACTATATTTTGCTACGCATCGACTTTCGGGCTTTCATCATAAGTCTAGGGTTTGAGATTTCGAACGGAAACCCTATTTATAACAAGCGAAAGAAAATTATTTTTCTTTGTGTCAGTCTCATTTAAATTCTTGAAAAGTTTAAACATTGTATTCGTATACTAGAGTATGTACGTTAATGATATAAGGGGACAATAGATGTTTTTATAACGAATGAGCTGTAGCAAGCTATTGGTCACCAATAGCATCTATAAGATCAGTTCCGTTATCTCATCACTACGTACAATTTAAGGTAGGAGAACTCTTCAATAATAGTTATACGTGTGAACGCGAGTGATTTTTAATGTAGCATCTTTTTCCCCTTAGATTTGAAGGTTTTTTTGTTTATGAATTAATAAATATTTATTTATTCTACTTTAATAATTTGTGTAATCATTTATACTCCTATATCAAATCCTTCATCCAAATATTATTTATTAATAATAATGTAATGAATTCGCGATCTTAATAATACTAGACTTATCTATATGATCAAGATCAATATCACAAACAGTATCACTATAATAAAAACTTATTAACATCTAAATTTTGATCAAAAAATAAAATATTTATTCACAAAAAATAAATATAATTGATGCTTTCATGTAAGATGGAAACTAAATTTCAAAGTATAGGAAGTAAATATTAATATTAATTACTCATTTTAGTTGGTAAAATAAAACATTTTATTTAACAATTCTAGATTCTAGAATTTTAATCTCTAGATTAAATTTTTGTAAAAATCTTTTAATTGATGATTTTATAAGACAATGAAAATAATACTAGGTTTTGTTTGCAAAGGTGAATAGAATGCTTTATTTTTTGATATTAACCATTTCTCTTTCAAAATTATAATCTAGCTTCTTTGGTTTATTCTTAGAAATTTTGTTAATTTTTAAATTATTTATTTTTTTCAAAATATTCACCTTGATCATTTCAAATATAATTTGAAACACAATTTATAAACAAAATTTCAAATATAATTTAGAAACACATATTATCCATTTTTTTAAGAGAAGTATTTATGATATATCGAATCATTGTTTCGAATTTTCTACTTAAAATTATTATATTTGTTTTTAAATTTTTAGTGATATATACCTATTATATACCTTTTATAATTTTAGAAAACTAATAATTAACTTTTTAGTCCATATAAAATCACTTTAATGTACTTGTGGCGGACGAAGCGGGGAAATATAACTTCCCCAGCTAACCCAAAAATATGTGTACGCTTAACAGCGATAGTTTTAAGATCTAATTACTCGCAGTGCACGCGCACTGTAACTGTAAACGCACTCGAAGGCTACCTCTCCCCACTTCGGGTAATCGGAAGGAAAAGCGACCTTTGCCCTCCCGAAGTGGATGCTCAGCCAATAAAAAGGCCAGTAAACCACGAGGCGCCCGGCTATGTACTTCGCCTAATAAACAGTAAACAAAATAGGTACCGCACTTATTTCTTTCGCCTTCCCGACTCCCGTCTCCTCATCTCCCTCCCACTCACTTCGGTCTACGAGACAACTAGCACACTAAATACTTATTCATTATAAGAAATCGGAATGAATTGATAAATAATTTAAAAATTTATATTAACAATATTTTCAAATTATCTGTTACCTTATTTTTCATATTTTTACATTTTATTTATTTAATATGATTGATTGCATATGAGTTTTACTATTCAACCAAATAAAACTTGTCAAGCCAGAATCCACGAAAAAGTTATAAGTAAATATTTAGACTATTGTTATTTAATAGATTTGTTACTGTCAAATTGAATAGAAAAAGATAATAAGCATATCTTGAATTAGGTTAAAATCTGTTAAAAATAATACTTTCTTGACGATTATTAGCGTTTCTATTTTGTGATAATGAACACTAAAACTTAATAAATAACGAAAGAAATTAGAATCAAAATAATATAATTGTAAGCTTCTCTTATCTGTATTTTCGATTTTATATAAAAACTTTTAACATTTATTATATGAACTTATAAATTCAAGATAATTTTAACTAAAAACAATAAGCATTATAGGTACTTTATAGCAATATTTTTTATTTTAATTTAAAGTTTTTATTGTTGTGGAAAAAGATTAAGCTATGTATTAATACTAATTTATAAATTTTTATATTTATATTACATTTATTTATATAGCATAAAATTTTAATTTTATTCAAAGAATTATTAAATTATTTGTTTAAGGTATTTTTACAAGTTTTAAAAAATAAATGCAATTATTGAAGTTATAATTTACATTAAAAATAATACTTTTTATTAAAATATTTACATATATAGATACATAATTATAGTAGCATATGCGCTGTCCAATAATAAACAGTAATGTTATTACACCAACAAAATTGTCTTTTTCAATGCTCTTCGACGAATAATAATTATTTAAATATAGATCAAATAATACAAAATATAACTGGATGTTGATATTTATTTAAATAAGATTTTTAACAGAAAAAACAAAAGGAAAACTCTTTATATAATAAACCAAAGACACTTACTAATACCAATTATTACTATTAAAAATTTTTAAATTGGTATATTAACTGCTTATAAAAAGCCGAAGGTCTACTTAAGTTGTATTCCAGACTTAAAAAGAAACATACTTAATTTGTTTGGAATAGTATATCATTAGTAAAAATATGAGTACCTAAGATAAATAATTATATAATTTTCGTTGTATTAAACATATTTTACTTCTTTTTAGAATATACACTATAATAAAATGTTATATATGTGAAATTGTATACTTATTGTATTTCTAAATCAATACCAACTTTTTTACAATTACTGGAAATGAAAATACAAAGTATCTTTTATCCTTATATTTTTTTTAATTAAAATTTATTTAGATTATCAGTTTAATTTTCGGTAGTATAATGGACATGAATTATTTTATTATAATGAAAATAAGCAATTTAGTGTAAATCTGACTTAATTAATAAGCTACTTATAATTAATGATACATACGTTAATATCTTTATTGTATAATAATTCTACAAATATATATTTTAAGCATTTTAAAACGAAAACAAAATAAATACAAAAATTTTTCAGATTGAAGATAAATTATGTACAATAAATATTCTAAAGATTTCCTGAGCTTATGTATTTAGGCATATATCTTCTGAATATACATAAAAATTACATTATACAGCATTGCTTCAATTCTATAATACAATTATTTAACTCATTTTTCTTTTAGTCAAAGCTATAGCTTCACGGTAAGATTTAAAACAATCTGCTCCACGCCTCAATCTTCATGATCGTATTTCTGTATGAAAAAACGTATATCGAATTAATTTAATTATAATTAAGTTCTTATATATTCTTTTTTCATAATTTAAAATTTAAAAAATTATATTTTAGATAATATAGAAATTTATTATAATTTTCTTTCGTGTAAATATAATACAAACATTTATATTTATTACGTGATGTAATCATATAAAATAAAATAACATAAACCAATATTTCAATTTTGAAAATACGAATAATTGAAAGCATATTTTAGTGATATGATCAGCTTCTTTTGAGGATACTTTTACATTTTTATTATTACGCTGAGAAAACATATGAACACTTTTTCTAAAATTTAGTTATGACAAAGCTTTAATTTATTAATTTATAAAATAATTATCTTAAGTTAATATTCTTTCTTTTACTCTTACTCTTTCTTTTGTATTAAATTATATTGACATATATATATTAAATTTATTAAATAAGCTTTATTCTTAATATTTAATAAATTTTATATCTTCTATTAAAGTTATTTGCTTTCTTGACTATTTTCGTAGAATATTTTTAAAATCAAAATAAGTTATATATACAATAAAAATTAAAAAAGTTCATATTATTTAATATAATTTTAGTTTTTTGTATACTTTACCATGCCTTTAAATACGTTAAATTTACTAAAATTGTTTTTAAAAAAATGTATAAGGGTGGCAGCAATTCCCCTTGACTTATATAGATACATGTATTTATAAGGTAATTATGTACTTAATTATATATGCAATAATTACCTTAGTCTCTACTCCCTTTACTATACCGATAATACCTAATATTTACGAAGTTTCCAGTTTACGTGATTGATACATTAGTAGCTAAGATGGTTCTTTCGTTACGACATTCGAACCATAGAAATAATACTGACAACCTAAGAGAACGCTCGTATAAGTTCCGATCCTTGTAACGCAGCATCTACAATCTGAGAATCTTTTCATACCACAGAAGCTAAAAATGGAAATAAAAAATCTGGCACGAATAAAAGTTACGAATTTATTTCGAATCAAACTGTTTTAGTCATTACTCTCGCGTCTTATGTAATTTTTCTCAAATGCTTTAACGATTCGATGTTTAGATAATTTTTTCCAGCGATAATACGTAATACCTCCGTCACCAATTTCAGTTCTTCAAAGTTAGTACAGGGATCAAGCTATCGCTCGAATTTCACATTCTTTCGTCCTCTTCGTTCCAACAAAAGGACTTTTATTGCTTAGATTAGCAATTCTTCATGCAGTGCATCTTTCCGACCTGTGAACATCTTAACTAGAATCATCCCTATATTATAGGTTATATCCCTAACCCCTAATATGTATAATTGCAGTAAATTTAAAAAACACTGATTTATCTAATTAAATTTTCTACACATTTTTTTTTACATAATACCGTTTATAATTTTAATATCATTGACACTCGTAATATTTAAACTAGAATAAATCGTAAGGCAAACGAAGTCTCTTTAGTTTTTAAAAATATATCTATGTTTAAATAGTAAGCAATAGATCTAAACAATTTTAAATTAAAACTTTTTTTATTCGTTACTGCAAGTTTTTAAAGTATTTTCAATTTATGTTTAATACAACATGAACAAATATTTCTATTTAAACATTAAAAATAAACATTAGAACTTAAAAGTATAGTATTTTAGATTCTACTGAAATCGTTTAAAAAAAATTAATTACTTTTTTATTTTATTTATATCATAATTCTAGATCGCAATTTTTTATTTTGATGTTGAAAATACTGAGACGACCTGAATTTTATAAAAATATTTTAGTTTTTAGAAATTTACTTAATAAATTTGCATTTATTTATGAATATAGTTTAATAAAAATATCATTATTGCGTAATATCGGAGACTTTTCTTCCTATATCAGATTCTTTCTAAGCACTTAAGATTGAAAAGAACCTTAATTTATCACAGACCATAAACTTGCTATCAATGTTGTATTGTAATGGTGTTCATTTCTCATTAGTTCATATTATATTCTTTGTCCCGCGATGTGTAAACTAACAATACCAAGTTTTTTTACGATATATAACAACAAATATACATGTGTTTCAAATCGTCCAAGTAAGTACAAAAATCTTATAACTTCTTTTAATTAAACACGATTTACTTCTTTTTTACTTCTATCCGTGGATCAAGATTTTTCAGGATGTTTTCAATTAAACATTTGCTAATGTCAACGTTTCTTAAGTTTTCCGTAATCAGATGTGCAATGTTTTCGCAGTGATTTTTTAACAATTATCATTCGAAATTTTTTAAAAATAATCTAGTATTGATTGTTTCTACTTCTATCCTCTTATATTCCTAATTATATTAATCCAAAAATTTAATTGCGTTTACTTAGCACCCTAAAAATATCTACCAGATAAATATTTTTCCCATAGAATATTCTGTATGCTGTAAAAGATAATATAAAATTGTTGATACCGCTGCTAATTTATTTTCACTTATATGTTTAGTTCATTATCTACACTTATTATTTACACTGATTATTTTAAGCGATGCATTATGTGCTGAATTTAACTCCCACGCGCACTTATATTTTTTACATTTTAAATATGTCGACTACTAAATTCTTTCAACTAAATACACAAAATTTAATTTTATTTTATAGACTTTCAAGAAAATCAATACAGAATTTGAAATCGTTAGGATAATGCAATTTTTTACTATTGCTCTTGGCATTAATTATTCGAAGGTTTTTTATATAATCGGTCAAGAATATTTTAATATTTGTAATTATATAAAATTAATATATTTAGACAACTTATATTTTTGATAACATAGGGCTTAGGAAAAGTTAGAGTAGATATACACCTAAAATTGATGAAAATATTTTTAAAAGATGTAAATTTAAACCTTTCAATTAAAAACCTTTGAAATAAAATGAATGCAAAACTTCACAGGACTCGTACAACTGAATTTAAGTTTGTCCTTTAAATCAGTTCGTATCATACACCAGTGATTGTTCAGTCTTGCGATCCAAATTCTTAATAATCAAGCCAATGTTAGAAATACAATTAACGTAAAACAGAAAAATACGACATTTTTTAAATCATTTTTTTATGTATAAAATTCAATATAAATAATTCACGGTTTATGTATTAAATTTTACAACGAAACCTAGTGATATTTTATGAAATTAAATTATGAAAGTGAACTATTAAATTCTATAATACAATATACTTCTACTTATAATATTTAAATAATATATACATTATAATCATGGACTAAACTACATGTTCAGTCAATATAATAAATTTAAAAATGTGTAAGATATATGTATATATAATAAAATAAATTTAAAAAATAAACAATAATTAATGTGAAAGTAGAAATAAGTATACTTTATTACGATATTCAATTCAATTGTACGATAATGTTATTTATGCTATATAAAAAAAAATTAAGTAACATAAATCAACTGTAATATTTTATAAACCAGAATATATGCTATAAATAAAATAAATTAATAAACAAAGATCCTAAACAATGAAATAAAAAATGACGAATACTATAATTGGAATATTAAGTTTATATGAATATTTAGGTTTTAATTAAAATTTTTTATTTAATTTATTCTGAAAAAAATTGGTATATATATTAAAAAAAAAAGTTTTACTAATGTATTTCATTATGCCAGTAGCATACTTATTTTATTGATTTAAATTATTTCATTGACATAAAATTCCTTGTTATAATAAATTTGTGGTTCATGTTGCGTAAAAAGTATATTTGATGTAAGCTGTTACACCAAAAAAACAAAAACAAAAATTGTATATATAACATTAATACCCGAATACTTCCTCATTATACTTGCTAGAGCCACAATGTATAAAATCTTATTTTTATGAGTATATACATACCGAGTTTCACTGTAAATTGTATATACTCGTGGTAGCAGACGAGCGTGATGTCAATATTGAATAATATCATCAACAACTGCAAAACCGCAAGCTCCAAGTCCAATATTAGACATGAGATGGACAAGTTCCTTAGCATGAGAAACGGCTACTTCCAACGGTGGAAGACGTGGTAAATCACTAGATTCTATATAAAATTTAAATTCATGAGAATATTTACTAATAAAATTTCATAAAACATTTATTTATGTTATTAAAAGATGGTTGTAATATATTATCTTTACCTAGAATTTTTAATGATTCGTTATCGAAAAAGATTTATATGCTATAAGCTTTTCGAAATAGTTAAAATTAAATTTTAGAAATGTACAATAATATAAAAGTTTGTAATATTATATAAAAGAATGAATTTCGTAAAAGAATACCAATAAAAAGTTATCCAAAAGTTAGAGATTGTCTTTTAAAATGCAATTCTTGCAGATGAATATTGTCTCTATAGAAGATATATATAAAGAAAAAATGAAAAACAATACGAGTATATGAAATTGAACTAATTTTTTTATGTAGCTTTAAGTCAACGAACTAAAAAACTCGTCTTTTGTACTGCTAGCTCTAAAGATTCGAGTATCCATCCATTTCTATGTACTTTTCAGTATGTCTCTTATTTCTTTGATCTATTATTAGATCAGATTTCGATTCGATTTCAAATTTTACAATCTTTTAACGTAATTTATACACAAATTTTATATTAACTATTGTGCCTCTTAGAAGTCTATTTTTCTTTTAAATAACTTTTTCTCTACAGATATAAAGTAATTTATCGAAGAATGAACATTTATTAAAACTCCCTCTTAAACTCTATAACATACAATGCCTTATTATTTCAAAAAATATTTTTTTCAATACTTTTTTCATATTTTAACAACTATATACTATTCTACATAGATTATCGACTGAGATTGATCATATAGATACGTGAAAACCACTAATAATATTGTTAAACAATATTTCATTATATATGTATATATAAATATATATAATAATAATATAATATATATATATAATAAAAATTTTTGAATATCTTTATTACTAATAATTTGTTCTATTTGCTTATATTTTTTATCTTGTGTATTATATATAATATAGTAATATATATATATTATATATATATTATATTTATTATATATATTATATTATATTATTATATATATATTATTATATATATTATATATATATATTATATATATAATACACAAGATAAAAAATATAAGCAAATATAATAAATTCTTAGTAATAAAAATATTAAAAAAAAATTTTATTTGCATTTTTTTAATAAATAAAGGATAACAAAAAATATTTTTCCCATAAAGTTATACTGAATAAAACTACTTGTATACAAAGACTTGAGTTAAATATATTAATTTTTAAAATTTATAAAAATTTAAAGTATATATAATTATCTACAATAAAAATGATTGTCTTCAACGATGGATAAAATTTATTTGTTTCATATTTTTTTCATATTGTGTGAAATAAAAATACTTCTCCGCGTATTAAATAAAATACTTTGTAAAAATATACCACAATTTGCACAACTCACATAAATAACCACAATCCAGACTCACACACTTAAGGTATTTACTCTTTTCTGTCAAGTTTTGTACTTACAATTTTTGTAACCAAGAAACACTATGTTTATATATTAAATTTAGGTAATTCTTTATTTATATCAGTAATATATATTTAAATAAGTTGTAAAATTGTAAATAGGAAACACTAAATCAAGAAAAAAAAAATTAAAATTAAAAATAAACAAAAAACACATATTTATAAATAAAATCTTTTTCAGACTTTTTAATCACTTAATATTTAATACTAATTATACAATTACAAATTCGTTACACTATGACATAGAAAGGCTACGACGGCGTCATTTTAATGTACATTGTAAAAAAAAAGAAAAGGCTTCCGAACTTTGATTTGGACCACCGGAAGCCCTCACTGCTCCGATCTTGTCATTAAAAATAGCACAGGATAGCATTCGCTTTTAGAAAATCGACTCGAAAAAAGATGCATTGCGAAAAATACGAGAATGAAATTAAACATTTGTCAGGAGACGCGAGAAAGACAATGATGAGAGAGAACCCCAATTAAGAGATTAACGGGTGAATTTAAGGATAGTTAGAGAGGAAGAAGACTTCCATCTCATTCAACGTTTCGAGCCACAACTCCGCCTCCCCAAAAGAGTACACCCCCTGAGTTGCTTTAAAGCAACGACTTGTGTGTTGTCAGGACATTTCAACTTTATTTATATAAAATAATTTTAATAATATTATTTTTATATAATATTTATATAATACATTTTATTTTTATACCTAAAATAGCAGAATTAAGTCGAGCACAAACAGTTTCTCGTTGTTGTGGATCTAATTGCCACCCTACAGGAGAATTCCATGGATTAGAATAAGCTAATAAACTAAATGCATCACGTAACATTTTTTTATTGTTTTCATTCTTTCCATTTTGTAACCGTAATTGCATTGATTGTGCGTACAACTGTCTTCCAAAATCTAGCATTTTTTCAATTGCTTGTTTATTTCCACCACATAATTGTCTCTTAGAATTTCTACTAGAAAAAGATTCTGTTGAACTATAACGCTTATTTTGTTGGCTTTGATTAGTGATATCGATTTCTGTTAAAAGATAAATATAATTAAATAAAGTATAATCTCAATCAAAATTATTCTACTAGATTTATAAATTATATATACTCTTAAAATTTGAATCAATTTTAAGTCGATAATAATTTTTTTAGATACATTTTTTTAATTATTTAACTTTTTGTATTAAAGAAACTTTTAATATCACAATGACTAATCCTTCATACAATTATATTTATTAATATTTATTTTTATAGCTTTATTTGATTATACTATTTTTGCATCTTACTTATTAAAAATAACTAAATAGATAATATTATATTATTTTATATATTATATCTATAAATTTAATTAATTTTGCTTTAAAATAACTCTAAAATTAGTACTTATTATTATTAAAGATTATGCTAAATTTTAAATATATATTCAAATATACCCATATCATCTCCGTTTACTTTTTTGAAGCCATTAGCATTTGAAACAGTTTTATGCTGGCCGATAATATTCTTTGAATTACTGAATGTATTTTCCATGTCAATATCATCTATTGGTTCACTTATAAAATGTTGATCATTCGTTCCGTTTGTAGTATTATGATTGAATTCTTCTAAGTTATAATTTATAGTTGATTTACTTAATAACTTGGTTGATTGGATAACACTTGTTTGATTTTCTATGTTATTTCTGTAAATTTCAGAATCAGTTCCATTGACCATTTCAACAAATTGACGACATTTTAATGCAAACATTAAATTTGTATCTCTTTCAAGTAATCCTGGATATAGCTGACTTGTTAAATCAATAGCTTCTCCCATGCAGCCTGCTAAAATGAGCTTCAGTATTTCTAAAAAAAAATAACACTGTTGACTAAAGAAATATGAATTTTTTTCTTAAAATTATTTTATTTCACATATTATATTTTTTTAATTTAGTCATTGTTCTATAATAACAAAAAATAGATTTATATTAAAATCATGTACATACAACTGTTAAGATTTATGAAAATGATTTACATGTATAATTTAAATACTATTAAAAAATAATACGAATAAACTACATTCAGGAATAAAAAAAATAAAGAAATATAGAACAAAGTTCAAAAGTTGCATTTTTGTAAATAATATAGTTATTCAAAACTAACTAACTTTCCAGTCTATGTATTAATTTTTCTCGTTCTAGATTAATTAAATATATTGTTTCCTTTAATAATAAAAATCTACTCTACTTATATAAATAAGACTAGATATATACATACATATATATATATATATTTTTTTTTTAGAATACCATAGGTAGAAAACCAGCACTAAGTATACGAATTTTTTATTATGAGTTTAATATGAATATAATGTTGACCATGTAAAAATATTCAAGAAAATTAAAATGTATTAATACGGATGTATGAATTAAAATATTACCTACTTTGTCTATTTTTAATAGAGTTTAAATCTTCCTCAAATATTTGGCCAGTACCATTAGCAAAAGCTTCGGCAGTAGCACAATATCCATGATGTACTAAGTAAGCTGATACCATTCTATGAAAGATAATTTATTATGTTAATTATTATTTGATTACAGAAAATGTTATATTATAATAATAATGTGTTGTATGAATATTTGAAAACAATATCTCACATAAATGGCATTGTAAAATAACAATTATTAGATTATAGGACCATATACAGCTTAATTCTCTACATTTTTTAAAATTTACAAATATGTTGTAAAATATATAATTAAAAATATACATTAGAAATTCTAATATTTAGGAGTAAAATTTAAATCCATAAAATAATTCATGGAAAATTTTTTGGAAAGAAATATATATAAATAAATGATTTATTTATATATTTTATATAAAAATTTATGAATACGATAATAATCCTCCATGCTTTTTATTGTTACAGTTATTAAATATATGGTTTATTACTTATATTTAAGAAAATATATTTTAGAATGAAATAATAATTATTTTTATACATTTATTCAATAAAATGTGTAATTCAATTTTTAAATCTAATGTGTAACTAATTTATTATTTTTACAAATAACAATTTATTGACAAGTAGCGTTACACCATCAAGGTAAATATATTTTAATTATATCTTTAATTGTAAGATTTGCATAAAGATGAATTAAAATTAACATTCAATAAATATTTGTTAATCACATCAATTATTCTTTTTTTCGAATAGAAACAAAAATATTATAAAAAAGTCACTTTATTTAATCACCTTCATTATGTACTATAAAATAAAATGACAACAAATGACTTAATTACTTTAACTTACTAACATATGATAATAAAACTGAATTTAGAATTATTATATTAAATATAGTTTTACTGACTTATGTAATATATTTTGCCAATGCCCTTGCCCATGATCAAGCATAGGATAATTTATTATTTGAAGTCTTGTGCGGACCCGTAATTCACTTATCATATCAGCTATATCAAATACGAATGGAGCCTGACCAAAATTAGCATCAACCACTTCACCAGGCGTTTGTAACCCGACAGTCGGATATAAATTTGGCTGAAAGTATAAAAATTACAATTTCAATGTAATATATTAGTTTTCAAATTCATATTACTATAAAAACAATAAATATTGAAAAGAAATTACAATATTTTTTTAAAATCGGTTTTGATATTAAATTTTGAAACCTCAATTTACTCGTTCTATACATCGGCTTAATCTTTTTTACTGCACTTGGTAATCTCTACTATCTCTTGGTAAAGGATAATATATTATTAAAACTAATGTATGATTGATTTTGCAATTCAAAATAGTAGTAAAATCAAATATTAAAAACCTAAATGCTATTCATCAAATTTCAATGTTTGAAAAAAAGCATGTTTTTGCCACTAGTTTTGCAATCCTTCATTTACCATTTTCACATATTTATTAATCAAAGAAAACAACGATAAAAATTAAATTTTAAGTTGATACATTGCATAATTTGTATAAAATAATTAAAAAGATATTAATGGTATAATAAAATATTTCACATAACTTTTAAATTTTTTTATATTGTAAATAGGCTAATTTTATTATTAATGCTGGTTCATATCTCATACGAAAAGCACACATTTTACATGTAATTCCCTTATTTGTAATTAAAATTATCTCTATAGTTTATAATATACAAAAATGATTTTTTTTAAATAAAAATTATTAGCATTAATTATACAAGTTGAAAACACAATAATATATTTCAAAATTAAATACATAATAAATAAGTAATACCATATCGTTAAGGCTTTTAAAATATAAAAATAAATAAATTTTAATATATATCATTCTTAAAAAATTTATTTGTGTAATAAAAGTTATAAATCAAGAAAAATAATTTTTTTCATTAGTTATAAAATTAATTTTATTAATTGAAATTGTTTTAATATTTAAAATTGAGTTGTTTCAAATTTTAAAAATTTTGAATACATGAAAAATTATTAAATTTATATAATACATAATATACTTACAGGAAGATCTGTAAAGGCTATTCCCAAATGATGTCCATTTTTTGTATAAAAAGCTGTGTTATCCACTAAATTAACACCACAACCTATTACATCACCTGTAGTAAAAGTAGGACCATACGGTTGTCCAGTTCCTGATGAACAAAAACTATGACCATCATCTCCATGATAACCATAAGAGTTTTTATCCCAACCAGGAAGTCTATTGACATTGACACCATGAGCTGAAAGTCCAATACCCATATAACCATCTCGACCTTTACTAACAATTTTTACTTCAAAATAATATAAGCCACAAGCAGCTGGTATGCAATTTGTTGTACGAACACTTGCTGCATCTTTATGTGTTTTTCCATATCCTAAAAAATATTTATAAAATCATTTTAATGCTAATATAAACAATAAAAACAAGTACAAATATATATATTATTAAATATATATTACATTTAAAATAATAATTTTACAAAAATAATTCACTTTATTAATTTAAATCAGATTTGCATATCACTAGATTTCAATTTAAATGAAAAAAAAATTAAATACAAATTATTTACTTAGAAAATTTCTATGGCTAATTATAAATAATATAAAGTATACAAAAACAAATACGTAATTAAACCTGTTATTTAATTGGCATTTCTAGTAGTTATAAAAATGTAAGAAATGTTTTCAATAAAGTAATAAAGGATTATAAATATTTATTATTAATGTGATCCTTAATCAATTTTTATATTAATATTTTTATAGTGTAAAATTATACACTGAGAATATGATTTTTATAATTTAATTAGCATATTATTAAAGAATTCATTTTTATAAAAATAGTAAATTATATTCAATTATTTTTTATATAAACATTTTATAGGAAACTGTATCAAACAAAAAAAGAAAAAAAATCTATTTAATATTTGTTTTTTTCTTTACTTACATCAGGTTGATACATCATGATTTACAATAAAAAAATTTTGTACTACTTTGTATTATAGATCATTAAAACAGAATTAGATAATATTTTAAATATTTTTTCATTTACAATATCGTAAAATTATATTATAATGTCAAAGAAAATAAATATACCTTTATAATGCACCCGAAGATTATTCTGTGAAAGTCCGATATAATTATATTTATCCTTTGAACTCCATGATCTGGGTAAAGGTGTTTCTTCTTCATTTACCATGGGATATAATAATTTTAATCGATCGATTGATTGATTCTGTAAAGAATTTGTTTGCGTTGAATCCATAACCGTACGTTCAACATTACTGTCCGCCATTATTATCTCTTTTTATTTCGGTTCACTGTTCCCTATAAATTATTATTAACTTTTTATTTGCAATTTAAATAATTATTTTATATAGTTACTTTACAAAAATATTTAAAATAATTAATGTTTCAATTCAGCAATATAATTCTTTAATTAATTATATCATTTATTTAACTGACCTGATTCCATATTAATAATTAATCTATTTACTTCCACTTTATACAGGTCACTACACAATTTAAAGATATACAACAAGAATATAATATTGAATTTAAACAAGCGAAAAAAATTAACTTCTAATTCAAATTTTATATTATTTATTAATATTTAATCTGTATTTATATTCAAAACAAATAATCAAAAAAAAAAACTTAATTTAAAAATAAAAATAATTATTTCGCAAAGCTTTATGAACGCTTATGAATTTTTATTAAAGTATACAGTTTACTTGCTTCTAAAAAATTATTAATATAAGCAAAATTTATAAAAGATTAAAATAGCAGTGATTTCTAAACTTAACTATTTAAACTATGGATAATTAATAAATAAAAGATTATTTAGCGATAAAAACATTGTACATTATTATCCTATACTCGATATCTCTAGTCACCATTATCACCAATCGCAACAAATAACATTTATAAATACTTTATTTGTAATTAAATTTTTCTAATAATGTCTTTCTAATTAATGTGATATATAAAATTTTATTTTTGACTATATTTTAACATAATCTAACAAATATAAACGATTAAAAGAAGCCATATCCTTATCTTGAACATATCATGTCATATTTTCTTATAATTCGAACCTTTCAAATTTTACCCTCTTTCAAATCCCTGCATTATTAATACAAGCAAAATAGCAGAAATACTACAAATATAAACTCGACGAACGATGTGAGACTTTTAGTAGAACGTATAAACAATTAAGACTTTGTATGCTCTTAATACATTTTGAATATTTTTAGAATTTTGAAGTTTTTTAAATATGTTTACTTATAAAAGCTTTCTTTATTTTATCATTTAATTTTTTTATCCTATCTTTTCGCATTTTAAATAAATATTGTTAATTAAAAATGAATATTTCTGTTTAAGTATATATATTTATTACAAAAACTATTATTTTGAAATATTAATTCTGTACTTACGAAACATAATCTCGTAATAATTATATTTTGGATTATAACGAGTAAACTCATTGTGCTTGATTGACAATTTCATTGAATTGAAACTAATTGGGTCTCTAATGAATTATATATATTATTTTAATAAAGAACGAATACAATTAAAATGAAAAAATATCTTTTTTCCCGAAGTTGTAAATAATTTATTTTTATTAAAATTTTAGTATGAAGAATTTCGTATAATTATAATTTAAACTTTAAAAGCCGAACTAATTCTAAATTAAATAAGTATTTTTAGAATCTTATAATACATAGGTGCTTCTAAATTTTACACCTCTAAACTAACAATGGTAATGAGAATTATAGTTATTAATTAGAACAAATTACAACTGCCATATAAAAAGAAAAAGACAATATATATCTTATTCTTTGTATTTACTTTACGGGTATGATTTAAAAGATTAAGATTGCAATCACTATTAATTGAAAGTTTCAAAAAAAATTTAAGTAAAATGGATAATTCTTCAACTCATAACAAATGAAATCGTAATTCTATTTATAGTTTTCTGTCATGTAAAACATGGATTATAGTCTGGCGATAAAGCAAAGCGTAACTGCCTAATTGCATTGTATGCTTAACGTAAGCGACCGCATGCACGAGCGCCATTATGCCATGCATGTCCATGTTCTTTTTTAAAAATCGGATAATTTCAGAAGACAGATTTATGAAAAATAAAAGTAGTTTCAGAAGACAGATTTATGAAAAATAAAAGTAGTTTCAGAAGACAGATTTATGAAATAAATAAAAGTACACATCAGACGCACGTTATCGCCTTCAAACACCTATCTCCACGTAATAGCCTTAACATCGCCAATCTGCATGTGTGTCATGTGTCTTGAGACTACGCAACCTCTATCCCATCATCCACCCATATCACAATGTTACTTATTCACTTATCCTATATATGTTCTCTCTTTCTCATTTTCTATTATTTATCATTACATTTAGATATTAAGCAACCATTTATATTGTGTGCTTTTAGTTTCGAACCAATGAAAATAATGAAAATAAATTTAAAAAACAATTTTATAAAGAAGTCAAATAGCGGTTGGCGAGGCTGAGAGAGAACCTACTGGAGATTTCTAAAAACTAGATATATGTTCAAAATATTTAAAACACGTATACATATGTCTATGTAAATTCTTTGAAAAAACAAATGAATGTCAACAAATAAATAAATCGAAGTATAAAAATTTCATATTAGTTCTTCACAAAAAAATTGACTCCACAATACATTCTTATTTAAATTAATAGTTTCCAATCATTTACATTAGTTCACATTAATGTTGATTTTTTTTCAACTATATTTAAACAATTTGCATTTTTCGCCCATGCATTTTTAATAAGTCATATGTATGTATATATATATGTGTGTGTATGTGTGTATATGTTACATATAAAATTGCATTATAAAAATTACGTGATAAAATGAATGTATTAACAATAAGTAATATTTTAATTGTTTATATAACATTTGGCCCTATTGAACAAAAATTTCAGCGTTGCTATGTTTATTACAGAATACATTGATATAGCTTCTTGATTACTGATTAAAAAGATTTTGAAATGTTATCTTATTTTACAAAGTACCGATCTAGCATACTAATTTTTTTTTGCCCAAGTTTCGTTTAAAAAAACAATTGCATACAAAAAGTTAACCGTCAAAAACATCTCTTTTTTGATAAGGTATGTGTGGGAGACCGTTAAAATGATGCGGGCAAATAAGTAGCGGGAGTATTTGGAAATTCCCGCTCGATGTTTGCAGTTGGCACGAAAAAGAAACATAATAGAAAAATAAATAGCGAAAAGGCGCCTATAATCTCTGCTAGATAATTAGCGGGGTTGCGCAGAAATCAATCGGTTCACAGACACGAGGTCGTTCAAGTCGATTTTAGGTTGTTCTCACGCTTCGCTGTAGAATAAGATTGCACTTCGAACTTTCGAAACGTCATTTAAAACGAGTTATTTATAAAATATTATACGATTTCACTTTTTTTCTAATTTCTAATTAGAATTCTAAATTCTAATTCTAATTTCATCGTTTTTACTTTCATCATTGCATGGATGCGTAAAAATCTATTCTTAATATAATACTCACTTATTTTCTATGAATTTCATACTATATTTTATATATTTTTTTAATATGTCTGACGTCTATATGAAATTCAAATTTTATTTTGGAATGTTTAGTTTATATAATAAATCTACTAATGTCTCATGTTGAATTCTAATAGAAACACCAAATAAAAATTTGAAATCAATATAAAATAGTCGACAGAGCAGATTTGTTTCTGTTGTTTAGATTACGAAAAATGATTATAATTTTTATTCTTAATGAATATTTACAATATATTGTTAAATAAATACATAAACAAGTTTTTAAAATATCAATTAAAAAAATTGATACTTTAATTGGAGTATAATTATTTTTATAAGTATGGGATAAAAAAATATATACGTTGTGTATACTACGTAAAAAAATTAATACGTTTAGAACATTGCATAAATTATTAAATAATAAGGATTAGAAGAATGTCAGATTTAAAAGCATTTTAAGTAAAATCGAATATCACTTTTTATTTGCAAAGTATATAGTTGGCCTATTTCTCAATAACAATATTTTAATTTATTGAAGGGTTAATTCGATTTTTTACTCGAAAAGAACTCCCGAACTTTAATATTAATCTTATTTTAATAGTATAAAAAATAATTTTGTAGATGAAATAAAATAAATAAAAAATTTAATGCTTTGAATGTTACAAAATTCATTAGATACATTTATAAGAAAAAGTGAGTTAAATAACACTTTTTTCCTCCAAGATGATCAGATTTTTATTAACTTAGAAAGCTACTATCAAATATTAAAAAAAATATTGATATAGATTTGTAGGTGAAACATTATTTACATGTAAAGAAATATATACTTATACTGCAAAAATATAAGCAGTTCTTAATTCTGGTTGTATTCACGATCATATTCAATGAAGACCAGAATGACTTCTACACATTTAGTGTAGCTCATTTTTTTTATTATTATACTTCTTATTCTCTATATAACAGTATATTATAACATATATATTATATAGAACATTTCTTGAAACGTTGGTCCGAATAATATTTATATTTATTCATTTAAATATTATTTAAATGAATAAATATTAATAAAAATAAAATTAGAATTTATAAGACATATTTCACACGAAAAATCTATTATACATACAGTCCATACATGATCAAACCAAATGTCAAGCTCATACAGTGCCTTCCATTAAGACATAAAAACAATTTCATTTCATTATGGTAAAGTTACTGACGATAAGTTTCTTCAACCAATTGTAATAGCACGTCTAAATTTATTTTAAAATATATAGAATTATTAAATACAAATAAACTTATTCAAATAATATTATTAATAATAATAGTAATATAATAATAATAATACTATTCATTATTTAATATAAAGGTATTTTCCTTTTTTATTTGTAAAAAGTTCTCAATCGAATTCTCGTCCGAGCTAAGTTCGAATAGTATTTTTATACAGTTCTTTACCAACTTTCGTTAATTTTTTTTTTAATTTCGATAAATAAGTATATATATATACTTATATAAGTAATGTGCCAAATTAATATATAATTAATATATAAAAACATTATAAATATGATATAAATTAATATTAACAAACATACCTGAAATATATTTATAATAAGTTAATACTAACATTAAAGTATTATTTGTTGATAAAATAAATTTTATAAAAAAATATCTTTTATTATTCTAATTCAAATTATTATCTTTTTATTATTATAATTTTACATGACGAATAAAACTCATTAAACATAATTTCAAATTGAATAGTATTTATAACTTTCCAAAGACAATATATATTTGACAATTCATCCTGAATTTGTACAAATTTTGTAAACGATTTAAAAAATATTTATTGTTTTTTTTCTACTGAAGAATAACTAATTTTCCTTTTGAAAAGCAAGATGTGAGGTTCTGAAAATATAAGACATTAATTTACTCATAATAAATGTAAATACTATAAAGATATATTCAACTAATAATCTATATTAAAGGATTTTTTAACAATATTACAAACACAATATTGAGCAATATTATAACAATAAAGCAAATCAGTTTGAAAATTTTGTAATTTGATAAAGAAAGGTTGATCTTTGCTATTTCAGAGTAGAAAAACAACCGATTTATATGTAAAATTCTATACTAAATGCAATAATAAATTACAAATGAAGCATGTTTATAATTCAATAATATCAATTTTTAACATAAATAATAAATTTAATAATAACTATTATTAGATGTTTATTAAATTCTTACTACAGAATTATAGATTTTTTAATAATAATGTATTTTATATTTTATTTTATATTACTAAATGTGTTACTTCTCGCGATAAGTCTTTTAACTCTATTGCATTAAAGAAACAAGTAAATTATTCATTTTTGCTTATTTAATTAATATAAATAAAGATAAATGTATAAATACAAGAAAACGAACAAATTATTAATATATATATATATATATACAAATATTTCTTATTATTTAGCTATATTTACTTATTTCTGACATTTACTAATTTTTATTTTTACTTTTACGTATCACTTAACATTCATTTAAAATAAACATATTAAAAGAATTAGCATTTCTGTTTAGATATAAATTTTAGATATAAAAATATAAATCTCCTATATAAAATTTCTACTGTAAAAAAAAAAATTTTTTAAATTTAAAAAATATGCGATAATAATATTTATATAATTAAAAAAAAAACACATCATTATACTATTTATAATTTTTATAAATAATAATATTAATTATTCAACATTGATTAAATGATTTCGTTTAGTATAAGCATTTAAATTTTTACTTATTATTTTTTTCTTATTTTAGTGAATATTAAATTATATAATTAATAAAGAAATTGTTATTCAGTTAATATTATAATTATAATTTAATTTTCTAATTTAATCACAAAATTTAATAATATGTAACTTATATATATTCATACATTTTAAAAACCTATTAATTTTTTCATCTTATTTATTTTATACAGCTATATTAAATAATTTACCGTGAAATTTGTATAAATTAGTTGATGATAACTTAATTGACCTTAATATAAAAAATAGTAACAAACATACAATTTATGTATAGTTATTTATCAAATTATTTCATTCAAAAATTACTATCTTTTAATTATAAAATTTAAAATTTGAAATGATATTTTATATGTGTTAATAGGATAAATTTTTAAAATCATAATATTATTAAACAGTATTTTGTTATATTTTAAAACCTTTATTTCTCATTCATTGAAATGGAATAACAACAATAAACATTTAGTAGTAATATTTTAAAAATAAATTTATTATTATTGAAATTTAAAATGCTTAAAAAACACATAGAAATATCGATTTTTGATAATTAAATATTTATATTTTGAAAGTTTAAGAACATCGATTTTATTTAAAAATGGAATTAAATAATTGGAAAATTCAGCGGTTTTTAAAATCATATATATTATTAATGTATTATACCTCTAAAGATTCATCTCTCGATAGAGTTTAATTAATCTTATTAAAAATCTTGTTGTTTTCATCTTCCTTTTCCTTAGACTTCTTTTATTAGAATTGGTGACAAACTTCCTGTGAAATAATTAGATTTATAAGAAGTGTAAGAAGAATATTTATCGCATGAACATAAAATACATTATTTTTAAAGAAAAGAAAAAATAATATAAACTGTTTTCTAATGAAATATAAAACTTTTCTAATAAATAAATTCATAATACATATTTAACTTTAAGGCAGAATAAAAATATTAAATAAAACTGGACTACTTCATGATCCTTTTTTAAAATAAAATTCTTGAATAAATAATGCGCGTAATTATAATTATTGACCGATTAAATAAAATATATAGTAGCTTATCACAATCAATATTTTTATGAAAATTATAAAATTTATATTTAATACATATTATGAGGGATTTGCATTCAATAGCATCAATGAATTAGAAGATATAGTGTTTTAAATTGGGTTTCATATATTTAATAAATCTTTTTTTTTTTATAAAATCAATCCACAGCTAATTACTATTTTAGGAAATAATGTCATAATTTTTCTAAGTTTCATTTTTGTTTTCATAGATTTAATTATGTTTGACTTATTTATCGACAGTTATTTCGGACCTTCTAAATGTAAATACTTCAATCTATTATGCTTGTAAATTAACCACTTTATTGAAGATAGTATTTCCGGTACATAAATTATTAATATCTACGTTTTTTTATAAATTTAAGATAAATTTTAACATAAATGAATATGATAAATTTAGAATGCAAGTAAGAAAAATTTAAGAAAAAGACAATATTAATTGTTAACAATGAAATTAAATTGTCAATTAATATATTAATTTAGGAAATAATATTAAATATACAACAAAAATGTGGCTAATATAATATTAATTATAACGAGTAATAATCACTCAAAAAAAAATACCATTATCAGAAATAAAAGAAAAAATGATATAAGTTAAAAAGTAAGATAACGTTAATGTACGATTAATTGGTGAAAATTGTTAGAAAAAATAAATTAAAAATAAAAATTATAATTTAAAATCGTGTACAGCAATGTCAAATTGTAAAAAGTTGAAGAGCTGAAGCGGTAAAAAAATTGAGAAATTTAGTTATAAAAATAAGGAGACACAAAGCTAAGAAATATTGTTTCTAGAGCCCAGAAACTTATTTTTAATATTGTATAATAATCTCGAATGAATTATAAATACTGTGATCTATAGCTGTGTACCTACTACTACCTGGAATAAATGAATCGTTCCAATTTCTTAAACAAATGAGGTTAAATATGATTAATATGGATCCTTGATGTTAAGGACCTAAGTTATTCTTATGTATGATGAAACTTATACATTTATATAATAATACACTTTCTTTATCACATTTAATAAATATTTATTTCAAAATTTAAAAATATTTGCCATTCGAAAGTAAACAAAATAATTGTTATAGGTAGTTTACAAATTAACTAAGTATTCTGTTTCAAAAAAAGTTAAGGAATATTATTAATTAAGAATTATTCGTTAAGAAATAATTTTTAATAAATACTATTACAATAATTTAATAGTTTTTATTATTTTCATTATAATCTAAGTATGCTCAATGAATTATATTTTTTTAATAATATTGACTCTGGAAAATTAATTTATATACTAATAATAAATAAACAAATTGATAGACTATTTATATATTATTTATCTAGTAATTTAGAACATTTTTTAAATAACGATATTTTGAAAATATAAATATAGTTTTGTTAAAATACCATAATAATAACAACAATAATAATTAGAGATATTATTGTATTAAAAAAAATATATTTTAAAAATTGTATAAATAAAACTAAGCAATTAATAGTTTAAGAACTGCTATATTGTGAATATTATAAATCAATTTCAATAATTATTATAAGTCTTTAATAATTATTATTATTATTACTGGAGCTTTTTGTATTTAAAATCCTGAACATGCAAAAACAACATTAGTGATCATAGTACAATACTTTATAAATATATGTACATATATTTATATATATTACAATTTACTGCATGTTATATATGTGTCACATATATTGTATTCATACAGTTTAATTGATTTTAAAAACAAATATACTGTACATATAGTTACTGTTCACGAAATCAGTATATGTTATCTAAACAGAATAATAAGTATAATTTTTTTTTAAATTTAAAAGAAATGAAATATTAATATAATTATAACATATTAATACTAATTTTGTTACAAGTATGTATCAACCATAAAAATTGATAATAGCAAAAAATAAATTTAGTTATTAAATCAATTCAATGTTTATTATGCATTTATGACTAGTATGAATTTACAATTTATATAATAAGGAAGGAAAAATAAAATAAGATAAACTAAATAAAGAATAAATAATATGTATACGAAATTTTAGCATTTATAAATCATACTTTTTCGAATGATCGTTTATTGTATCTTAAGTTTTTTCACAAAGTTCATTTTATTTTTGTAAATTCTAACTATAATTTAACAACTATTATAATCTTATATATTATTATAAATTATTTATAATATTCAATTTGCTTACACTTTATAATTTCATTATTATTAAAATTATTCTTGAAATTATATAATGGTTATATTTAAGAATTCGAAATAAAGAAATATTTTTGATTATAACTATTTTACATCTCTTTTAATACAGTTAATAATCGAAATTGTTATTTGAAAATTTGAATCTTTGAATATTTTAATTTTAATTTTGTATTAATTTCAAATAATATTAAAATTTTGTATTCAATTAATTTTCTTATTTAAAATTTTATTTAAATTTAAATATATTATCATTTTCTTAATTTGTAAAAGAAATTGACAATGGTAATTATAAATTTAAAATTTGTAAAGACAATAATTTTTATATTAAATATAGTTATAATATAAATATGAAACAATATTGTTTTATATAGTAAAATTAGTTTAAACTAAATCAAATTCTTGAATTGTAAAAAAATATTAGTTATGCATTATACAATTATTTATATTATTCTTGATATAATTATACAAAGGAAGAATGTCAATAAATTTTTAATATTAAAACATATAAAATTATGGATACCAGGTTGGTGAGTCATGTAATGCACCCATCCTTCACTCTGTTGAACTCCAATTGCTCTCCACTCACATTCAGACATAAGATGAGTTTTTGGTATAAATTTCTCCAGTTCTTTTGGAAGTACCACATGTCTGATAAACAAAAAATAACACATGATTAATACAAAGATTTTTATTAAACTGCTTTAAACTGATCTATACTACTCAATCAAATCATTGAAATTATTAACATTTAATTTTAATTTAATTTTATTGTATATTTTACCGATTCCATGTATATGCTTTTTTCTTTTAGATAATTTTCACACAGTGAAATAAATTTAAAATAACAAAATTGTATTGTTTGCAATGTGTATGTTTTGGAATTATTTTAATAAATTAAATAGCCAAAATATTGTATGAAGACATTAATAAAATTATTTTTATTATAAAGAAAATTTTTAAAACTATTTCGTAAAAATAAAATTATTATCGAAATAAAAAAAAATTTTAATTTTCAACAAGCGATAAAAAAATTAAGTTTTGCTAAATCTACAATTTTTTAAATTTTAATATTGAGTTTTATTTATATATTTATCTTTTTTTTTTAAACTTATTTAAACTAAGATATTTTATTTTATATTATATTTCATTAATAGGAATAGAATAACTGAATTATAAATAAAATTATTATTATAGAAATTGTGTGGTAAAATAATAAACTTTTAACCTGTATTCATATACATCATCGTAATATTTATCGGAATAATATATGTTACTAGGCATTTTGTAAGCTATTTTAAAAAGTAAGTAATAACGAAACAAAAGGTACGACAGATTTTTTTGCAAATATGACACCTATCCAAGTAAAAATTAATATTTTATAAGTTGGCAACAAGACATACTTAAGAATACAAAAATATTGTGCACTAAAATAAAAATATATTTCAAATATTTTTTCTGCTTAGCTAAACTTTAAAAATCAATGCCAATTATATTATCAGTGATTATAAATTTCAGTATTCTTGTGTATTTTGTTATTTAAAAGCAATATAATTTTCTTCGCAGTAGTTCGCAATTTTTAGTATTATAATACAATAATTTCAAACAACCTATAGATTTAAAATAGCAATCATTTTTTTAAAAAAAATATTAAATTATAAAGTATTATTCAAATTCTCAAATTTAATCTACATTGTTATCTATTCTTCTATAATATAAGATATGTAAATAGAACAATATTTTTTAACTGATGCATTAGACTTAGCTAAATATTTCATTAATTAGTTTCATAGTAAGTGTAATTCAATATAAAAAATAAACGAATGAAATTGATATACATTTATTAAGGGTCTTTAATGTTAATATTTAATGTTTATTTGAATACGGATAATGTATGCTACATAACTTACTAAATTATCAATATAATCATATTTACGATGGCAGTTCAACCTAGAAATTAATGAAAGAAATTTATGGTTAAATTTTTTTTTTTTTATAATGTCGGGAACATACTCTATATAACTCTACATAAGCCAAATACAAACCATACAGAATAGTAATTTTATTACTTATATTTATTCTGAAAATTAATAGCATGAAAGACTTATACAAAAAATAAAATAATGTTGTTATTTTACTTATGATATAGAACCACCATCCCTTTTACAGAAACTCATACTTACGTAAACTATAATAGCCATACAACATAAAAATATTACTTAATTTACAGTACATAAGAGCAAACGAGACCTTATAGTTAAATATCAACCTGAGCGAGTGAGGGTGTATAACAGAGGGAGAGAACGAACATCCCCGGTTCAACTCAGCTTGTAATACAAAAATTAGGATACATTATCGATCAGACTCATTCGTGTCTACTTGATTACAACTATTTCAGTCATACACTTAATCTTTCCCTACAGTACTATTGACTGCATGGTAATAGTTAACATTGTCAAGATTTAATGCAATATCGCTAATTTGCATCGTTTTGCCGTCATATAGTAAAAAGTAAGGTATTTTGAATGGTGAATCTTTTAAAATAACTTCTAAATATTTAAATGTAATCTATTGTTTTTGATTAGCAAAGATGTATTTTAATCTTTTTTTTCAATTAATTTTCTTTTCAATTTCCTAATTCACAATTATTATTCTTTCTCTCAAACTTTACGTAAATAACAATATTCCGGCATTCGAAAAGTTAATGATAGTGTGAATATAATTTTTATTTCTGGCTCGAATAACATTTAAAAAAAAGAAATTTTACTTTACTTTAAACCACTTTATATACTGATTTACTACTGATTATGTTTTGAAATATCTATTTTAATTCGGTTATTTTTAATTTAACCAATTATAATATAAATTACCGTATGTATTTAATTTTAATTTATTTATTAGGTTGTTTTTAATGAAATTTCATTTAATTTTTTTTAAAAGCAATGTTTAAACTAAAAAAATTTTGTATATTGATTTTAATATTTCTTAAGTCGACCTTAGCATCATCAGTTTGTCTTTGTATTGTTACATACAATTGTTGAGAAATATATGTAGAATGAGTATTATACTTTTTAATTTTGTGTTTATTAGATTTAGATCTATGATTTTTTAGTTTACTATATTTAAAATTTTTCACATATTGATTTCAATAGTTTTTGAAAGCAGATGTTTCAATAGACGCCTAGTCTAAAATAAATTCTTAGTAATATATAGTATACTTTAAATTTACAAAAGGCTGATTCTCAATAATATAATAGCATTAAGCTAAATGCCGTCTCCCATCTAAGAACACATATGTCTACATCCCTCTATTACAGAGAACGGAACCGCTGTTAACACGCTCAATAGCGCGGCACCCATGACCGATATAAAAACCGTCATTATCATTGATTCAGAAAGGCAGGAAGCCTGCTTTCATAAAAACTAGTATCTCCTCCCGTTTTCGATGAATAAGCGTTCCGGCTTGCCTCTCTATGCTATTGAGTTTGCTTCTGTGTTCGTGCTAGTCTTTGTTCAGTAGTAGATCCCACCGACCTGCTCATTCTAATTCTTCCATGTTCACACAAACGTGCGCACTCGTGAACGGCACTAGGTTGACGCGTGATTACGCACGTGCTAAGACTACACACGCATCCAAACCAATAACATTGTAGAAATACAATTTCTAAATCGATTCCCATACTACGACGCATGCGCACCAATTTTAAAACATCAGAATAAGAATATAAGGAACCGAACGGGCGCACATAATGTGCATAACCTGATTAAATGTAAATTACCGTCTGAAACGAAATAAAATTTATAAACACTATTTCTATTTGTAATTTCTTTTTTTCTTTCGTCTCTCTTATCCTATTTACCGAAAACTCTGTCTTTATTTGCAGAAAACAGACATTTACATATTTATCATAAATAAATTATTCTTTAGTGCTTTAATATAAATAAATAATTAATATTTTTAAAATTAACTTTTATTAAAATCAAATTGAACAGATTTACTGATTCGTTTCCTTAGTATTCAGTTATCTTTATCATACCTGTCTCATTGGTTTCTACTTAACAAATTGAAAATCATTTTTAATATTTAAAAGTAATAAAATGTTACAATTTATGTAAAAATATACAATGATTTTTATAAAATTATAATTAGAAAGTTAATTGGGAAAAATAAGACTAAAATTTTAAAGATCATAGAAAAAAAAGTGTTATGGATTTAAATATTACTGTTATGAACCGAGAGTGGCAAAGTAAATTTAGTATTTACTATTTGTATCTTGATTGTTTATAAAGATATTTAAGGTATGTTTAAACTATTATCATTGATATTTTTTAATAATTAATATATCTCTGAAAACCAATCATTCTGAAATTGAAATAATTTTTAGTTATATAACTAAAAGGTTGGAAATTTCATCACATTGTTATATCCAGTTTTAATTAATTACACCTTAAAATTAAGATGTAGATTAGCAATAAAAATTGCATAATTCTAAATGATGTATTACTATATAATTTATAATTATGTCTATTCAGTGGCGAGTGATATAACTTTATTACCTGAATTAAAAATGTAAGAATTAATGATCCATTTAGTATTAAAAGATAGTGAGATTACTTTTAATTTTAATTAATTGATTTTCTAAATCATTAACTCTATATACTACATAATTTTGCATAGAACACTGTGGTTCATTTCCATCTCTTTTTTTATGCAGTTTTTTTTAAACAATTTAAAAATCATATATATTGTAGTTATTTATTTATCAGAAATTTAATAAACTGTATTTTCAATTTTTTTTTTTTAAATTAGATATCTAATTTGTATTATATACATTTTATAAGTAGTTTTTGGAATCAATAATTATATTAAAATATTTGTTTGAATTGAAAATTTATAATGATAATTTATAATACTAAAATTATATTTTTAACATATTCAGTATTTTGATTGAGAGCAATTTACAAAATTGATTGCTTTTTGGTAATTTCAATTTTGAAAACTAATGTCATAATTAATAATTAATTTTATATAAAAAACTGATTCAATGTTATCATGTTTTTAATTAAAAATATGGACATTATATTTTATATTTATATTTACTTACTAACATTTTAATTTAAAGAATTAATTTAATTATGTTTGATGAATAGTGTATTTTATGTAGGCTAGGATGAAAATTATTTCAATATATACTATAATTTTTTACTAAAATTTTTGTATACAATTTAATATTTACTTAAAATAACATTTGATTATATTAATAAAAATATTTATTTTAATCATGTATAAAATTGTAAATTTAAAAATAGAATTTTAAATTAAATGATATATAATTTTAATTAGATGTTATATATAAGATAAATTTTTGTATATGAATCAGTTAAATCCTTACATTTCCTATTATGTATACATTATCATAAATTTGTGATCTATGGACATTGTTTATTTTTAAATTAATTTTATTATATTAAGATAGTAAGATTTATATTTTATTTTAATACATATAAGTTGTTTTTTTTAATACTAACAACAAAAATTATTGTACAATAATGAAGCGCAATATGTTCACAATTTATTGTAAAAATACTGGTCAACTGTTAAAAATTGATATATTTAGAAAAGTAATTGTTCCTAAATTTGTATTTAATTATGTGAAAGTAAAAATGTTGTTAAAACAATTTCAACATATATACTATCATTTTTAAGAATATTAAAAATGAAGTCTACAAAGTGAATAGTAAACATCAATAAAATTTAACATTTATATCTATTTTCGTAATGAAGATTTTGTGAATATTTTAATTGTTTTTAATAAAAAAAAATTTGCTTAATATTATATTTTAGTTCTATTAATACAAGAACCAATATTTTTATATATTATATCTTCATGAGTAAACAATACCCCTCGTTAATTATTATTGTTTGTACATATTGTCAGTGACTTGTTTAAATTTGTAGATTACAGAAAATAAGTTTTAAAAAAGTAATATAATAATAAAATATATACTTATAAATATTTAATAAATATAAGTTAATATTTTCTAATAGTAATATGAATAATGTTTTTAATATAACATTAAAATGAAATTAAATATCTCATTGATGAACTATTTTTTGTTTAAATTATTATATTATTGATATATATATATATATACAAACTAAATAATCTTCATATAGAAATTAAAAGAAATAAATATAATGCAAAAGTATTTACATAAATCTTAATATTAATATTATTATTATTGCCTTGTTTTATTAAGTAAAATATTTTTAAATATTTCTCAAATGAGTTATGAAGTAATAGTTAAATTGTGTAAAATATGAGATTAAAAAAACTTATAGAAATTTAAGTAAAATAAATATATTTTATTTTCCTAAAAACATTTTAATTATACTTTTACTATTTTCCAAATTTTATCTATTTACATTATTTAGGATAACACAAAAATCATTCATAAATGGAGTAATTTATTTAATGTAAATAATTTCAATATGTTTAATTTTACTGTTTTATTACTAACATTTTACGTTTACGTATTAAGAAAACAAATATTTAAGTTCTTATGGAAATTACTAATGATCAATTTTAAATACTCTAGGTTAATTCTATTTTTTTTATCGTTTCTTCATTTCTGTATTTAAGATTTCAATTTTACTTTTAAAAAAATCACTCAATAAAATAATTGATATTTTTTAATGTGAAAAAGAAGAAAAATAGGATTAACTTAGTCTGAGAAAACTATAAAATTGAGATAACTCATGTCGAGTATCATAAAACGTTAGTGCGCATGGTGAGCAGGCGTACGAGGTATGAATAAGAGAATGCAGAGTTCGTGTATCGATCAGTAATATTGCAAAAGTACTTCTGTAAGACTGTTCGAGATATTTCTTTGCTTAGGTAAATTTCATATCACATTAATCTTTTGAATTTTGTATTTTAATAATTAATTTAAAAATGCATTAAATTTCTGTCTAAAATATTTCTTTCACTATTATTAATGAAAGGTAAAACTTACATTTTATTCAAAATATTTGTATACCAATAATTTTCATTATTTATTTAAATATAATAATTTTAATATAATTATTAAATGTATACATTAAAAATTAGTTTAATTAATCTATCAAAATAGTTATTTTTAAAATATTTTTTTGGATTTTTGGATATTTTATACCGTAGTAAAATTCTCATTAATATTTTATTTTTATTAGAAATTTCATTATATAATATTATCTACTCAATATCAATTAATAAATAATTTTCAAAAGATTTCAACAATAATATTCTTAATATTATGTTAAAACATTTGTTCTATTATTATATATTAAGTATTATATATATATTATAAATTTTTGCAAGCACTCTTATTTTTACCATATAAATGAATGTAATGATGTTTTATTTATTTAATATATAATTAAAACTTTTTATACATTGTTCTTTATTTTTCTGAATTATAATCAAATTTTTAACATTAATATTCATGCTACAGATATTCATATATATATTTAATTAGTAATAATTTAATAAATAATGTAACACTATTAATTATTAGAAGCTGGTATAATATGTACTTTATTAATATTTAACTAGTTCCATGAAATTAGTCTGGACAAGTACGTATGGAAATAAACGAATCAAAAAATTAATTATTATGAGCTATCGGTTTTTATTTGTCAACAATTATATGAAATGAAAAACGACTGATAGAATATAAAAGAAGTATCGAATGCATTACCGTGAAAAACAAATAAGGACTTTTATCAAATTAACATTAGGAAACTTTATCTTTCTAGTATTCGAGCTATGCATTGTTTTAACTGATGAAAATTTTTTTTGCTTTGCTCTTAATATTTCGCTTCATTTACGTTGTTTTTCCTTCAGAACAGTAATTAAACTTCTATTCTTCCTATACTTAAAATAATAAATAAAATATTAGATCTTTAAAACAATCCATAGTAATAATTTCAAACATGTCAAAATTATATTAAAAATAAATAATATTCTTTAATTATTACAAAATAAAGAGTATTTTAAATAAGATTAAATATTAAATTATATATGTTTATAAATTATTTAATCAATTTACAAGAAAAATTGAAATAAATTACAAATGAATGTTTTTAAAATACTAATAATTTGCGATAAATTTTAAGAAATCTATAAATTATATATATAAAATTTTATACCTAAAATTAGCTAAATATTTTGCATGTCTGTACTAGCCACTTTCATATAATCTAAAAATAGTGAATTTAAAAGACTCAGTGACATTTATCATAAACGAGGAATAAGTTTTAGAATTCTTCGAATGGCCTACAATCAAGTTTTAAAAAATATCCATTAAAAAGAACAGAAACTAACTCCAATCTCACTTAAAACCAATTTATAAAGACCTTAATAAAAATTAGACGAAAACTGAAAAAATATTAATTAATTATTAATACCTTGTCACTGGCAGAGTTTTGAAAGTATATATAATACAATAGATAAAAATATTGTCTATTATTGTATACAAAAATTGAAAAAGTTATAATACTTAAGTATTTGAGACAAATATTTATGTAAATTTAAGACAAAAAATTATTACAATTTCATTGCAAGTCGAACTTATTAATCAACAAATTTCTATCTAAGAAATCCATAATTTCGTACATAACTGTATATAATAAAATTTGTTTATAAATTCGATGGTGTTGATTTATATTATTTCAGTAAATAATCAGTGAATAATTCTTACATTTTCTAAATAATAAAGTTATCGTTTATGTCAAGATTCGATTTATTAGATGTAGATTATGTTACTGTTATTTGATTAATTCAACTATAGATCAAATTTATTTTCAGATAATTATTAACAATTATATATTGTTGAAGTGAAACTAATATTTTAGTAATAACAACGTAAATATTAAAAAGTAAAACAAATTTATCGTTAATATTTTAAACAGCATTCAGTTTAAATATTCTTATTAAAAAAGAAACAATGTTTTTGTTTATCGCAAAAATTTGAATCAAATTTTTAGATTGGAAATAGAAGATTCCTGTACATGAATATAATTTTATTGAGGAAAGTCTAATCTTTCTAGAAGTATGTAATTGATGTATTCGTTTTATGTACTGTATTGATTATAGTGGGGTCATTATGTTTTTCATCAAGATTAATAACATTGTAACATTTATCGAAAGTTGTACAACCAAAATAAATCAAAAGGAAGATATAAGAAGGTTATATCTTCTAAAACTGATACTTATACTTTAATAACAATATAATGCTAATAACTAATATATGGTAGCTTGTAGATTCATGCAAACTACATAGATTCACATATATCTTACAAGCTACATTAATTATTACGAAAGATGGACCACGAATAAGACTTAAAGGTAAGACATGGAGAGTAACAAGAGGTTGTATTATTAAATATCAAGGACTTATCACAACATTATAGTACTTTTTTGCTTGTATAATTAATTTTTTCTATACACCTATTATTAGATTTCGTAATAATTCAATGCGAGCTTATTTAAATTTTTAATATAATTTATTAGATTTAAGTATTAAATTTCGATGGAGTAAGAAAAACATAAGCTTCTGTGATGACATACATCAGGTGAAAGCAATATGAAAATAGACATCGTTAAATATAAGATTAATTTATAATCTATTATAGAATACCGATATTATTTTAAAACAATTAATTCTTAATATACTAATGTAAAATATATTGTTTTCAAAGTTGACATTTTTATATTACTAATTAAAATCATTAATTTTACAGATTACTAACAATTTCATAACTAATTATCAATAATTTAATTGCAAATTGAGATCATGGCATTTGCAGGATTAAAAAAACAATTAAATAAAGCAAATCAAGTAAGTGATATTATATATCTTACTTATATCAGAAATATTCTAAAATATATGTAATATAATAAAATTATAAATTTTAAAAGTTGATAAATATTAAAAATAATAATTTATATTTTTATTACCTACGTATATTTTACTACTATAGTTATTTATAATGTTTTAGATTTTATTTATAAAAATAGAATAATTACTAAATATCTTGATTATATTATCTTTAAAAAATCTTATATGTTGAATTAAACATCAATTTGCCTAAATCTTTTCTTAATATTTAAATTCTTATTAAAATATACGGCCATTTTTTCAATTTTCGATTCAGACTCATTTATTTCGATTTTAATATATGCTTTGCAAAATTTATTATTTTTATTTTATTATACCTGTTATTAATTTTATTTGTACGTCAAAATTATTGTTCTAATAATATTTACGTTATATTTGCATGTGTTGTTAATTTAATTCCATTAAATTATTGAAAAGTTAAATTCGATTTCTTTTCTTATAAAGCTAATGATAAAAGTGTTAAACCCCGGTAAACTATAAAAAGGGGTTATACTTACAGTTAAATAATATTTTTACATTCGTATATTTATTTGATTTTCAATACTGAGTTCTTAATGTATTTTATGTGTAATATATATGTGTATACAAGGGCGTACAGGGAGACCGACCATTCGCCGGTGCGAACACCCGGTTGTACATATCGTCTCGTTAACTGAGCTGGTCCATAACGGACTCAATTATCTTTAAATCGACTCTTGAGAGTTCTTATTTAACCTAGAAGGAGCAAGTACTTCACTCAAAGATTGCTGCGAATAAATTTCAGAAAAATATAACTTACAACTTTCGAAATTTGAACAACCAAATTCTTTAACTATATCTTATTAAATAAGATTATCGCTACCAAGTTCAAAGAATACTTTTATGCTGCAGCTTCAAGTGAGATGACTTACTCTTTCATAATTTTTCAAAACTCAGACATTTTAATCCGGACAATCTAAATTTTATTTTGGACCAACCGTATTGGCCACTCTACATAATTTTATTATATCTATTTTTAAGGATTCGAACAGACATTAAAAAACATTATTTTAAATAATCTATAAAGCGTGTTATGAATTTGATTTAAGCTTCGAAAGTAAGCATATGGGAATACATTGTATACTTAATCCAATGCTTATTAAAAAATAATTCTGAAGAATAATTAAAACATTTGGTTAATAATTTAAAATAAATATAATGGTGGTTTTAATGACATTTAGATTTTTACAAGTAATTTTTCTTCATAATAATAAACATAAATTAATTTTTTTACAGTATATGACAGAAAAAATGGGTGGGGCTGAAGGAACCAAGCTTGATGTCGATTTTGTGGATATGGAAAGAGTAAGTTTAGTTTATTGATTTAATATTGGTTACAAATTTTGTTACTAATTTATTGAATTAAAAAATTTCATTGATTTAGTTAACAATTATTATAATAATTATTTTAAACATTAATTAATTAAATTATTTTAAAAATTAATTAAAACTGAAGCTACTAAATTGTTACCCAACTATCAAAACTGTAATTATTAAACGATTCACTAGTAATTATTATTAACTGCTTCATTAATGGTAAATATTTCTTTTAAAATTATTTAGTGTTTTGATTTTCTTTAAAAGCAAACTGTATCCAAATGTTATATATTTTTTAGAAAATTGATTGATTATCAATATTGTTATAATAATAATTAGATTGATGTATTATAACTTTTGTATTTTAAAAAAAAATCTTATGATAAAAAAACCAAACCATATGATATACATCCAAGATATTTTTATGTTTTTACAAGATTAAAATTAACATAATTTGTAATATAATAATTTTAAAATTTTTCTAAAAAGTCTAAGTAAAAAATAAAATATATATATTTAGCGCGTGTATTAATTATAAGTATTAGGAATTATAAAAAATTTACAAATTCGACTGTTAAAGATATTCGGGATGTTGTGTGATTAGGTGTTATTTTTATTTTAAATAGTTTAAAATATCTTTAATGAAAATTTAGATTGTCAAATTGGTTATAAATTAATTATAAAATTTCGTGAGCATGACATCTGATGGTAATAAATGAGATTGAAGGAAAAATCTGCATCGCCTTAGTCACCATTTTTAAAATTTTAAAGAGATTTCTCCATTCATTTATTTTTCGTTATTTGATATACAAGACTTGTTTTTCAGCTATTTAAGCTGAATGGACCTATTGAAGTTTGTAAATTAATATTTTATTTTTAAAAAAATATCAGTGCCTGAAGAAACTACCATAAATACTAAATTTTTGTGTTTCATCCCAGATTTTGGTATCTGTAATAAAGGCTTTTGGCGACAAAATAGTAAAATGATCACTTGTAGGCAATCGTGAATACCATAGGCTTCTAGAGTCGATTCAAGAATATAATTTACCTCATTATAGAATAATTATTTACCTTTCTATATATAAAAGATAAATGTTTTTGTAACAAAATATTGGAACAAATAATTAGTCTAGAGCATTAATATTTTATGCATATTACTAATAATAAAAATTACTTATTAAATTAAATTTAAAATTACTATTTATTTAATTTAAATTTTAATTAAATTTAAATTTAATTTAATATAAAATTTAAAATTTATTGAGTATAGACTTGAACAGAAATCAGACGGACGCTTTGCATATACACATAGTATATGACATTCTGCCTCACACGAGTTGTAGGGTCAATAGCTTGAAAGAAACAATAATCTGACGCATTAAAAAAGTAATTCGTAACGCTGAATTATAGTAAATTAGTTCGATGCATAGTGTACTACAATGTTTATAAAAAAAATATAAAATAAATATCGATCAAACGTCTCAATTGAACAAAATATGGTGTCTACATTTACTGAGAATAGTATCAGATAAGCTATTGTGATCCAGTTTGATTATTGCTTACATATACTATCTACGTATAAACAAAAGGTTACGAAAAAATTACGGTAGACAGATTTAAGAATGCCTCAACAGATAATGGGCAAAAAAGAAGATTAAATAAAGGAAATAAAACGTTACAGGTCAAAGTGATTTTTCATAGGCTAAATTTAATATTGTTCGAAAATCGTAAATTAATTTTAAGAAAGATGTTGATATTTTATAATTATATCAATCATGATAATGTTAGTTTTTAAATGCTTAAAAAAAATACTTTTACATGAAAATTTACTCAAAGTAATATTTCTTTTTCTTATATATTAATATAGAAAACAGATGTAACTTTCGAATTAGTCGAGGAATTACAAATGAAAACTAAAGAATTTTTACAACCAAATCCAACAGCAAGAGCAAAAATGGCAGCAGTAAAAGGTATTAGTAAATTAAGTGGTCAAGCTAAAGCCTCAACATATCCTCAACCAGAAGGTGTTTTAGCAGATTGTATGTTACATTATGGGAAAAAAATGGGAGAAGATAGTATATTTGGTAAATGTTTAATTCTCATGTACTTTTAAAAAAAAATGTTTTTTTTTAGTCGTAAATGTGTTATATAAATATAGTAATATCGAATATGTATTCTATTAATCTGAAGTATTCTTTTATGTATATAATTTTTAATAAATCGTTTTGATTTTTCAATTCTTAATGAGATTTTACATGTAAATTTTATTAAACAAGTGTTACAAATGATAATATTTCAATATTATTTTATTATATTTCTGTAAGATATACAAAAGTGAATATATATTATTTCAAGCCGTATCAAGTCTTACAACTATATTGTAAGCATGCGCACTTATAATACCTCTTGTACATAATATACATTTTATTATTATAATATAAAAAAAATGTCATTCTTACGTTAAATATTTTAATTATTTAGAATAATAGAAATTTACCATTTCAATTTTTTTCTGTGACTACCATTGTCGAGCTTAAGGAATAATAGTCTAACATTTATGATTACATTCTTTTCATCTATTTAAAAATAGAGTACATTATATTTTATAATAAATGATTCAAATTATAAATGTATAAATAAAATATCAAATAAATGTAAATTAAATAAATAAACAGTACTGCATAGAATAAGTAGTAACAGATGATCAACATTGTAAAAGATTGCTCAAAAGTTCTGGTGACAACCTAATTAAATCTTAGTTTAGTCTAGAATTATAATATTATGTGAGTGTAGAATTTAATTATATATATATATATATATATATATATATATATATATATATATATATATATATTAAATAGAATAAAATATTAAGAAAAATTAATTTATTTATCTCATGAAAACATTTATACCAATCTGAGTAAATAAACATATATATAAATTCATAAGCATTAAATTGCAGGACAAGCCTTAGTAGAAATAGGAGATTCAATGAAGCAAATGGCTGATGTAAAATATTCTTTGGATGACAATATAAAGCAAAATTTTTTAGAACCTTTACATCATTTGCAAACAAAAGATCTTAAAGAAGTTATGGTATGTCTATATTATTATATATGTAAAGTAAAATGAAATAACCCAATACAAATATGAAAACTTATATTTTAGCATCATAGAAAGAAATTGCAAGGACGTAGATTAGATTTTGATTGTAAACGCAGACGACAAGCTAAAGGTAAAAATATATTTATCATGCTCAATGAAATTGCGATTTTAAATTGTAAAAAATGTCTAATAATTATTTGTGTTATAAATTTACAGGGTTAAAAAGGTATTTTGTTAATTTTTGTAATACCAAAATATATATATATATTTCTTTTTTATTTATTAATTTTTATTTGTCGAAAAAAATTTCTATTTGGTTTTGGGAGATATAATCACTATGCTTGAATTCATATTCCTCTTGTGTTATTCTTATATAAATCTAGCTTAATGAAATTGTCGACCTATAGTCCCGCCGAAAGTGAAACAAATTTACTCATATATCATAGTTTATTTATCCAGTTATAAATATTGAAATAAAGATTGTATTTATGTATTCAAGTGGTATATAGATTAAATTTTAGGTTATTTGCTTAATTATTGGAAACTATCAAATGAACATTAATAACTAATTTATTATAAGAAAATTATAGGCTTGAATAAATTTTTTGAAAAAAGATTTGTTACACAAATGTAAAATTAATTTTGTTACCTTATATAGTTACATTTGCGACATGTTTATAAACTAAAATGAAAATAAATCAATTTCGACTCTATCTTAACTTTGAAAATTGATAATAAATATCTTTCAGAATAACCAAATATGAATTCTGAATAATAATATTTGTCAAATCAAAAGTATTTAATTAAATTTATTATGTTATGTTTATCTTAAAATTTTATATACTTGAATGAAAATTCTTTACAAATATAAACTTTTTGTAGTTTATATACCTTGATGAAATATTGTGTTCTATAAGAAGAAATATAAATGAAACTTACCAATTTCTTTTTATTTTATTTAATAAAGTATTCGATATTTTAAAAAAGTTTATCAAATCTGAATACATTTTTTATAAAATTATCTAACTTCAAGTTATTTTGCTAATGATATCAATCCTTATCCGAAAACGAAAATCATTCATGATATACAGTAAATACTATACATAAAGATGAATGAAATCCTACATCTCGGATATTAATTACATTGTATCATTAGCTCTATTCATTTTATTCAAGCTTATGTTTATATTGTATAAATTTACTTATTGTATGAAACAAGTTAACAAAATTTACAAACACCTATGAAATATGTTTTCTTAATATCCCTCTCCAGTTACAAATTTTTTAATAATTATAATTATTATTGTTTTATCTACATACGTCAAACGTAGGTCACTAAATAAAAAAAAAGTTTTAACTTAAATGCAAAATGCAAAATTTAATCACCTTTGTGTATTATAGTACTATTTGATAATAATTATTTTATAATTGATATATATTGAGTTAAATTGTATTTCTTATTAAATTTTATAATTACTATCAGTGATGATTTTAAATATAAAGTATTAAGTTTTATTATTTTATTGATATATACATTGTCAATGAAAAAATATTCTGTAATAAATTTGAATTAATAAATTGGTTATATCTAGTAAGAGAAAATGAAGATTAACTTATGTTAGAATTTACAAAAGTTTTAAAAATATATCAACTGAATAGCGTTTAAATTATCATTTATGAATATTTTCATACTTTTTCAATTGTAAATTGAATAAAATTCATTTATTACAATCATTCATAATAAAAAATTTGACAGTTAAACCATAATTCATTAAGTTATGTATGTTATGAAAGGTTTACAACCTTTGTTAAAATAATTAGAATATCTTTTCTCATTTTTAAAAGCCTGTTTAAGGAATTAAATATGTCAAGAATAGATGTTATAACATTTTTTCAAAAAGAACTGTAAAAATTATTTCAGTCTGTATACAATCATTCGAGATACATAAACTAGTAAATTATTAAAGTTAGTATTTAATGATATCTTGTTTTTTGATGCATGATTAAGGAATATAAGTAACAGTTGATTCTTGAAGTATGACCTTTATTGTGTAATGAAAAGAAATGAATTATTGATAATTATGTATGTTTATTCATATTATTTATAATTGTTAATATCTTTAAAAAATATCTTTTGATACAGATATCTATATAAAAATATTTCTAATTAAACTTTTGATTCTCGAATTATTGAAACTGGCAAAAATAATCTTACAAATTTTGTCATAATTTAATTATAGAATTCATATACATATATAATACATATTAGTTTTTTGAAAATTAGTAGAAATTAATGTAATTTTAAATTTTAATATTATAATTTAACATTCGTCTCCATATTTTCACGTTTCAGATGATGAAATTCGCCAAGCAGAAGAGAAATTTGCAGAAAGTTTACATTTAGCACAAATGGGAATGTTCAACTTGTTAGAAAATGATGTAAGTATTAATTATATTATATATATTCAGTATATTATATTAATTATAAAAATTCATTAAAAAAAAGACTTTATTTAGATAGAACAAGTAGCTCAGTTAGCAACATTTAGTGATGCTCTTCTCGATTACCATCAACAATGTACAGAAATTTTAAGGGTGCTATGTGAAAAATTAATTGAGAAGTACGTATAAGATTTATTTTTCTAATTTATTATATTTTAGTAACTACACTATTAATATACCATTAAAACAATAATTATATAACTAAAATTTTTTATTATTAATTTATATACGCAATGTATAATAATTATGTTTCTTGAAATAATACATCTTCCATCTATAATATTTATTTCATTTCTGATAGAAATATCATTATTTATAGTCCCCAATTCGCTGCAGGTTCGCACCTATTTAGGTACACTAGCTCAAGCCTAGTGTATGTACCGATCATACTAGAATGTGTAAGTAATCTTTAGTACAGTTTTTTTCAGATCTTATAAAAACAAATCTTTCGGAGGCCTTACACCCGAATAACTCCAAAGTAGATTAATTAACTGACAATTAATTAATGGAAGCAATATATTCATGCTAGCGCTATAATCAAACAAATTTTTGATTATTTATTCTAATATCACAAGCGGGATCGTAATTTTAAATCCTTTTTCCTCTTGTCTCAATTTTTCTTGTAGTGCGGACCTGAATTTTTTTAAATTAGGTAACAGACTTATCGAACTCTTATATTATGTATATAGGTTAGTGACCACCGACAATTCAATAACCCATTTTTATGATTTAATGACATTTATTTCAATTTTTAATATTAACTTAAATATAGTAAAATTAATTGTATAACTTCTTACCGAATATAATATTATATACTTTATGTGATCAGTCAATATAAAATTAATAAATAATATAAAGTAACTACAATATTAAATTATTAATTAATATTGTAGATAAATTTCATGGCATAAGTAGCTATTTTTAGTAATGTTTTTTTAAAAAAGTTTTTTTCATATAATAACTTTATATAATAAAAATTATAATTTGTTATATATATATATATATAATTTTTTTATATAATTAAAAAAAAAGATTATTGTCCAGAAAATTTAGTTGTTTGGGAACAGAGCTATTCAACGATAGTATAATGTAATATAATAATGAGTTATACTTAAGTTTGGTCTCTATTTATTTTATTGTTAATTTACATTTAAATAATAAATATAAAAATACAGTATAAATAAATGTGATTAAATATAACCTTAAATATACATTAACGTATATAGAAAAACAAATTATATATAAATCCTTGTCTTTCTAAATGGCTAACATAAACGTACGTATGCACACAAAAAGAGAATAAAAAGCGGAAGAAAAGGAATTGAGATTGTATCTTTATGATTCTAAAGCGACACAACTTGTTATTCTTCATTTCGATTTCTGAGGCGCAAAAAAAGTAGCGAATATGCATTTGTGGAGATATCTGAACCTTATTCTGGGTAGAAGACATAGAGTATCAAAGCTCATGATTTTTAATTATATTTTTAAAAATTTTAATTTAATCTTTAATTTTTCTCCTTTCAAAAACAGTATTAAGAGATTCTAATCGGTAATTAATTTATATGGAATTCAATCGGTTGCTTCAAAATATGAAATAAACATCGAATCTAGATAAAAACTTCCAAAGAATTGCAAAGCAAAAAATTTTTTTGTAACAGCTTTGCCTAGAAAGCATTTTTTTCTCAAATGCCAATATATAATAATTATTTACTTAAATGGACTATAGAATTAATAAAAAGTATCAAAATTACCATTAACTTTTTGAAAAATAATTTGAAAATGAAAATTGATTGAGGCCATGCTCTTAATAAATTTTCTGTCGAACGGTTCTTCTTTCAATACAGAAATAAACAATTATATGTTCAGTGCAAGCTGTAAAAAGATAAATTTTAAATACTACCTTTTATGGAAAAAATAATTTGATAAAATATGCAGGCTTTTCTGATAATTCATAAAGAAAAATCAATGTATAACCATAACTGTTCTTTGATTATCCTCGTGTGAATTCAGTTTTTGTCGTGTATTTATAATAAAATAGATGTACATTTATTTTATTTCAAAACTCGTTTAAATTGAAAATGAAAATTTAGTGAATATTATTATAATAGTAAATACAATTGTGTAATTGTGTACACAAAATAAAAGTGAATAAAATTGTATAATGTAAGATTATGATAACAAACCACCTATACTATCCTAACCAAAGGACACAATTTTCTGGAGTATATAGTTAACGTGATGTTTCCTCATTCAGGGAGGACTTCACGTGATCAATGTTGAAGCATATCAGGTAATTCATGTTGAAAGTTAATTTTCGAATAATTTATGCGCGAGCGCGCGCGTGTGTGTGTACATATATTGTATTTTAGATATATTGATTTATTTAATTTTATCAACTAACTAACCCATATTAATTTTCATTATATCTATATGTATTGAAAATATAGTTACAAATATCTCTTATAAATAGCAGTTCAAGAAAAAGAAAAAAGAAAAAAAATTCTTTTTAATGTTCAATAATTTAATTTTATTTAAATAGTTTGTGTCAAAAATAAATTTACACCATTTTAAAAAATTTAAAAAAAAATACTAGAATAAGAGATGTTTCAAAATTGTTCAAAACTGATAATTACTATTTTTTGTTTTTATTGTAAGTATAGTATACTTACATTTGGAGTTCACATATATAATAATTATTGAGATAACTATTTTTTTATCCAGAATAATTAGATATACTTATATAAAAATAGTTATATTTAATATAATAATAAAATACATAAATTATCATAGTATTATTTATGTATTCTAATTAAACAATATAAGACTTCATTATTATAAGCAAAAATGTTTATAAAAAATTGTATATTATAAAACAATGACCGTTTGAAGCAATTTTAGATATTAGACTTTAGATAATTAGATCTTATAATTTTAATTATATATTGATACGTTATTCTGTAAAAAATTTTTGAGCCAAACGAAAATATCCGTTTGATTGCAAGATAGGGTGATCAATCAAATGTATAAAATATTTATCAATGGTAAATATAATCAAATATGTCGTATGTTTACACTTAAACTATTTAAAATTAATTATTTTTTATATACCTATAACTAAATATTAAAATATTTGATTATGCTAGGAAAGAAGAAGCTGCAAGTCGACCAAAATTAGAATTTATTCCCAAAACGTTAGCCGATTTACATGTAGACACACTGCCAATGTCAGATAATTTAAATGGTAAATTTTTATTAACTAAGTATTTTTTAAATGAAGATTCGCTTCTAAGATTTACCTTTATTATTAAGAAATTCTTTTTATATATAAATATGTTTTTGTCAAATTATAGGATCAAGTCAAGCTGGTTCTCCAGTCTCTAGCGATGGAAAGCGTTCTCAGCTAGAATTATTTCCAGGAAATACCTTACCCCAAACAACGAATGGTAAATTAAATTTTTTAATATTTTTTAACTATTTATCACTATATATAATAATTTAGAACGCTTTCTTTTTTTAGATGTAAAAAATTGATTTTGTTGCACATTTAATTATGTTATGTATTTTTAAATAATATATATTTATTGCTCATAGGAATATTAACAGTTTTTAATGTGTACAATAAATTTAATTTAAAATCAAAGACTTGAATGTAAACGTACATTTTATAAAATTAATTCAGTTTTTATTTTTTATAAATAACATATTCCATAATATTATATTATACAAGCACAAGACTTCAAAAAATTCGCGGTATACAAATTCTGTGTATAAATTACATTTTTTTAAAATAATAAAACATAATACGTAAAATTACAGATTATTATTAAAAATTGGAACAAAATATGAAGGAAATAACAAAAGATAACATTTATTTGAAGAATAAAGTTACACTTATTGCTGTCATAAAAGCCTTTTGGTTTTTCTACTGTTTAAAATATCAAAAGTTATGAAAATTGAAAGTGAATTTTTAAAATAAAAATTTCCTAAAATTTAGTGCATTTATAAACTTCTATTTATATATATGTGTGAAATAAAAGGTGTAATCTTAAAAGGTCTCTGTAAAGTTTTAAGACAAGATATTTTAGTCTAATATATCTATATAAAGTTTATTATGTATGAAAAAAAGAGAGGATATATATATATATATATATATATAAGACACAAACAATTATGTAATTAAATACTAGTTAATTTATTTAATTACTACGTGCGGTCATACGCCTCCCTCTAGTATACAACAGAGTGTTGAATATATTAAGTAATTTTTTCAAATGCATTAAATATACTTATTCAAAATAATAGATGAACATTGTACGTTTAATATTTTTTTAGATTTATTATTACATATTTTTTGTGTATATAATATACTATATTATGTTCACAAATTCGGATTGTCATATTATATTAAATTTATATATCACAAATTATATAGAATTTCTACATATCTTTATTACGGAATAGGCGGCAGTATTTTTTAATAAATTCTTCTCATTTTATATTTACATGCACGTATATAATTTTTGCCGAACATTATTTTAACCTTTAAAGTTTTCTATATTTTGCAATATTTTATTGTTTCTTTAATTAAATTTTCTATATTTTTAGTTTCTCCCTTGCCGTCGCCAAGTAAATCTCCTCTAAGAACTCCCATACAGTCCCAGAAACAGCCATACTGCACAGCTCTTTATGATTTTGAACCTGAAAATCCTGGAGAACTTGGATTTAAGGTAATTATATCGCTAACACAAAGTTTTTATTAAAATATAAAACTAAATTTACTAATCTTTTAATTATGTAAATAAAGTTTTAAAATCTTAATCCCATAATTTATCACTATGTATGTTCATATATAGCGTATACAGTTCTGGAAATCGCCATCTTGGCACCATAATTTTAGATCTTTATCGCAGTTTTATAATAAATATAAAGTTAATTTAATAGTAAATTTAATAAACCATTTTTAAGCATTCCAGACTCATTTATAAAAAAAATAATATTTTTTATTACTAAATAAACCATATTTGAGTGAAACATAAATTGATTTTGTTTTCTGTAATATATTTCTGAAATTATTTTAATTTTAGACATTTCGTCAAATTTAATGTTATGTAAAATAATATTAAGTCATTTTTAACAAAAATAATCTACATAACGTTGGTACTTTAACATTTGTTAAATATATAAGCAGTACCCATTAATTTGTCATTCAATTGCCTATGCTCACAGGCATACCTAAAATTCTACCACAATAAAAGAAATTTATTCAAGTTAATAAGAAATGTTTAGAAGATTTGAGGACTGAGTTGAATTAAATACAAATTTAATGCACATTTAAATACATTGATTTATTATAAAAAATAAATAAAACTTAAGTCGTTCTTTTTTTTTTAAGCTCTAATCGCCACAATTTTACTGCACCTAATTTCACTATAGAGTATATTGGTATTATAATTTTTGTTTTCCTGTATTTCACTAATATTAACTTGGCCATTGCAAATATTACATACCATTTGAAAATTACAATAATTTGTAAAAATGACGTACATTAAAATATATTATAATGTAATGTAATATTATTAATAAGATTAAGAATAATGTAATATTATTAAGTTTTTTTAATTGTATTCCTTAATATATTGATTTTATAAATAATTTAAGGGATAGAAATTTACATGTGAATAATTAATTAAAAATAAAGAGCATAAAATTATGTTAAATAATATAATTATAGCAAAATAATTTTACTTATGTTGATAAATCGATTGAACTAATTACGTTACGGACATTTTTTTCATTTTAAATGATACATTAATTAGCGAATAAGAAATTCAAATAATTATTATTTAAATAATATTTAAAACAATTCGTAAAATGTACTTTATATTCATATATAAATTGTTATATCATCGTTATATAATTAAGATAACAAAATAGTAGCTCAGGAAAGTTTTTTTCTAAAGAAACTGAAAGAAAGATAAAATAAAAAATCTCAAAATCCAAAAGACTCAAGAAATAGAAATTATACAAGTATTACTACAAGCTGCTCGGTCAAGAGAAAATTATAAAGAAGTTAGTTTAACGTGTGGTGTAATGGTTCTTCTGTCACAATAAAAAGTTGAAATGGAAAGTAAGATTTAGGCTTTATTCAACGAGACCTAAAAGTTATCAGGATGCTGATATAATCTTGGTACTGATAAAATTACTGAAAATAAAAAACTCAAGAATTATGTTTGATTGATATGTAGTTAATTGGACATTAAGTGATAGAGATTTATTAACGATGCGTAATAAAAAAATCATTCCCTTACGAAATTTTATTTAGCGATGTAACCATAGAAGTAACGCAAACACTGAATGTATAAATAAAATATATTAAAAGGATAGATAAAATAACCTAAGTATTAAAGTATTAAGTTCTATTTACTTAACTAAGTAAAATATTTACAAATGTATAATTATAAATGTGATTACCAATTAATATAATGTTTTGAAAATATTTATTTAAATTAAACTTCATAGCCTTCACTATGCTTATTGTTACCGCTGCTTTAAATCAGTTTTTTTCTGACAAATTTTTTTAAAAAAAATTGAAATAATTATTTTTGTTTTAGTTTAGTATTTTAATTAAAGAAAGAATTAAACGTTAGTTTAAAATGGATTAAATTTATTATAAATGAAAGAGAAAACTTATATTTTTATAAGTTTGCATTAAAAATGTCAATAAAATATTTGTTTTTTAGAAGTAGTAAAGGGCCTATTAGGAACCATTCGGAACAATCATAAGATTTAGAATTTCAGAAAAATAGGATGCCAGTTTATCACTAGGTCACTACTATTTGTTAAAAAAGAGCTTAGATTTAAATATATGTTACTAGTTAATCAATCAATTACCTTTGCGGTTAGTGTTCTCATAGTGGAACATCAATTTTTGGACAGTAAGACGTCATCGAATACCATAATTAAACATTCTATCATTTGAAGACATGAATGGTGTCGCTCAAGAGGAAAAGTACTATTTTGCATTGATGCTGCTCTCATTTGTCAGAACGTACTAGGAAAGTATCTTCTGGCGGCGTGGTTAATTTTTAGGGATTTAGAAGCAAATAGATTCGGAAGATAACAATCATTTTTCTACCAAATAACATTTCTTTTTTTATTCTTTACCATAGTACAAGAAGAGACCTCGATTTACATACACTTTTTGAAATTTATTTATTCTACGAAATTAAAAAAATTTTACTTATTAGCTTTACTGAGTCGTCAAAACGACACTATTAGTTTTGTAAACATCGTGATAAAATATAAATTTAAGTGAGTCTAGGTAGCGTGTTAATAAGAAACAAAGAGTAAGATGATATGCGATACCCACAGTATAAAACAACATAAAATATTTAATTATATTAAAAATTATAATATTTAATCATTTAAAACGGTAATTATCTTTAAATAATATAATTTTCAAGATTAGCAATTGAATTTTTTAATTGTTTTCTTTTCGTCCCAGCTTAATATAGCCGAAATTTTACTCCCTTTTTTCATAAGAATGCGCCATCATGATAATCGAAATCTTTTTATTCTTTATCAACGCCGCGCTTCTCTATTTCTCATCATGTACTACACCATCTTTCTCTCAATTAAAAATATAACTTAGTTTATTTATCATAATTATATTTACGTAAGATTGGAAAAACTATAAAAACTAAAATTTCCTCTTCTTGAAAAAAATCTAAAGGCTAGCATTATTTAAAGTCCAAAATTTTTATTTTATTAAATAACGAAAAATCCTCACAATTTTTCTTCAGAAACAACACTGAAATTTATTACATTTTTTTCAATCTTAGAATAAGACGAAAATATAAGAATTTGTTAGAATTAAATTTATGTTAATCTGCTTGATTTTAGTCTAACTAGAAATTCAAAGTTTGAAAAATAGATGATTGTTTACTTTAAAGTTTAATATAATTTAGATTAATTATAATCATTGCAAATTACTTACATTTAGAATTTGTTAAAATTGTATATTTTAATTTTGGGTAATATTTTATAAACAAATACTTTTAAATAATTTGTTAATATTCAAGTAAAATTCATTTGAAATATTTTTCATATAAAAAAACAAGAGGAAAATTATAATTTTTTACGTTTTTAAATATATATCGTACAAGAAATATAGTTAAGTTACATCAGTTAATATTATAATTATAGGAATAGAAAATAATTTTATAATGAATAATTTTTTAATATATAAAAATGTCAGAGTAATTAAAATTGCGCATGATTTAGTTTATAAATTTAAATTTATATCATTTTCATTTTTATTACTTGTAGTTTGACTAAATATTTTCGATTCTAGTACAAAATTTTTTGTTTTTTAGGAAAATGATACCATTACTTTAATCCAGAAGATTGACGACAATTGGTATGAAGGTTGTCTAAATGGTAAAATGGGTTACTTTCCAGTATCTTACGTACAAGTTGTTGTGCCATTACAGTAATATGTAGCCGATCCAATGTATAAAACCAAAATTTTACTCTTTAAAATGTTTTGATGAACATCTATTCCAAAAGTACCTACAATAAATACTCACTGTATTCTTATTCATCCAATCTTTCAAATTAGATCCTAAGTATATTGTAACCTATTTACACAGGTATTTTAAATTCTTTTGATTAAAAGAATATATTTAGAAAGCTAATGTAAGTTAAGGATGTACCAAAAATGATCCGATTTCAACATTTCTATAATGAAAGCAAAATCAAATTTTTTTGTATTTATCTTCAAAAAAAAATAAATTTTTTTCGTTTTCTTTAAAATGCCTGACTGAAATTATAATCATAAAATTACTAATTGCAACTTAAATCTATTGATTTATAAATTCTACGAGCATAATAAGATACATTTTATTTGTAATTTTAGTATGAAAACTTGTAAAATAATAAAATATTGAATTATGTAAGATTTTAACATTTAATGCATTACATTAAAATTTAAAAATCATTCCTATGGACTTTTAAAATTTTAATTTAGTTTATTTTTTAGTGTTTACATTTAAAATACAGTTGATAAGTACAAAAACAGTAACATAAATTTCAAATTCAAAATACTTTTTAAATTATTAATAATGTTATAAAAATTTTAATTTGCCAGCAGAAAAAATAAAGATTTGATTAGATAAATTAAAAATAATGAAAAACAAAAGCAATTTATATTTACATCCACTTAATTAATAGATTGTATTAAAATTGAAACTTTATCAATGGCTTTAAATAATGTTATTCTAAATAAACTATATACAGTGATGAAATAATATTCAAACAGAGAAATAATTTGAAATTTGGATATTACAATAAAATAATTTTCTTTTTAAAATCGTTTACAATCATGTTAGTTTTTTATTTAAAATTCAAATAATATAATTATAAACGTTAATATAGGAGCCTATGACTTCAAAAAAAAATATATTGAATATATTTTTCATCTTTTAAAATTATAAAATACATGTTATACAAATATAAGATTTTTAAAACATACATACAACAGAAAACATTTAGTATAAATAATATCTTAGCAATCTTTATTGTTAATAAATTCATTAATACTATGTATATTTTATATACTTCATATTTTATTAAGAATAACGATATTTTACTTGCTTATATACATTTCAAATATAAGTATTGTTATTTTTTATGTAATATGGTATTTTATAGATTAAATTTTTATTATTTTGGTAATTTAATATTATCAGTATTATTAAGTTATAGGAAATAAATATTTGATTTCGAATCTATCTATTCAATGATCTGTTACTATTAATTACATTTTTATTACATTTTAATATAATATTTTAAATACATTTTATAATTGCATTTTATATTACATAATGTACTTTGTATAGATATACAAAGATAATTCTTTACAAAATTTAAAATTATATATAAAAATGTAATTTGATATTAATAGTATCTTTTTATGAATTTTATGTTTCTTTGCTATACATCAGAAATTATTTTAAAAACTTTCTGAATATAGATAAAAAAAAACATCTGTATTTAACATAGTTACTAAATATTATTTTTGAAATACACGATAAAATAAAAATACCTCATGTTTTAAATAGATTAATATTTTTTTATATTAATTATAATTTAGTTTTGATTTATATTAGTTGTGATAAGTTATAATTTAATAAAAAAAATTAAGAATTTTCGAATCTTATTGATTCGCGATATTTTTCATTTTAATCGTACATTCTATTAAATAAGATTAATGATTTAACAGTTTACTGTATTAATTGTGAAATATTTTGTTAAAACTAATTATTTATTCTCCAAACTCTAAATAGAGTAATTAATGTATATAACTGTTCATCATTAAAATTTATGTAATTATTATACAATTTATTTTTTAAACACTTTTTTAAAACAATTATAATTCTAAATAACGTTAAATCAGAAAATAAAATATTTATTAAGAAAATTAAGTTTTACAACAATTTTAATGTAATAATGACAGGAAACTCGGTTAGAGGTAAGAAAATCAGAAAAAAGGTATTCTGTATATTACAGCGAATGCTGGTGAAATCAGAATACCTAAATAAAACAGCTTCGTAGTGAAGAAGATAAATTAATTAAATATAAATAAATATTTTTTGCAATTTATGAAATATTTTTAGAACTTATGCTGTCTTTACTTTAAAAATGAAACTTATTTTTATTTATCATTGATAATAATGTCTTATAAATATCATCGGTAAATAATAAGAATAATTTTAATCTTTAACTGCTATGAAGAGAAATATAAATATATAATATTTACCATAATTAAAAAATATTTGAATTCTATATTTAAAAATATTAAACAAAATTACTAACATAAATTTATTATACATTATAATATTTGAAATTAATCGTAATACGATAAGTCATATTAAAAATAAATGAAAAAAATTAATGTTCAAACATTCAATGAAAATAATAACTTTCTATCTGTTGTTAATAAATATAATTATATAATCTACACGCGATAAGGTATTCTGAATAAATCGATTGAAAACAATAGAAGTTATTATGTAATAATATTAAGTCTATATTTTATAGCAAATGCAAATTAATAAAATATAAGTTATTAAAAAAATATATTTACCTGGATATAACTTTCAATTACACTTTAAAAAGCAATGCAGAATCTGGTATTTGCTATGTAGATGTTTAGAAATGTTGAACATGATAATCTGACGTAAGAAGTATTTTATGTTTACAAAAGACACAATGATAATATTGTAACAAAATAATTTACAAGCACTTAAATGTATTAGCATGCTACGCTAATACCGTGTATCGATGATACATTATACAATACATTACAATATTAATCGTTAATTAAAAGTTCATATATGTACGATTTTACTTAAAAGTTTTAATTCATCTATTCAAAATCAATAAAAAAAATTAAATTATTCTCTAGACATTCTTAGTAATCAACATAGTCAGTTAATTAAAAATTCAATTGAATTTAAAGTATTAAAGAGTTAATAAAAGAGACCTGCAAAAAATTATTATAAGAAATTATATTAAAATTAAATATTATTAATTGCATTAAAAAATCATACACTATTAAAGTAATAATTACAAAGTTACAAAGTAATTATAATAGATAAAAATGTTAGAACAATAATTTATAAATCTTGTAAATTTATAATGTACTTGAATACTAACGTAAAAATGTATAATGATATTTAAATAAAATAATAAATAATCAATTTAAAAGAAGAATGCATTACATAATGTAATTGATAATACTAAGTAATTAAAATGATTTAATCTAATGATATAAATAAATATAAATAATTAAGAACTTATATAAAATTTAAGAGTAGATATTTATTACGTCCAAATTTTAATACAAAAGCGTATTATTATTTGTAATAAAATATTAGTAATAAGTCAATACTTAAATAAATGTTGATAATTATTAATATTATAAATTAAATCATTTTCATTATATTTTCAATTTCCAAATCAGATAAATAACTGTTCTTATTAATTTTTTTTTCAGACATACACAAATATTGCAAACAATATATAGGTATAGAAATGTATAGAAATATTTTGAATGTATATAACTCTTTTAAATTTGGTTTTTATAAATTTAATACAAACAAAATTTTAATTAGTTTGGAAATATTATATTTTTTATCTAGTTTTAAAAAATTAGAAAGTATTAGTAAATTCTTTTACTAATTTAAAAATTTGTTACGATAATTTTATAGTAATTGTATTATTTTAGTGATCATACGAACATAAATATTTACATAATTTAATTAATGAAACAATTAAAAGATAATCCTTTTATTTTTTATATTTAATATGAAATATTAAAATTGACATAATTTTTGAAGGAATAAATTTTGTTCAACATCTTTTGCTATATGCAACTTATATGTATCTTATATTTTATGTAAAATTTTAATATTTGAGTTAAAAATTTAGCGACACAAATTTGTATTATTTTTTTTCCACGAAATTTTGTAAAAATAATATATTTTTAAAAAATATTAAAAAATTTAATTCTAACTTAAATAAAAAAATTACTTCAAGAAAAATAAGTTCATTAGGAAATTTATATAAATTATTATATTTTAATTCGATAATCTTTTTACCCAAAACAATATACAAAGTATATGGCTACAGCGATATATTATACAACAATTTAAGGTTCTGACCATTTATTGTTAATTAAGCATTCCATGAAAAAAAATAAAAATATTAGAAATATCAGAAAGCAGTTTCAGCAAATTATAAATTGAAGTATTAATGTTATATGATAAAAATCGTAGTTTAAAATCTTTCTATTACTAAATTCAGTACTAAATTCTAGTACTAAATTCAAACCTATTGTATATAAAGGATAGATTATATAATTTATAATAATTTTATTATATTCTATAATAAATTTTTTGCGAACTTATGAATTAAAATATTAATGTTTATATACAAATTATGTTTATATAAAATCTTAGTTTAAAATTAGATTCTGCAGTATACTAAATTATATTATAATATATTTATATAATTATAAAATTATTCAAAGTTAACTATGTATATATTAAGTTATATATATTTCGAATATAAAATTTCATTTTTCTTGTAAAAATATTGATTATAATGTTCAAATTAAATTCTTTTATAAATTTGTAATTTCTTTCATAAACATTTTTTTTGTAATTTTTACAAATATTTATTATTAAATAAAATATAAATTACTGAATAAAAAAAGATGGGGTAAGATAGAATAATATTTCTAAAGTAAAATTTTGGGGGTAAAAAAAGTAAGAAAAACACAGAGAAATGAACACGAGTTAAATAGCAGTAAGAGATATATTGAGGAGGGGATGCTAGCAGCGGGACTGTCAAGCCGGTATTGTTGACTCGGCATGGTCGGTGGCATAGAAGAAATTTACAATACAGTTTCAGTTGCTTGGTAGCATTCGCTTCAATCAGACTATTAAATAGATAATTATTAATTAAATAATATTTAATATTTTCCAACACGTTCTGCATTAATTAAAGTAAATTGATAATATATACATACATAAATATATACATACATATATCATAGAATATAAAAAGTAAGTCAACATGTGTGTTAATTATTCAAAAAGTCTTATGTCAATTAAATTATAAGTAAATTAAAGAAAAAATTTAAGAAATTTGGGATACATTGAAATTTCTCAACTTATTTATTAAATTATTTACATTGAAAAATATATACTTACAAGTTATGATTGTGATTATATAAAGTTAATATCAGTGAAAAGTGTAAAAACAATTAATGTATATTTATAAATACATATACATTGCGCAGTGTGCGTGTGTATGTATATCACTTCGCGCATGAGTACATGTATGTATCTATATTTTTATAACTGACTGCAAATATACTCGCATGTGTGTACGCAAGATATTTTTTAAATTTATATTCAATTATGCATTTGGACAAAAAAATTGACAATGATAAGAGAAGAATAACTTACTGTTCGTGTCAAACAAATGAAAACATCCTTTCTTATGAACATCGTTCGTATTGTAATAATCACAATCTAGCTGAACACCAAATCTCTCGAGTTCTTAATTCTGTTATCAAGAATAATAAATATCCTTATAAACCTATTACACAATCATCAGGTAAGATAAATTTTTCTTAATTTCTAATTATTAGTTTAACATGTCATTTGTTTATCTATTTGAAATGTGTTAAAGTTGATGTTAGACTAATTAAACAATATTTTATAAAAGAAAGGTGTATGCATGCCTGTGTATACGAACTATATTAATAAACGCATTATTATTATTATTATTATTATATATATAAATGATTTAATTAGAATATAAACATAGATAATATTTTAATAAAAGAATTGAAATTAAATTCTTTTGAATTTTAATTAAAATAAATAATTTTACTGTCTATTAAATTTAAGATTAATTAAATAATATTATATATAATAATATTTTATATCTCGAATAATTGAATTACCATTTAGAAAATATATTAAATGAAAGATGTGTATCTCTCGTAACGACAGTACATACAGAAAGTACACGAGGGTGAACCGTGATATTAGTTTTGAGAACCCCGTTTATACAAAAGATTCCTTTGCCACGTGGTAATAAGTGCAATCAAATATATTAATGAATGAAATAATAAAAGTTTCATATATATTTTTTTAAATTAATATTCAATTTTAATTTATATTAAATATGAATGAAATATGTTTAAATTTTTTTGCTCTAAGAAATTGTAATATTAGTTCGGAGTAATATTACTACGTTATATATTAAAAGCTATATATTTAAAGAGAAAATTACAAATTTATTTAAAAACTGCTATACATATTATTAGTACTTTGTTATATTCACTTATAAATTATTATTTTGATTTTTGTTTTTTTTTTATGGTGCTTTTTATTAATTTAAATATTAATAAAGTACATGAAATATACAATATTTGTATAGTAAACGCTATAATTTTCAACTTATACACACTTATAAAATACATTTCCTAAATTTAAAACATTTTTATACATCAAAAAAAAATTATTTCTATGCATTTTATAAATTTTCTTATTCATAATGTATATTTAATATATCACAAGTATATACAGCAAAATATTTTTGTTTTTAAATAACTAAGAGTATTTATATGTAAATAATATGTTTAAAATTATTTGTATTTTTTATTTTAAAAATGATTTTTTAAAAAATACAGATTATTTATTTTATAAAAAATTGTGAAGTTACTTTCTTTTAATACTTGAATTATGAACTATTTTAAAAAATATTGTAAGTAATAATTTTTTTGTTTGAATGTAATAGGCTTTTTTTAAATTATTGATTTATATTTATTATATTAGTGATAATGATATAAATATTAATATAAATAAAAATAACAGTTCTGAAACTATTTAAAAATAAGATATTTTAATCATTAAATATTATCACAATAGAAAATATACAATTTCAAAAAAACAATATATAAATTGAATATTTTAATATATTATGCATTACGATACCAAGATAATAATTTTGCTTATGTTTGGAATTAATTATTGTTAAATCATTAATAATTAATCAATACACAGAAAACAAGTGTATAAAGTGAAATATGCTAGAATAATTTTATTTTAAAATATATTTTTTTTTTGTTTTTTAAATCTAAATTTAAATTTAATTGAAATTCTTCTACATAATTATTAGTTTCAATTTGCAGGAAAAAAAAGCAACCAAAAAAATTTGTTTTATCAAAATAATGGAAATTGCAATGAAAAGTTTAATATTTATCATTTATGAATTTATTAAATGAGATTATTATATTTCTATTATGAAGATATTAAAGTTTGATAAATATTTGTAGAGTAAGGAAAGTTATTTAACAAATTTATATTTTATTATTTGAAATTTTATTTTTGCTTATTTGTAAAGCTCTACACATAATTCTCTGTTGTATAATTTTTACACTGTTGTAAAAAAACAAAAATACCCTTCTAGAATCAAATTTTTCTAACAATTTAATAGTAAAAAATTTAATAAAATTTTTATTTTTTACGTTTATTATGCATTTGTACAATATTTTTTACTTTTGTTTTTTTTTATATGCAAATATATATGCAATATAACTTCCATATTATTACTTTATATGAATATCATGAATTCTTTAGTACATAAAAGAAAATGTAAATTATCTTTTTGAAAAAATATACAGTTGTCATTATACTGCTTAGTACTTTTCTTAAAGAAAAATGATTTTAAAACAATGGATATATTTATTGTTATTACTGAATTGTAATAACATTCAAGAAGATATATCTTTTTAGAAAAGGAAAGCTTATGGATTTTTTTATATAGTTTGGATCTGTCTATTAATAAATAAGAATAATTTCATATTTTAAGTATTGGTCGTTACTTTTCATATAAATTACTTCTGAATAATTTTGATTATTTATATACAAATAATATTTTGGCAATTTATTTTATTTATTAGTAAATTATTAAATATTAAAAATTTTAGTTACCTTAACTTGATACATGGTCTAATTATTTCTTTCATTATTAACGATATAAATCACTGTATGGTTAAACTTACAATTTTTTTTTAAAAAAATAATAAATATGGTAAATGAAAAAATTTATAATTATATTTTTACATCATCTAAATATATAATTATTAAATATATTAAAATTATATTACATGTGAAGCGATTTAGTCGAGATAATATAATTAACTGAACTGACGAATTGCAATATTCAATGTAGAGGATCTTAAACACCCTAGTAAACAAAGTAAAAAAAATAATTAGTCATCAAAACATTTTCTCGACTATCACAAAATATGACGATTACAGTATTAACTGAACATATAAGAAATAGAAAGCGAAGAACATCATTTTTTTAATATTTACTGGATATTCGAAAAAGATCATTCCGTATGATTATTTAAATACTGAACTTAAACTGTGTAAATATAATATTATACATAATTAGAGCAAAATAATATTATCTACCATGTACAAAAAGATAATTCCTAATAGAAAGTTGTTGTGTTCTGTCAGGTATTAGTTCTTGATTAAGTTTGTTTTGTTAATAGAATTCTGTTCAAGAAAATGCAGATAATTTTTTTTTCCACTTAATCATACTGTAGTTCAGCCTTATTAAAGGCTTATTCATGATGCCAATCAATTGTTAAATTTTAATAGAGCTGGTCGATGTTATTACCAATCCATAATTTCTGTAGAATGTAGTCATCATTACAAAACGTTTTTATTTTTGGGGTGATTGTAAATTAAGTGAATATTCTTATCAAGTGATTCATTATTATAAGAATAATAACTAACACTAAATGTCACCATTTTAAATGAATAGAAGATTAGCTTCAGGATAACCATGTATATGTAAAATATTGTAATAAACTTAAAATAATTATTAAATTAATAAGAAATTAAATAATTTGTATTAATGTGGAACAAATAAATTTAAAGATAAGATATAAATATTATAATTGATAGAAATAAATTTGCTGCAATGCAATAGTATTTTCGGTCAAATAAGTCAATGAAATATTGAAAAAGAAAATAATGCAACGATTTACTTTAGAAGAAATGTGAAATCAATGAAAACTGTCATCAGGCAATACGGAAACGTTGATCACGGAACCTTTTATAATGGCATTTTGTATTACACATCAAGTTAAGAATCTAGTTTCCACCATTTTATCCAGGTATAAACATATCAAATATGCTATATATCAACTCGGGGGTTTACCGCTATATTTGTATTATTCAGGAAAAGTAAGCTTTAATTAAATATATGTATTCGATTAATTCATTGATGTTATAATAAAAGTTATTTATACTTGTTAAATATTTTTAAATATAATAACAATTTACTTTTTATTTTATCTAATTTTTTTTTTTAGCAAGGGATAGATTTCCATCATCTAGTAGTACAGAAGATGATCAAAGTGGTTCAGATGCAGATCATCATTCTTTATCTGCACGCAATAAAATTTCTACTGTTACGTTAAATCATTCGAACTCGACATGCATTCGAAAACGTAGAGGAAATTTGCCAAAGCACTCTGTGAAAATTTTAAAAAGATGGCTTTATGAACATCGATATAATGCATATCCGAGTGATACTGAAAAACTTACTTTAAGTAAAGAAGCCAATCTTACAGTATTACAAGTAAATATTTTAAAATATTAAAATTATATCAAACTTTTTAAATATTTATAATTATTGTATTAATGCTTTACAGTAAATAAAGAAAATGAGTATTGTTTTGTTTAAAAATAACAAATTATGAATAGTTATTTAACGTAAGTTATTGTAGTAATAATAAAATTAAGAATAATAAATATCATTTAATAAAAAGAATGAAAAATTTAATAAAAATGTTAATTTTAGAACTGACAATACACACAATAAAGAATGTATAATTAATTGTAAGTTCATTAGGTTCCATTTGCATGATATAAAATTAAAGTAAATTTACATGATGAAACCTAAAGTTTACCTTAAAGTTCAAGATATAGAGTAAAGCGACAACGGAACAGACTAAGTTTTAACATCAATGTTTAAACATAAATTTACTAAATTTAAACAAATTTTTTATTAGCTCTCAAAAATAAGGGTGAATTTTTATTATAAATACAAAAAAGATTTCTCGTCTAGTTCAGTATTTTTAAATATATTTTTTTAAATTAATTTTTATTTAATTTTATTATATTTCATTAATATATTTTTTCGATATTAAAAATACGTAATTTAAAAAAACGAAAAAATAATGATCCATTCCTGCACAAATACATTCTATGTGCATCAACATGCACTTTCAACTACGAAAATTAAAAAATTTTATTGTTTATATTTGCAGTATTTTAAGCAACAGTTTGTTTTTTCATTTCTTTATGCTTATAATAAACTATGTTTGGAATAAATCTTTAAGTTTATAATATAAATTAAAAATTTAGCATATTTTATTTTTACATTATTACTTAATTACATCCTATGTCTAATATTAATTTTATTAATTATCTGTAATAGTTTGTGACAAATCGAATTAAACACGAGTAATTTATATTACTCGTAATTTACTGTATGGAAGCTTTAAAATTTTGACCTATAATATTTATACTAGATTAAATATCCGTGGTTTATTTTCCTTTTACAAATATATTGTTTAAATTATCAGTAGAATTTTATTTAGTATAAAGATAGAATATGAAATTAAGTAATTTTGTTTCAAATATTTTATAAATAAGAATTAAAATAAAAAAATGATACGCATGAATAAAATTTATTGTAGTTAATTCAGAATTAGATTAATTTTTTTTTAATGTTGAAATAAAATTATCTTTATCCTCGTCTCTTGAAAATATTTTAGAATGTGGAGTTGAATATTTCCATTTCTAATATTTACATAAATATTATGCAAGGATTCAATATATCACTGATCTATAGTACCTACACGAACTTCACAAGTAACGAATGTGTTTCAAATATCTCAATTTAAGCAGTATTAGGATACTCGATATCTAATATTTATAAACTAATACCTATAAACTTCTTGAATTACTATTCTTTATAACATATGTAATTACAAGGTTGAAATAGGTAACTGACAAAATTGAAAGTCTTTTCTTTTAAATTGTTGTTAATTATTTATTCGCTACTTCTAAGCTATTATGATTTAAGTACTAATGTTCATGTACTGAAATTTTATATTGAAATAATTCTACTTTTATTTAATGATTTATTTTTTATATCTAAAATGTTAAACCTCTTTTATGATGGAAAAATTGATATTTACATGTATATTTTTTTGTTTTTTAAATTATTACTTAAATTTAATAAACGATTAATAATATATAAGTTTATATACAATATCTATTATGTATTACATGTAATAAAATAAAAATCGAGTACATTAATGTGAGGTTACTAAATACTATGTTTCTAATTATTAAATTATAAATCTGTATGGCTATCGTTTTATTCAAACTTGAAGAGTATGGCTACTAGTATTTAATATATAGATCAAATTTTAAACTTTTTTATATTAAAAAATAATGTTATCGGTATTAAATTTAAAAACGAATACTTAATTAATTTGTATTGTTATTGTTTTATAATAGGTTTGTAATTGGTTTATAAATGCAAGAAGACGTATTTTACCAGAAATAATTAGAAAAGAAGGACACGACCCACATAAATATACGTTATCTCGACGCAACAAAAAAATTTCTAATGCTGCAAAACGTAGTTCAAAAATATGTTCAGAGGCACCTAATAAAGACTGTGATGAATGTCAAAATACTGAGTATCGGTTAGTATTTGATTCAATTTTTACAGCTAAATAACAAATATATTTTAGTAAATATTTTTGTATAATATCTTAATGGAATTTAATAAAATTGGTTAGTTATTGTCTTTTTCTAAGTACTTAAATAAATATTTATGCATATATAAGTAGATAAGGCCTCTCGATTAAATTGTAAATCAAATATATATAACGGGACAAAAAAGTTATTTTATAAACTTATTATTAAAAAATACTTTTATAACTGAAAATTAATTTTGTAACAGAAAGGTCTTGACTAAACGCGAGATTTAATACACTTCCATCACTTAACTTACGGACTAAATAAATAAAAGAGTATTAAGTTTTTATTTATATTTATATTTTAAATAAAAATATAATGTCAACAAAATATTTACATATTGAAAATTAAAAGAAAAAGAAAAATATTTTCTCATTTTCAGTATCAATGAGCAATAAATAATTTTATAAAATATTAAAGAAAAAGAAAGAAATGATATTCAAATAGATTTTTTTTTGTTTAATAAATTTAAAAAATAAAAATATAATTTTTAAATATCCTAATATTTATTTTATTTGCAAATCGAATAATTAAATTTATAAATTTTTTTAGAAGTGAAGAAGATAGTCGCAACGATTATGTAAATGATTATGAAAATAGTTCTCACAGTGATGAAGATCAACGTCGAGTTAATCAATGGACAAATTTCATTGTATATCCGTTCAATAATTCTGAAGTTCGATATGTTGATCGTTTTAGTTGTGTAGATTCAATATCACATCCTGCATTACGAGGGTAAGTATTATTTTATTTGCATTATTAGTAAATGACACATTTTTACAAGTTTTTTTCAAGTTCCAAATGTAATATAGTGTCTCTTAGCTATTTTAAAATCACCAAATTTTAATTTGTTGTGTATTTTATTAGACAATATTTTTTGATGCGTATTATTTTCGACATTCCTGATATTTTGTTGATTTTCGCTTATAAATACATTCTGAATTGATCACTTACTATTATGGAAATGAAATTTATTCACTTACTTTGGTTATTTGTTTTTTCTCTCTTTAAGAATTATAAAACATCGTTCACTAATTTACTTTAAGAGCAATTGACTTGAAACTTATTTAATCACTTGTTTCAAAGTAAAAAATAAAAATTGATCAAATTATTAAATTATAAATAAAAAATTACAGATTTCTCTTTTTCCTCTAAAATTCTTTATCGAAATGATAAAATTACATAACATTCTTAATGATATACATTTTATGTACATAAAGAGGAACATTTATTCAAAAAATTTTTATTTAATAGATTAAAATTAAGTTTAAAAACGTATTTTACAATTAAATATTAATTATTTGTTTACAATATTCATGTTTATATCATTGATAAGAAAATAAATTTTTTACTCAAGCTATTAACAAGATTTTATTTAAATATAAATTTATTATGTTAAATTGTAGGTCTTTGTCCCGAATCAAATATCTCCTTTTAGCATAAACTGTAAGACTATTTCAAACAGAAATATACAAAGAAATATTATTAAATATAATTCAAAAGAAAAATTTTATATTGATTTAAAAAAACTTATAAAATATATTTGTTTTTCAGAAACGAATGTATACCAATTGTAGAAAAATCAGTTTTTTGGAATACGTCAAAAGAAAACAAAAAGACAACACATGCATCAAAAAACGACAAAAATGAAGAAATTCATCCTAAAAGCAAAAAATCATTTTGTTGTGAAACATCACATCCGATTTCATCGGAAGATGATAAAGATAAATTCAAATGTTTATACATTTTAGTAGAAGCAGCTATTGCCGTTCAACAATTGGAAAAAAAACAGAATCAAGTTTTTATATAGTATAATTAATTTTTACAATTATACAGCATTTATAATGAACAAATATAGTTTTGAATTGTTTCTAATAAATCATAATTAGAATAAAAGTTATTTTTTTCTTGTATTAAATTTTTTTTTATATATATAGAAATTGAACATGAAAATCTTATAATTTATGTTTTATTAATTAAAATATTTTAATTATAAATTATTTATTTAATATTATTTTTAACAAACTGTATATATTTTTGAAAAATTGTAAGATTTATTTTTATTTTATAAATTGTTTTGAAGCGTACAGGCAATATTGTAGCTGTTACATATAGTACTAAATAAGTAAAAACAATTTAGAAATATTCTGAAAGTTAATTTAAAAATGGAAAAACAATCTATTTTATAATTTTAGAAATAAAAAGTAATTGAAATCTATTAATTATAAATTCAATATCTGTAAAAAACGCGGGAAAGACATTTCTGTAATTGTTCATTTTAAATTTATATTTTTAATTGAAAATAGTTTAATAAAGAAATAAAATGTTCCGAGAAAATTTTTATGAAATATTAAAAGTATAAGAAAATTTATAAATTATTGTAATTATCAGTTTTTAAACTATATAAATTATTTTTTATATATGAAATTTGACGATTAATTTTCAGTAAAAAGTATCGTCTAATAATTGTTTATATTTAAAAAATAATTTTTTATGAAGGTAATTTTTACATTATAAGGAAAACGGCCATTATTTCATCTGTAGGACAATTGATATATCATTCTTATTAAATTATATGTATATGTGTAAAGTATTATAAAATATTAGTAGTCTTTAATATTTTGAGCTTCATATATTCTCTTGTTCTTACGTTGGGTACGTTAACTCATAATAGAAATAATTTAAATATCTAGTATGAAAGTAAAAATTAATGTCTACAAGAAGCAACCATTGATTGTAAAATGAACTAGATACTATTGAAGTCTATATATTTTATTTATAGTTCTTTTAATATTAAAGAAGGAAATGTTATTAACGGCTCCTTTTAATAATTTTATAATAACTTTAAAATTACAATGATTTATAAAAGAATAATTTTCATTTTTATTCAAGGTTATATAAAATTTTGTAAACAATCCAAAAGACGCTAAAGAACTTTAAATAGGTATACTTTCGCTACGATCTGTATGGTATTGGCAGAGAAAAAAATAAATAATACGGAAAGTAGTATAATATTCCGGTTACATACATTTTACATTTCATTTTACAAGACAAGGTTTACGGGGTCTACATGACATTGAATATATAGTTTGACACATTACATAATTTTGAACAATGAATTATATTAAAAATGCTAACGCATAATTTTTATTTTAATAGTCACAATCGACCATCAAATTTTTCGATATAAATATGTATATTTGGCTAATTTGATAAAAAATAGAAAATAAATACATATTGCCTAAGCTTTTCAAAAGAACAAAGAGAGTACCTCATATAAAATCATAAAAACTTAATCCAGGTATAGACTAAAATACAGTTAAAACCTTATATATGTAATAAAAACACTAAAAGAGAAGACTAGAAAAAGTTGTACGAATAACGAAGAATCAGTACTGTATTCATTACACACTGATTAGAGACTACACTCTCACCGCGAGTCCATATTTGAAATAAATAAACCATTTATTTAAATCACGAGGAACACTTTTTCAGTCACTCTTATCTCAATTAAATGAAAATAGTGTAAAACCATTAAGCCTGAGAATAGAGGTCAATAAAGGTTGTAAAGATAGTACTGTATCTTTAAAAAATAATCATAATAGCAGAAAATTCAACTATGCCTGAAAATACCTTACCATCTTCACCGTATTCTTACTACACGTTGTTCTCTTATACCACGTACCAAAGGACAGAGTTTTAGACCATAATTTAAATTTGTTTAACCTCACGACGACCTCACAGAGGGTGATATACATATTATCAATGACTCGGTTAGAATATACATGCAAACGATAGGACATCGACACATGCGTGAAATCAGAGTTTGAACCAGAATATCCTTCTCGTCCTTGCGCAATCCAAGCTCTTAGCGACCAATTTTTAATAACGTTCATAGTAACAGACTTGCTATTATAAATAAGTATATGTTAAGTTAAGAAAACTACCTTAATAGCATCAACTTTAATATATTGAAGCGCAACAATTTTATATGTACAATCAAACCTTGAATCGAAGCTGTATATACCAAGATATTTCTTTCAGCAAAGTAGATTTTTGTGCTTTTGATTCAATAAATATTCAATTTATTTTAGTCAGAGGATCCGTATATATAACGTTGCAGTAATATGAAAAATGTGTAACACTAGTGATATAAAAGGATATAAATATATTTCTATACTAACAATATTTCACTATATATTTTTGTAAAATATAGTTTGTTAGAGATAAAAACAATATAAGTAGTTTTGAAAATTACTTTAAAATTTTTTCTATAACTACATTTAAATGTAATAATAAAGACGTAGCATTTATTAAAAAATTTATTTAAATATAAATCAGACTTTTTCATCAGCTTCAATGTTTATTTAAAATTAATATTTTCGTCACTTTTTACAAATTCAATTGAAGATGTTGAAGTGGATAAAGATAAAGATTTAATATGTGATTTAAAACTTGGCTTAAAATTCCATGCTTCATCTCTTATAATACCTTTATTTCTTGGATACATTAATAAAGGATCTTCTCCTGTTTTATCACATAATATTTGCTGTAAAAGAACTAATTGAGATCGCCAATATCCATAACTAGCTTTTTTAATGGCATTAACCCAATGTTCTATGTGAGTTTCAGATCGATCACTTAATATATGATATTTATGAGGTTCATTTCTGAAAACAATACTAAAAGCAAAGTAGTTCTCACGAAAAAAATCATTCACATTATAATTTTCTAAAATTATTACTCCAGTTGGGAGTACTTTATCTATTTGACCAGTTTCATTGATATTATTATAAAAAAGGAAATTATACCGCAGTTTGAACCATCTTTCTTTAATACCTGAAAGTAAAATTATTATAACAATTTATTATTTTATCGAATATATTTGATAAATTATTATTAATATTAAAATAACTAAATTTTTAAAAATGGAAAACATTTCTTGTTTTAAGTTAAACATTTTTTGAAATATAAAAAAAAAAAATTTGTTATCAAAACTTTTTCCAACAATATTCTTTAATAAATTCGAATGTGGTTATATGTTTAACGTATTATCTAATTACGTACCTTTTTTAAATTTTTAAATTAAATTTTTATTATAAAATTATTGTGTAACACTCACTTCCTACCCGGATGTAGCTCACCGGATCAAGGTTGTATATGGTGAATTTTATTTACTAGTCATTTTTACATATCAATCACTTGTGGTTAAGGCCTGAGGAGAAGAATTGTGTCGTCTTGTTTAAAACTGCTAATAATACATTACTGTAAAGCTTTCGATAATAGTTTTAAAATGCTATAGTGTATTTACACAATTGATTTTTATGTTTTTCAAATTCTCATTGCGTAAATTATGCAATAAATAAATCTTGGTAGATAAAATCTTTGTTACGGAGAGACCGTAGAATTCGCATAAAAAAATTATATTTTCCAAGCAGTTGCAGCAGCTTTAATTTGGCCCTTACGGCGCGGGTAATTTCTTGACATAAGCGTTACCTAGTAACATCACGTCGAATACTGAGTAGATAGTAATTATTTTGTAGGTTTCATAAGGATTATAAAGAGTTTCATTATTTCTAATGAATTTTCTATATAATAGGTTAATATAACTATTTCGTGAATAAATAAACTAACTAAAATCATACAAATGCCAAAAGTGATATCTTATACATTATTTACGTACATGTTTGATATTATGCTTTTAACCCGTGATCTTTCTAAATTTGATTTATTTTATTGATCTATCTCCTCAGATGTTTGTTCGGATAAAACATACTCTAAAGTTTTAATTTTTTCAATGTTTTGGAGTAAATTAAATTTTAGATTTATAAAAGTCGAATACTGTATCATATTAATATAAAATTTATTAATATTTTTAAATTATAAAACATAAAGTAATATTCATTTAAATAAATCCCTGTAAAGGATTTTAATATTTTTCATATCAATACATAAAATTGAATATTTTATTTTCTGAGAAGAAACTTAGGTTATGCTTAAAGACATTTTTGTTTAAAATATAAGGTATAGTCAAGTAACTTATTTTTTTTTACCACAATAGTTCAAATAATTATAATTGGTATAAAATTTAATAAATAAAAACATGCATATTCGCTTTGTAATATACGTTTATAATTACATCTTCCTAAAAAAATACTTTGGGTTATCAATAATGATACACTAAATTCAAAAACAGATCTTCATTTTAACCCCAGTTGTGTCTAAAGTTATTCAGATGCAAAGATAAAGAAGTGCCATTATAATTTTATAGACTGTAGATATGTAAAAAAGTATAACATGCCTATACATAAATATTAAAATAATTTATGAAAAATATGATAAATGGATTTGCGATATATTATTATTACTGTAAACTGTACAGTACTGTATTATTACTGTACGTTATATTACTGTAAAATTCGCTTTATCTTGCATAATTCATTAACATTGTAAGTAGCATGCATATATGGATTTGTTTATTTGAATAACAGATTAATTAGCTCTTTTGTATTTTACCCTCTTATAAAAAATTGAAAATAGAAAATATGCCATGTCCCTTTGTTTATAATTAAAGAAATAAAATGTATTGGGTTTTGATTTTTGCTATACGTTGAGTTTTATATATTCCTAACTTAATTAATATATCTGATTTATCAGAACTTTGTTAAAATAAAATAAACTTTATCAAGTATTTGTAGTAAAGTTTGACTATAAATAGTAAGATTGATACAAATTAAAAAAAATTCGAGATTTATTATGTAATGAATAGGCGTTTAAATTGAAATTCAACCATGAATTTCATATTCATGTAGCATAAACATAACAAGTATAATCTCAAATTAATAATTATGACAGATGTAAATAAAAAAGAGAATCATTATTGCAAATATGTAGAAAATTCATTAAACATGTTAACAATAAATAGAACAGAAATATCAGAAACTATTATGTGATTCAATGAGTTGCCTAAACATTTTAAAAGGATTGAATTTGTTTCATCAAAAATTAAATTTCAGGTAAAATAAGATTTGTTCTCTAAAAATTAAAATACGTATATTGTATGAGCATTTTCTAAATTCAAAAAATGATAAAATTAATAAATAACTACAGGATTTTTAATTCTTTTTCAGTTTACAATTACTTATAAATTACCTACAGTAACATAACATATTTATAATTTTTACTTATTTATTATAATGTTACATATATATATGTTTCTATATCAAATGAACATAATGTACTAATAAAGTACAATATAACACAGTATATTTTAATTATATTTTGTAATAAACTAATGTGCTCCAATTTTTATTAATAATAATATTTTAATAAGTTCGAATTTATTACAATAAATTAAATTAAAACATCCTTTAAAATTTGTAAGCTGTACATATATTTTTAAAATAATACCTAAAATTACATTTAAATATTAATACCTTTATAAATCTTATTGATAAACTAAAAAACTGTTTGAAATTATAACATTAAATAATTACTTAAAATAAGACTTCAATATATCATTTAAAACAATTTTATATTTGATCAATCTAAATATAACATAATATTAATTAAATAATGTTAAATGTTTGATAATTTCTTTAATAAGTAATTCATATAAATAGATTAAGTAAATATTTTATTATTATTAATATAATTTACCCTCTGTAATTAATTTAACGTTATTTTTTTTTAAATTTTATCACAAATCTTAATTTGTTATAATTGAGCTAAAAATATAGATTTACAGCACCACTAAAATTAGAGATTTCTTTAAAAACTTAAATTTTTCAAAATTTATTTAAAAATATTTTATCAAATGACAAACCTGATTTTTGAGCCTTCTTATGCTGTAAACGGCCTTCTAAATCAGAAGGTCCAAAATATATTTCTATAAGCTCCTTATTGTTAAATTTCATAATTTTTAAATTTATAAATAATTGGAAATTATTATTTACATTAAAAAATATTTACATTAAATGTGATGTACAATAACACTATACTAACCCCAATGTCATTTTCTTTAAATACTTCTAAAATTTTAAGGTCTGCGCACAATGAAAGGAAAAGTATATTAAGAAAGTAATAATTATTTTTGTAATTTCTAATAATCTTTAAATGCTTTAATTCAATATAATTATTTTATACATGTAAAAACTGCACTATAATATTTAGTACCATAATATAGTGAAATAAAAAGTCCAGAATATTCTAAAGTGACATAAGTAATAGAAACTTTATTTAAAAATAATGTAATGATAATGTTCGAGACCATCACGATCGCCTTTTGTTTACGTTGTAAATAATATTAGTTTCAGTTAGAGTAGTAAAATTCTTGGCAGCGAGTAACCCGATAGTCTACTATAAACAAGAGAGTTTTTCTGTAAGCCACCCGAGAGCAGCGGTCAAACGCCAATAAAAAGGAATGTAGCGGGTGCAGTTCAGTTGTTAGTTAGGTTTAGAAGAGTGCGCCTGGTACGTCCCTTTTGGAATAATCGAGCCATTAATAATCCGTATAATAAACGGGTAAATTGAGGCTGACGTAAAATACAGTGAGTGTAGGTACAGGACTGTTTCTATCTAATCACGGATCAGACTACGACCGAGAGGAACCGACTGGGTCTTATGGGACCATGTCACCTGGCCAGCCCCCTCCTTGGACGTATTGGGTCTGACGACCAAATCTAACTGGGGCATTCCTACTTGGTCACTCATCGTCGTGGCGGTACTGGGTCTGACGACCAAGTCTGACTGGGATTGTCTCAGCGGGTCACCCATCTCCTTGGACTGCCTGGGCTGCCGGTCAGGTCTGATTGGGCCGGTCCTTACCCTTTCGACCATCCTTCTCGTTGCGACTCTCATAAGTATAATCAGCGAGCGATAGACTAAGTATTAGTTTAATAAGCGTAAGCGCCTGGCCAGTCGCGCACATTAGTTCGATATCTGCTTTTTCCTCCTTCTTTAGAGAAGGAGGTTTTTTATGCTCTATTTAGGTAAATTAAATAAATAATATTCGTTATACTTAAAACAAGGTGTCATTTATTAGCGGCAATTTTATTCCCCATCCTTTCCTGAACCTATAGATAAAATTACAATTAACAGTAAAGTTAAATTTACGGCTCCAACAGATAATTACAAATATTAACGCTGTATTATTAATTGAAATGATTATATGATACGTTTCCTCGATACGATTGAATATTTCTGGGATCGTTAATTGAATTTTGAGATAAGTAAATGTAGAAATAAACTGTTTCTTCTTGTTATATTGCTTAATTATTATATTTATTATTATATTTTATAATAATCCTAATTTGTAATTTACTTAATAATACACAAAAATAGTATCTGACAGATTTGAGTTTAAGTGGTATAAGTGGTTTGTAAAAATTGTATTTATGCGTTTAAATTTTAATTGTTATTGTAAAGTCAAGACTATAGATTCTCAATTTTCCTTCTTATATTTAAATTTAATTGAGTAAATGTTAAGAAAAATAAAACAAAGCACTTAATTTTTTACGTAAAATCAAATTTGATATACTCACTTCTGATTACAACTTTAACGTGTTGATTTTTACTATTTATAATTTACACGATTCTGTTTAAGCATTACCCTTTTTCTACTACTAACGATAGCATTTGTTCTAAGCGATAGCTATTTTCTAACTAACTACTTTTTATTCTTTATTCTTCACTAATGGTAGAGGCGAGAAGTTAATAAAAACTTAATTGTCTTTGTGATTAGTTTTAATTTTATAGTTCGTATTATGCATCTTCGGTAAGTCAAACACAATACTACTCGCGTTCGTTTATATTGTTGATTGCAATTATAAAGATGTATAACTATATTTATATAATATGTGGATAGTAGGCACTCGATTCTCATTACGCAAGTCAATACCACGTGGATTTGATACTGATATTATATATCGGTAGCATTATTGGAGGCGACATATAACCAAGTTGACTTATATTGTGTCATCGTTATCAAGAAATCTAACATTTGTTTCAATTTTAAATCGACATTTTTCTTAGATCGTCATTAGGTTTTATATTTCGTACTATTTACCTTTCTACTATAATAATCACATTAAATTCAGCCACGATAATTTGCCGTTGTGAATTATTCCGTTGCATATTATATAACTTTTGTATCTTCATTTACATTTTAGACTATAGTACCTGCGGTTCTTATCCCGTATAGATCGTTATGAAATTTAAATCATACTTTATGAAGTACACGTACAATTTTATAAATCTTTTATATTATCTTATATAGCTACTTGTCCCATAATTTTTGTTGTGTCATTGCTTTTCTTCCATTCTTACCAAATTTCTATTACATTATATTAATGGCACACAATTTTGTTATTATTAATAACCCGTAGTGCATTTATTATTCTTAAACATAATATCACTTTTAAAACTAAATCACAACAATTATATTAACAAGTTAAATAAAATTTAAATTATAAGTAAAATATAATTGTTAAACACTGGGATGGGGTGGGAGGTTCAGGTAGAAATAATTACGCCGTTTGTCGCTTTAAATATTTATTGATCACGACCCTGCGTCTCATCGCTTTCCCTTGTTCTCCGTTTGCGTTGCTCGACACTTGCCACACTTGCTTTCACTGTTCAAGCCTCCCGTGAGCTTTGATGGTACGTCCGGTTTCGTATTTACCGACGCTGCCACGTGTCCGCGTTGCAACTTAACTTGGCGCCAATCTCCGCCGGCGTGGCGGAAGCCTGGTCCCTTGCACTGTGTACGTGTGCCCTCCCACCTTCCCTTCAGGCTGGCGTTAGCTGCGATGTTGTTTTGCGGCCCTTTTGAAAAACGTGCCAGTAGTTCGTGCACTTGCGGGTTGTGGCTCGTGCCCTCCGTTCTTCGATGTTCTCACTCCTTGCCTTTTTTCTTACTCTTCTCGAATCTGCTCGATCTTTTTTTTGCTCTCAGCTTCTCTTTCGGTAGAGCTCGTCGTCTCTTCCTTGCGAAAGTTCAAACGATACTGCCTCCCTCTCCTTCGACCTACTTTCTCCGCTGAGAATATCCTTCGCTTGATTCCTTTGTCCCAATACTCCTGCGGTTTTTCTTCTCCGACTCGAGCGACCCTCCCCTCATGTGGCGCTAATTAATTCCCGCGCTGGTGTCCTCCTTCCCCCGGTGATTGGGGCGTTTCCTTCCTGCTTCCTCCTAGTGTTGGCTTGGCCGGCGTGCTCACCACCCCGCGTCTCCCTCTCCGCTGCCTTCCCTCGATTCCTCCTTGCTGTTGGATGAGGACGCGTACACACCGCCCCGCGCCGCCCTCTTCGTCCCGGGCCGCGGGCGCAGATAGCAGCCCCAGCGCCCTTCTTCGTTGCTTTCTCTCGATGCTTCCTTGGGTAGGGAAGCGTGCACCCCGCCCCGCGCCGCCTCCCCCATCCAGGAGTGACCGCGGGCGCAGTTAGCAGCCCCAGCTCCCCTCCACCCGGTGCCTCTCCTGTTCCGCTATCTCTTCGCTATCTAGCCGTCGGTCAGCTCCCGCGTCGCTGGCCTTTCCGTTCTCAATCCCCCCTCGCGTTTGTTTACAATAATATATCTATTAATGTAGTACTTCTTTTTTATTATAAGTTTTATTAATTTGTAGTGTAGTAATTCTTTTCTTTTGTGATTACCCAAAAACAACATTAATTAATAATTATCAAGGCTTGCTAACGCAACCCTTGTACAACGCCGAGTTTAGCTAACAACTATACGCCCGTAATATTTGGTCCTTCGAGCCGGATTATGACAAGAGAATTAAATTTAAATTAGTCGAGCCTCGACACATCCAATCATCTAAAGAAACCTGTAAGTAAGTGAACATTGTTAATAAAGTGAAGTAACGCGGAGTGTCTCATAAATAAATTCAAATCAGTTTATTGCGTCAATAAACTAAAAATAATTCAAATAAATAAATTAATATCAGTTAGAAACACTAACTGAAATTAAAAAATCTACTTATACAAATAAAAAACTCAAGTGAGAAGTGAACAATATACAAAATCAATACGAAAAATCAATTCATATAAAATTGCAAGTGAAAATAATTTAGAGATAATCTAAATAAAGAGCTTTGAAACAATAAGCTCAACACAATTTATCCGAATTACCAAAGGAATTGACACGCATCGCATTGCTCCCGCCATCTCATAGATCAGTTTTTTTTGGTGCGCAACTATAGCATTAATTGCTGCCAGTGAAATAGTTTTGGCGCGCATAGTACATTACAGCGTCATACAATAGTACAAGCTTCCCGCGTACAAACCCACGCACAAAGGATCTGCGCACGCTTAAGATCATCTTGAAGCCAACTTCACATTGACGCCGAGTTGAGCTCATCGCAACAGTAGCAGTCAGCTACAAATTTTGAATTTGGCGCGAATAACCTTGCTGTCGCCATATCACATACAAGGAGCTGCGCACGCATCCAGCCATCTGAAGACAACTTCAATCTCCAAAGTAGTAAGTCTCCATCCTTTTCCACCCCCTCCACTAAATTCTATTGCTCTCAATTTTTATCGTAATTTATATGAATTAAAACAAAAAAATAAATAAATAAAATAAAAATGTCAGAATTATTGTGCAATTTAAAAAGAGAAAGGGCCGCGCTTAAGTCGAAACTAACAAAATTTACGCGTTTCATGAATAAAGACGAATCTAATTATTTAGACATTCGCGTGCGCCTAGAAAAAATCGAATGTTTGTTAGAAGTATACGAAACCGTTCAACTTAAAATTGACAAATTAGAAGGGGACAATGGAATTAACGATGACGAGTTTAAAAATTCATATTTTGAGGTCGTGTGTCACGCAAATCAAATTTTAAAAAATGAAAATGCATCCGCAAGTGGGCGCGAAATCGAAACAAATAGCACGGGAGCTAGCGGGATTAACCGACCAGGATCGTGTATTAAATTACAGAAAATAGAATTAAAAACGTTCGATGGAGCGTTCGACAAATGGCGCGAATTTCACGACTCATTTTTAAATATAGTGCATGACAACGAAAGTTTGCCATTAATAAAAAAATTTCATTATTTAAAACCGTGCTTGAAAGATAAAGCCGCCGATACAATCACTCGATAGATCCGCGGACAACTATTACGAAGCTTGGGAGGCGCTGAAAGAAAGGTTCGACAATCCTAGGATCATTATTCAGCAACACATTCATTGGGGATCTTTATTAATATACATCATTTCGTTAAAAATAGATAAAATCACGTTAAGCGAGTACCAAAAAACCACAACCGGATAAGAAATACCGAAATGGGAGGATTTCATAAACTTTCTAAATGAAAAATCATTACGGCTCATAGAAACCGCCCCCTCTTCATGAAATTCCTATTGGGCACAATCAACAAACCACAATCCGTCGGTAAATAAAACAACGCAACGCAAAACACCGTTTAACGTGTCCGTGACAAATAAAGAAACTAATATTTGTATCGTTTGCAACGAGTACCATCCAATCATTAAGTGCGAAAAGTTTCTCAAATTAACCGTGACAGAGCGCGCGAATATAATAAAACCAAAAAGATTATGTTTTAATTGTTTTAATTCCGAACATACTAACCTTCAATGTACTAAAGAAATTGCAAAAAATGCAATAAAAAATATAACACGTTTTTAATTACGATGCGCGTGAAATGTCAAATAACTCGTCAACTCGATCGGATGAAAATAAACATACTCCGACGACCACGACGCTTAATACAACTTCCCATTCAGAAGTGCTTTTATCGACAGCATTAATATACATAATCGATAAAAATGAAAGAAAAGTGTCTGCTCGAGTAATTCTAGATAACGGGTCTCAAGCAAATTTTATGAGTAAGAATCTTGCGGACCGACTACAATTACCGAGAACTAAAATAAATATGCCCATCGAAGGCATCAGCCAACTGAAAACATCTATCACAGAATCAGTCGCCGCAAAAATTATATCAAAATCATCCGCCTTTCAATCTACAATAGATTTTTTTATATTGCCGCGCATATGTAATTCATTCCCGCCACAGCAAATTAATAAGGGGAGTCTAAATATCCCGACAAATATTAAATTCATGACCCAACGTTTAACAAACTACAAGCTGTCGATGCACTTTTGGGTGTGGATGTGTTTTATAAGCTGTTATGCGTCGGGCAAATTAAATTAAACAATAATCTCGCAGTCTTAACTGAAACAAAATTAGGATGGATCATCACCTGAACAATTGGATATCCAACTGAAAATATAAAATCCAATAATAAATGTCTTCTTTCCGTAGAACAGTTGTATAGAGAAATGCAACGGTTCTGGAAAATCGAAGAAATTAAGGAAGAAGTTATGATCTCCGAAGAAGATCGCGATTTAGAGAATTTTTATAAAGAAACAACGCGTCGCGATCTTTCCACAAATAAATTTATAGTTAAGTTGCCAAAAAACAGAAAAATTAACGAATTAGGTCAATCGTATGAAATAGCTTGTCACTGGTTTATAACCATAGAAAAGCGATTAAAGAAAGATAAAAATTTAAAATCCGACTATCGTGAATTTATACGCGATTACATATTATTAAAGCATATGGAAGAATATCCCAACGAGTCCACAGCTCAAGGATACTTTCTGGCTCAACAGCTTGTAATAAAGAAGTCAGCGGTGACTACAAAATTTCGGGTTGTATTTAATGGTTCCGCAAAAACGTCTTCCGGAATTTCTCTAAACAATTGTCTACAGTCCGCGCCAAATATTCAACGGGATATGTTTTCCCTCCTAATCAAATTTCGTACCTACCAATACGTATTGCTCGCGGACATCAAACAAATGTACCGACAGATCTGGGTGGATGAGGCGGATACCAAATATCAGAAGATCCTATATCGAGAAAATGACAACGACAAATTAAACATCTTTAAATTAAAAACGTTAACGTATGGTACGACCTCGGCACCATTTCTGGCGATTCTCAGTCTCATCGAAGTAGCTAATACTATAAAAATGCAAGAACTGGAGATATCAAATGTAATAAGAGAAGACTTTTACGTCGACGATTTATTAACAGGTGCGGATAACATCCCTAAATTATTGCAAATTAAAACCAAATTAATTAAAATTCTAAAAACAGCGGGTTTAGAGCTGCACAAATGGGCGTCAAAGGCGGTGGACGTCATAAATCCAGAATCAAATGAAATAAACGAAGTGTCGTTGACAAAATTAGATGACAAGCAACGGGCCCTGGGCATAACATTGAACAAAAGTCGAGGCACCTTCCATTATAAAGTAACTAAGTGCTCAGTAGAAAAGATAAACAAAAGAATTATTTTAAGCTAAATAGTCCAGATTTTTGATCCCATAGGCCTCGTTGGTCCAATCATCGTACGCTCTAAATTAATTATGCAAAGTCTATGGCAATCGACTTCCGGGTGGGACGAGTCAGTACCTATCGAAATATATAATGCCTGGACTACATTTGTGAGACAACTTCCGGAAATAAATAACATTGATTTTAAGCGTAAGGTAGTAATTCAACATGTCAAATCGATTGAAATTCACGGGTTCTGCGATGCATCAGAAAAGGCGTATAGGGCTTGCATATATCTGAGAAAAACAAATGAGCAAGGAGAAACCTTCTGTAATCTCCTTTGCTCAAAGAACCGTGTTGCTCCATTAATAAACGATTTCATTACCTAATCTAGAATTATGTGCAGCGGCATTGTTATCGACTCTAATAAAAACGGTTCACAAAATCATTTCGAAAAAGATAATAAAAACCTACTTGTGAAGTGACTCTACAATCACTCTACAATGGATCAAAACTCCGCCTCACCTACTCAAGACGTTCCTTGCAAATCGAGTCTCAGATATCATAACGTACACGAAAGGCTTCAACTGGCGTTACATACCTTCACGCGACAATCCTGCCGATTGTTTATCCAGAGGACAATTACCTCTCGAATTAATTAAGAATAACTTATGGACTCTCGGGCCTAACTGGCTTTCACTTCCAGAAACTGATGGCCGACAAATTGGCCGTTAAAAGATTTTGTAACAACGGGAGAAACAAAAAGTCGAAGGTATCCGGATCGTTAACCACCCAAGAATTGACGGACGCAACCAAGTTAATAATCAAATACGTGAAAATAAATGCTTCCCGTCGGAAATAAAAAATCTAATCCTCGGAATGGACGAAGCCGGGATAATAAGTCGGAGGTCGGCTGAGAAACGCTACAATTCCTTACGAAATTAAATGTCCTATTGTTCTACCGAAGGATCACATAGTTACTAAATTAATAATAGAATCAACACAGAAAGAATTAATGCACGCTGGCCCTCAAGCCACCTTATACGGGGTAAGGAAAATATTTTGGCCGGTTGCAGGAAAGGGTTTGGTTAAGGAAGTAATTCGAAACTGCATTAAATGTTTTCGTGTCAAACCCCGCGAATATGAAAATATAATGGGTGATCTTCTGCCAGAACGAGTAACGCCACAGCGCCCGTTTTATAATGTCGGTGTTGATTTATGCGGGGCCATTTTTTATAAAAGAAAAAATATTCCGGAATAAAAACAAATTAAAAATTTATGTAGGATTGTTTGTTTGTTTTGTGACGAAGGCGTGTCATTTCGAACTAGTAAAAGATTTATCCACTGACACCTTCATAGCAGCCTTGCGAAGATTTTTCGCAAGGCGTAGTAAAAGCAAAAACATTTATTCAGATAATGCTACCAACTTCATCGGTACATATAATACCCTTAAATCAATCGTCAGCCAAACCAACGAATTAACAGAGTTTTTACATAATCAGGGAATCACGTGACACTTCTGACCGCCCCGCGCTCCTCATTTTGGCGGACTTTGGGAAGCGGCGGTTAAATCCTTCAAGCATCATTTTATCCGTACTATAGGGAATTGGCTATTCACGTACGAAGAAATCTTAACATATACCCTAGAAATTGAGGCAATATTAAACTCTAGACCTCTGACTCCTCTTTCCTCAGATCCAAATGACCTAAACATTCTTTCTCCTTCCCATTTCCTCATTGGAGACGTACTCACTTCACTGCCGGACCAGGAATACGACGACGAGAGGATCAACAGGATGTAATCTTGGCAACATCTGCAACTGATGAGACAACAATTTTGGCGACGCTGGTCGCGCGAATATCTAAATGAACTTAATATTCGTTCAAAATGGCAGTTTCAGGTCGCCGATGCTATCAAACCTGGAACCATGGTCGTCTTAAGGGAAGACAACGTTCCTCCTCTTCATTGGCCTCTTGGAAGGGTTATCATCGTCAATCCAGGAAAGGACGGAATCGTGCGGAGCTTAAAACTGCGTACAGCAACAGGAGAATACGTACGCCCTGCAACCAAAGTATCGCCCCTTCCCATAGAAGATAACACACGGATATCACAAATGCAATGATACGCATCATTGCCATCGAATCCAAGGCTCAAATTGCATAAAATCATTATATCAATTTTATAATTTGTTGAATGAGTTCATTCAAGGGCGGCGGAACGTTAAGGTGCGAAATACCCTTTAACCCAATTCGTCAAGGCGAAATCTTTTTCGTCTTACAAAATTGCAAATCTGCGCAGATAATTAACTCATCATATGCCACGGGGTGTATTATCTTCAGTCTGCGCAATTAGGCGCCAACTACTCTATCACTACACTACAATCTATACTATACAATCTATAATACAATCACTATTTACCAATTCATACAAAAAAGACGCCAGTACACTCACTTCCTTCAACAAGACTACTACTAAAGCTCATAGAGCAGCTAGTGTGATAAGACCAAAGTCTACTCCATTCACAGTGTTATTCAAAATTCTACAAATAAATTAATTTTAACCACTATACAGTTTCTTATTTTCTTTTGTGATTACCCAAAAACAACATTAATTAATAAGTATCAAGGCTTGCTGACGCAACCCTTGTACAATGCCGCGTCTAGCTAACAACTATACGCCCGTAACATGTAGGCTAGTTAAACAAATTTGGATCGAAAGTTGATGAAGATATTTCTCGCATATCAATTAGTAGTTTTTCGGCAAGTTCATTTTTGCATGTCCTATCTTTAATATAAGGAGCAGAATTTGTACTTCTTTATCACCTTTTAACCACTAGGCACCGATTTGAAAAGAAACGATTTACACTTCGACAGCGAATAAGTTAGTGACAATTCAAGAATAAATTAATATTTAAAATTATGAAAGACTGAACATTATTTCCTAACCGTGAGTCTAAAAAAAAAACCCTTTTCAATGAAAAAGTAAAAATTACTTATGTATTAATACAAACTACTGACGTAATTATTACTTTACACTTATAGTTTACCTTTCGTATAATTTACATTGTACCCTAAGATATCCATTAACAGCCATGTAGGAAAAAACTTTTCTCCGAATTTGTAACCGTAAGCTGTCACCAATTATTGCTTTTCTTACCCTAAACATATAGCAGTTCATGATGCTTTCTGTACGCATTCTTCCTCAAATATTTCATATTTCTCTTTAATTTATCATTGTTATATAAAAATCTAAAACAACGATATATTATTATTAAGAACTTAAAAAAACGATATATTAATATTTAAGAATTAAAATGTAAAAAATATTTTTGAATTAGAACCATTTAAGAGAATTATTTGAGACGTTTGCACTCTTTTATTATGGGATTGTATGGTGCACTTATTAAATGACACCTCCCGTAGTTTCTCAAATTTTTATAAGACAATGTATTGTTTTATTTCAGTACGAAATGTTAATAAAAAGCACTAATCACTATCTAATTGCATGTCAAAAGCTGAAAATAATATTTTTTTAAATTATATATAAAAGTTTAATATAATTGAAACATTAGCTATATTTTGTCTTTATATAGTTTTAAAAGAGATTCAAGTATAAATCAATTTTAATACATTTCGTTAAATTGTTTCTTAATGACTTATTTGTTCAATTTTTTTAAATATAAAACTAATATAAATTATAATAGAGAATTTCGTAACCCTGAGTCTTAGAGTGATTTTTAACAGAATTATGTGCTTCTAACATTCATTTTATTTTTTTTATAAGAAATATCCATCTTTTTGAGATAGATCGAATTACTTTTTTATATAATTATTCATTTATTACAATCCGTTTAACAGATTTGAATGAATCAGTTCAATTATATAGAATAAAAAATTGATGAGTACTATGTTCTATAAGATTGAAGTAGTTTGTTTTTGTACGTATACATATAATAATTTTTGTTAAAAAATAAACCTTTTTGTAAAATATATATTTCAAATCTCAAAATAGTCTTTTTTATATTTTTCTGTCAATCATGTATATTTAAATTAGTTAATTAAGTGTAATTATGTATGTTACTTTCATTAATTTTATTTTTTTTATTTTTATTTTTATACTTACAATTATGCTAATAATTACATTTATAAAGAAGTACAGCACATTTATAACAGATATTGATATTACTATCTTTTGAGTAATATAATAAACTATAATTTTCAAATAAATTATTCATTGTTTTTGAAGAATTTGTTAATATCTGTAATTCTATTAGAAATTTTGAAACAAATTTTGAAAAATTTTTCATATATTGAGCTGAAATATTTTCTAATGTAATTGCAATATTTAATGTATGACAAACTTTGCAAGATTTGTTTACTTGTTTTAAATTGTAGGAACACATTTTTTTGCTTACACTACAAACTGTAAAATTATCAAAATTTGAATTGTTATCAAATTTGGAAAGAAATTTTTTTGTAATATTTTGAATAGACAAATCATGCTTCGTATAAACAGTGATTTGATTAAATTCTGTATTAACAAAGTTATAATATTTTGAATAAGTATAAATGTCTTTGCGTGTTAAATTTTGCATTGGATACAAAAATTGTATATTAAAATCGTTTTTATTCCTAAACAATTTATAATAATATCTATAAGCACCCTTACCTAAAACAGTATTAGTTACAATTTCTGATGCTATATCTAATGAAATATCGTTAAATACAACTAAATTACATTTTAATTTTTTTGCTACTGAAATTATAATTTTGCGATACAATTTAGACAATAAATCTTGTTGTGCTGTATTATCCCATAAACTATTAAAATATATATTTAACGCTTTTTTATTAGCTAAATTTTCTTCTAATATGAAAGAATCAAATTTTTGTATATATTTTTTATTAAAACAGAATTCTGATAATAAAACAATATAACCTTCAAAACAAAAATTTTGTATTATATTTTTTATATACTGCATAACTTTTTGAAGGTCTGTAGATGTTTTTTTATTTTGTATATTTTCTGTAAATTATTTATTAATAAAATAAATTAATAAAAAATTCAACTTTTATGTAAAATTTATATTCTTACCATAAATATACAAATAATAAATTTTATTTACTGATAAATTTTTTTCTACATTTTGAGATAAATATTTTCTCAATAAATGTAAAAATGTATACAACGTGTAAGATTCGTTATGTATTAAGAGAATATTTTGATTTAAAAAATTTATATTCTGCTTATTAAAACAATTTTTAAATGTATTAATTGCATATGTATTAAAACAAGTTTTGCAAATTTGATTATAAATTAATTTACTTGCAATAAAACACAGGTTACATTTATTTATAGACCTAAAAAAAATAAACATTTTTAATATTAAAATAAAAATATATCATACAATTTATAATAATATTAATTTTTGTAAATATGATATAATTTTAAATTAAAAAATTTTACTCAAAATTACTAAATGTTACCGTGTATAATTAAGTTATACTTTAATGTTAAAGATTTAATATACATTATTGATATATATGTATATTTGAAAATATGCATATTTGACCATTTTTAAAATTTAACTTTTTAAATTAAATGAACACTTAATACAACAATACATATTTTATTATTGTAATTAAGTTTCCTTAGTTACATTACGTGTATCAATTTGATACATACAATTAAAAAAAAAGTTACATACAATTAAAAAAAACAAACTGAAAGTAAAATTATTTGTAAAAAATATAATAGAAAATTGATCTTAATTGATGTTAAAATTAATTTCTTATAATTACCTACATTAAATAATGTTTTATAATAAGAATTATTAAAAAGAACTATTATATTCATGGATTAGAAAGATAGAAAATATCTTTTACTATTTTAAAACATATATTTTAATTGTAATTTAATTTAATAGATATTGTATGAAAATATTTTACAAATATATAATACGAATTATAAAAATAATTGAATCCAAAAGTAAAATAATGTATCGATAATTGCATTTTTTTTTATTTTATCTAATAAAAATATTTTTTTAAATTATATTTTAATGTTTTTCATATCATGTTTACCAAATAAATTATTGATATCTTTTATAATGAAAATTATATAGTTAAATATAATTATAATTATATTATTATATTATATTATAATTATAATTATATTATTATATTATATTATTATATTATATTATAATTATATTTTATATTTTATATATAATTATACATTATAATTATATTATATTATATTTTTTGTTCTTTTAGTATTTTTATACTTTTCAGACTATATAAAATACTTACATTTTGTATAGTGAAAAATGTCGTTTTTTAATTTTTATTTGAATTCAATAATAAAACTTAATTGACAATTGATTTTTATAAAATGATCCTTTGACTTTACTCCATAATTAGTTGGTCACATTTTATATTTATAAAATAAGTCAAATATTTGATTATAACGAATTTATATAACTTTAAATACATTCGTTACTGCTAAAAAAATAAAGATAAATTATTCGTTAAAAAGTTTATACTTATCTACAATCAAATCAAACTTATATATTTATCAAATCAAACAATCACAATTAAGGTTCATTATTATTTTATATTATTAAAATAATCTGTAGTGTAAAGAAAAATTTAATGTTAATGTAATGAAAGTTTTATTGCTATAAACGTTAAAATTAAACTTTTAAAAAATTAAATTTAAAAAATATCATCTCAGTAAAAATAAAATTTTTACTTAACCTGTACATACAAACGTTTATTGCAGGTATATTTGTGTTTTATTCATTTTTATTTTTGACGATCGCGTAAAAGTTTACTTTTCGGTAATTTTTATTCTTTCAAAAATGAGTTTTAAATTAGCTTTACTTTTGCTTCAAGAGTTTTGTTAATACAAAAAGATACATATCTTTTTTAGCGAATTTCCGCTGTTTAATATTAATACTTACTGTTCGGTTCTAAAGTCCCTTCTTGTCTAGTGGCTTGTCTAGTAAAATTTATTACGTGAAATTTCAAGTTAAAAGATGCGGAGAAAATAATTGAATAAGGCGAATGGGTAGGATTGAAATGATGAACAAAAAAAAAGGAGAAAAGGAATTTTAAAATGATGGGCGAGAAAAAATTCTCAGTGTCACTTGTTTTGTTTGTCTAGTGAGGAAAAAAGAATTTGATATACAGGTCGAACGAGGAAGGGACAGGCTAGTTTAATAAAGAAGTCTTCTGTCCAGTCCTCCTAGCTATAAATACAGAGGTCTATCCATTACGACTAACTTGAGTATACCTCGGGTTTATCTATTGTAAAGGTACTTGAAATATCATTTTATTTATAATGGCTAATACGCCAGTAATTTAGAGTCCCGTGATAGTAGTGCTTTTGTTAACAGAAAAGAAAATTAAATTAGATTAATTTATAGTTTGAAACATTAAATTTGAGAGTTTGTCTAACTATCGTCATACAATACATAACTTAATTTAGAAATTATGGAGATCATGTATGTTGTTTTCATGTATCTATAACATATATTTATCACTATTTTTGTTTAGTGTTTTATTTTTTGTTAGAAAAAGATTAATCGTCAATATTTAACTTAATATAAAAAAATACAATGAAATACTGTATAAGTAATATAGAATTACAAGGAAGTTAAGACGAAAGTTAAGGAAAAAAGCTCTTTTATCAAACCACACGTTTGTTATTTGCTTAATGTTATAAAAGCTGTTATGGATTCCTGGAGGATGACAAAGGTGTGGACACCTTGCACTGGCTGAAAGGGGAAAGGAGGCTGTATTGCGCCGAAGCATTGCTCACATCTCGCACGGATGCCCGCAAGGCAAGAGCGATGATGCGGGTGAGGTCAAAGGGCTAGTTGTATAACGTTTGTCTATGACCTCCAGACGATAAAACGCGCGTTCGAATATGGGTTTTATTGAGGGGGAAATATGAACGGACACAGTGATATAGAGTAACACAGGGAATTACAAGGGAGTAACAAGGAGGTACACAGAGGGAAGACCCGAAGGGTAAAGAGGGATGCGCCGCGAAGGCGGAAACGAGTGGGGAAGACAAAAGGCGATCGGGAGGAAAAAGAGGTGGAACTACCCCTTCGCGGGAGAAAAAAGTACGCGTGCCGAGCTAATGAGGCGGGCAAGTCAGTTCAATTTCGCTAGTCAAGAAAGACCCCGCGCCTTACGAGCTTATCGAAATACGAATATATACAAGTCGAGGGAAATCGAGAAAAAAGTTCTAAAACCAACGAGAAGGTGTGAAAGTAGGAAGCGATCGAGAAAAGAGGCACGTGAATGATCGTTTTTAGGAATTACACAATGTGAGGGTCATTAAAGCCTCTCAGAAATCAACATTGTATTGTGCCAAGGTCTTGGCACATCTTGAGCACCGCCATATTGACTCATGCATCGTCAGCGCCACCACGGGGACAGCTGATCACAGAGGAGCTCCACTGACGTTACCAACCACGCGAACGACGACAGATACAATAATATACGGATTTACTCAACCTCGGATAAAACAATAAATAAAAATGATTAAAAAGGGATATTTAGAATATATTACTAAATCACACACCACTCTTACCTACTCAAACCTGAAAATAAAATCGGTGTGATTAACAAAAGTACTTACTTCATTTTTCAATTCATCGCTTTTTAATATGCAGATTCTAATAATAAAATTTCTCCTAATTAATTATGACTTACAAATTCTGCTAATCACTTATTTTTCTGGTTATACTCCTTTATATGTACTATTTATATATATTATTTTTCGTTGTCTCATTATTATAAATACATAATGTCATTTATTCTTAACAAAGCACTTAAATTCTTTCTGATAATATCATTAAATTGATGAACATAATAATATTTAAAAAAATAAGTCGTTAAAAGATATTTACATGGTGTAAATTACTGATAAAAATAGAATAATAAGAATTTTTTATTTACTGTAAGAACGGTTGAAATTCTGTGTTCTAAAAGCATTCTTTGTCAAGGAAACGATGACTATGTGATCAGATTCGATGCAACTTTTACATTAATTCGAAGTCCTACTGAAAGGCATTAATTTAGTTAGCAACGGCAGACAGTTGTAGTGGTTTGCGGATGTTTGGAAATGACCTGTCTCTTCATCATGTAAACTCAATTAAACGCAATAGACTTCAAAACGTTCCATAATGTTCAGTATCAAGACTTCTCATATGAGGTCTAGGCCCTGTTGAAAACGGCAGCTAGATATCTCGAAGTAGTGATTGTTAATAAGAGAGGGGAGAGATGAGCTTTGAGTATTTTCTAGGCTTTTTTCAGTCAACTGGTAATTGTATTCTTAATCTGCATCTATAGCTTCGCAGACTTTGTAAATATCGGAACCGTACTGCAAATACTCACAGTATATTACCACGATACATTGCCGGAAACTGAAGTGCAAAGTAATATCAGATTATGACCAGATTATTATTCGAACTGTAGGTCGATGTAATATCACTATTTCTTCCATTATCCTTAACTTAAGCATCGATCTCATACCTCTTTTCAGTCATCCCTTAATGACGAAAAAATATCTGTTAGATGATGAGTTTAGCTTTTCGCGCGAAAGGATAACGCCTGACATGATGAAGTGACGTGCGTGATAATACATCTCTTTAGTATGTTTGACGAGACGATACCGGCGCATGTCAATAAAAAATTCATAAAAAAAAAGAATAAAAGCTGGAATTAAAAAGGTGACGTTTGCTTGATTAATATTTAAAAATAAGAATCGGCTTCGAGAAAATAATATGCAAAGTGTATAATAATACATATATATACATGTATAGATGTAAATAATAAATCAGATTAAAAAATAATATTATTGTGATTTGTTTAAATTACATAACTGAATTAAAGCATCAACGCCTCTACAGAACGCAAAGTGATCGCAATTAAAAGTAAGTGAGAGTTATAAACTATATAACATAAACAATATAAATCTTACACCTTAAATATTAATTTTTTTTCAATTAATTATTTTATTTTAAAAATATATTTATTTTTAGATAAACATCAACAATGCAGTAAAATCACCATTTTCTAGTACTTATAGTAATCTTAATATTTTTAATCGTTATTAATGAAATATATTTCAACATTGGATTGTAAGTTGGTTATATTTACATTTTACATTATACTACAAACATTTTAATGTACATTGATTTATTAAGAACGTGTAGAATGTATTTTGAACAATATTTCTTCATTTATCAAAAACAATACTTTTAAACAATCTAATTACTTATTCTGTTAGCACTTATAAAATTAAAAATTAAAAATAATTATTAAAAAAAATAAAACTACGTTAATGCTTTAATCTTTTTAAAGAAAAATATTTATTTTATAGTTTCATGCATTTTAATTTAGAAGTATTAACCAATTTAACTTTGATACATCATTCTTAATTTATTAGTTTATACATAGTAACACTTAGTTCAGTTTCTAACAAATTTTTTTTGTATAAATAAATAATAATAAAATAGCAATACCAAATATTTCTGTTTTTAAGAGATAGAATTTTATTTACTGTTTTAAAGAACTTCATAATAAAAGATATAAATTAAAAAATTTTGTTTATTTTTTATATTTATTATAATAAACTTTTTTATCATATACAATATATATCTAAAGATAAGAATCAATAAGTTTTACTAATAATTTTGAATAGATTTCATATTCTTCAGCTTTGAATTCAGATGGATTGTGTCGGGCATGTTCATATAAATCACAAAATTTATGTATTATTTGATGCTTATTTTCATTCACAGTAGAAGATAATGAATTAATTAAAAATCCACGTACATTCTCGTTGGGTTGTCGTTTATTACTATTATCATGCTGCATAATTTGAAATTCTAAAAAAAACTATGTCAGAATTATGTATAATTGAATTTTAAAATAAAAATGATTACCTAATGATTTAATATCATTGACTACTTTTAATCTATGAAAATGAGATAATGCTTTACATGTACTAATTATTTTGTGAATGTAATCATCAAGATATGGTTCATATTGTACTCTTGGTATTACTTGAATTCTTCTATTAATTTCTTTTTTTAGTGACTGAAAATAGTTAATATTATTTAGTAAATATACCTCAATTTTAAGTTTAAGGTTTTGTACAATCAAAATAAAAAATGACAAAAAAAAATGCAAATTATGTTACAATTTAAATTTTAATTTAAATGTAATAAAAATTTAAAACAATATTTTTTATATATATAATATACTTATCAATCAAAATGGGTTTACCTTATTATTACTAAGCAGTTTTCAATAAGAAGTTACAAAGTGATTGAAAGTGTATTAATTTAATACAATTATAAAATGTACATATTAAAATAATTTTATAAATTGTTAATAATTACATTTAATAAATTATCGTTATTATTTAAGAAAATGTATTAATATAATTTCAATTTACAGATTCCTTACTTAGTTAATAAATAATTGCAAACAAAAAATATTAAGTATAAAATAATTTACTTTATTGACATCATGACCTATTGGTATATGTGGCCCTTCTCTAGAACGTAATGTGAATCTCATAATCTGCCTCTTGGCAAAAAAAAATAATATCAATACTGTTTGAATACCAGCAGCAATAAATAAGACAATATTAACACCTGATAATCGTTGCAGCATTAGAATGGGGATATCTATTATAAAATATAAAAAATAATTTTTTTTATACATATTACAAGTAATTGCAATTCTTAATTAAATGATGATTAAGCATATTAAGACATAAATGGCAAGTTTATTTTAAAATTTTCCTAACCAAATTAGAAAAATATTCTAATATTAAAATATATATCATTTTATTTATTACTATTAATAAAATTTCAAAATGTATTTTACTCTTTCATTTACATATTACTATAATACATATAATTATTAATTTAACAGAATTTTCAACTACTAAGAGGTTAGATTTCTGAAACAATTACTATTTTTCATAGTGCCACTTTATATTAAATACTTCAAATTCAAATGAAAATATGAAATGCATAAAAAAACAATAAAATATATATTTTAATCATTGCATATGATAATACAATCTTAAATACCTAATAAAGCAGATATAATATTATATGTTGATTAGAAAAAAAAATTTTTTCGTCACAGCAAAAATCGTAACCTATCATTTTTTTAAAATTTTGAAGTTTCTTAGTCATTTATAAATTGTTAATAGAAATGAAATATAATGATATATTAAACCAATTTTATTTCTATTAGTAATTCATATTTTTGGTGTGTAATAAATCAACAAAAAGATATTAAAAATAGATATTCAAATATTTAAACAAAATATCTTTCATTATAGTGAATCTTACATAAAATAAGTACATAATCTTAACGATCAGATCTATTTTAGTTACATTTACTCTTAAATTAATTTCTACATTTTACCATAGGTACCTCTACCCTAAACATTTTTTCTGCTATACTGCGAATTGACTAGATAAAATTATTAAAATATGTAAACGAAATATATCATACTCGAAAAGTATTTTTATCAGTTATGAATTCGCGAAACATGCCTATATCTTTTAGAACTGTTTTTATATTTATATTTATATTTTATATATCGTTTCTTAAAATATTTTAATTGAATTATACTTTACGTTTTTTATTTTTTTTTAATTTTTGTTGTTATTGCTAAATATTTGATTTTGTTTTTTTAGATTTTTAATGCAGATATTAATGTCATCATATTTTCTAGAATTACAGAAAAGTCTTTTAGAGAATGCAGAAAAAAGAATCTGAATAAACGAACAATTTGATTTTATACTTCAATTTTATTAAGAATTGTAAATTCTTTATAATTTTTCATCGATAGTTTTTCCCAAACTTATTATTCTTATATAAAACAATAAAATGTGTGCCTCATGCACGTAAACAATCTGGCACATCATATTCTGTGAGACTGGGTGGTAGAAGACCTTACACGATGTCAATATTAACATTCTAATACATCGTGCTTGAAGTGAGGTAACGACGGATGATTTTAGACATTGATAGTTGGGATGAGTCTAGACGAGAGAAAAAAGGTAATTTATTTATATAATCGCCGTTTTTTATAATTTAGCATGTGTAATGGCGTGATGTGTAGTAGTGTTTAATCACAGAATTAGGCACTAGCCCAATGAAGAAATTACTCCTGCTTTTTACTACCTGATAGTAACTGCTATGACGATATGTAAATAGAGCAAGAAGGTGATAATAATAATAATAATACCCTTTTGAATACGGTTTCTTTGATGGAATTTTAATTTGTTAAGAAATAAACTTAAATTTATTAAAGAGCATTATTTTTATAAACAAAATTCAAAAAGTATTGTCAATATCTCAGCAACGAGAGACCCATATTATACATATACAACAATATTCCAATATTTTCTTTTAATAACATAATTAAATTAAAAAACTGTTTTTCTATTAATTTGCGCTATACTGATGGCTTATACAGTTAAACGCACTAGTACAAATCTATAACTTGACGTATATCATGAGAGCCCTAACCTTCATTACCATACATCACTGTACGTCCTAACCTTTGCTTCGATCAATGACACTATCCGAGACGCCGATCAGCTCAATTGATTTCTGATGAATCTATCGATTCCCATACAAATTGACAAGAGTACGCAGCCATAATTTTTTATATTTTCGACATAACATTTAATTCGCGTAAAAATCTTCCCATCTTGTCCTCTTTCGTCATACCTAATCCTCCTAACTTTATTTGACTTCCCTCATTCCTTATCCCGATTCCAAAGCTGATATGTACGACTTTCTTTCTTAATTACTTGCAACGATAAGCCAAAGCATCGGATCAATCTCATCATATGGAAGACCGCGGACTGTCACCAGTCACATACTCATCATTTTTATTTTTTTCGACGAGCTCCATTTTCCATGATCCATGATTGAGATGTGCCGTTTCCCCTCAGATGTTAGGACGAAGAATACTTGTCTGTTAAGGCGGAGATACCCATTGAAAGGTCTAGCTCAAACTTCATAAATTATTTTTTCCTTACTGATATCCATATAATTTCACATCAAGAACCTCCAGCGACACGACATACACAATCTCATATGTGTTCGCTAAACGCGCATATTTAATAAGTATATGCATAATATAAATAAAAAATATTTAGTTGTCAATATTAGGTGAAATATTAAAAATATTTTTGTTAATTATATTACTGTACATATTATTTCTCTTTATTCGATTGAATTTTTATTTGTATTTTATATTTAGTATGAGTAAAAAGTTATTTAATTCCAAATTATAAAAACGGATATCCTGCATGTTCATAATATTATGAACGTAAATAAGATAATTGTCAAGAACACTGATAAGGTATCATAAATATTATTGCTAACTTCAACATAATCAAAACGTTTAGTTTCCGCTATACTGAACGAAAGAACAGATATGCAGCAAGGTATATAATCTGATCGATGACATTTGAAGATTTAATTATGATCAATTATAGGTCATGGGGAAGTAGTACTTACTAATAAATACCGCTTGGTATATCCAGAAATCTCCGAAACCAACGCACATTTATTAAGCGTGATCCATTGATTTAATTCGTACGTTAAAATAATATATTTTTCTAATATATTGTAATTAAAAAAAAAATTCATATATGTTTTGAGGTGCTAAACTGATCCAGTAATATTATACATTATGAAATTATAATGTGGGAATTTTACTTGCAAGAAAACTTTTATAAAGAATCTATTAATAAATGTTTAAACATATCTTGGAATTTTTTATAATTGCACTTAAAAATTATAATGTAAATTTTATAGCTAAGACATTTTAATGTATATTTATTTAATATAAAAATTAACGTAAATCACCGGGATATACAAAAAACATAATTCATATCGTTTATTATAATTTATATATTATAGTAAGAAATTAAAACTATTTAACTTTGTATTAATAACATAATTGTTTTATCATATAAAATGAAATTTTCAAAGTTTTATATTAGTTATTGATAACTTTTTACATAAAAATACAATATAAAATTATTAATAAATAACCCTAATTTTAAGTAATTAAATGAAAATAACAAAATATTTAAATAAATGACATTAAAATTGGTCATTAAATATTATAAATAAATGTTAATTTCTTACAATTTGAATTTACATGCATTTATTTAATATCTAAATTTATATTTATCTATAACGTTATCTTTAAAACAGATATTTCCTACAAACATTCGTTCCACATTTACAGTGAGTTCGACTATCATGTAACTTGGTATTAATTGAATCTTTTAATAATCCAAGTCTTTGATATAGATAATCATCTTTAGTCGACTGACATCTGTAATCGAATGTAATTTCTTCATTTTGTTTGATGTCTTTTGTAGCAAATAGTGCGAGTTTAGGAAGATTTGGATCAAGGCAATTTATCCAAACAGCATAAACAGCTAAATTCGGATCACAAGAATGATTAATAAAATGAGATATATTTCCATAAATAGCAGCATCTACTGTATAAGGACATTGACCTTCCGTTTCATTATAATCAAGATCAAAAAGATATGTTCTTCCAGCTGCATCATACGCTTTTCCACGTTTTTCAGCTTCTTCATTTGTTATTACTTCACCAACATATTGAATAACGAAGGTTCCTTTTTTAATTACTCTTAATGTTTTAACACCCCAACCTCTCCCATTTGAAGTTCGAAAAACACACAATTTCATACACGAACCTCGTTGAACAACCCTATTTTGACAGTTTTGGGAACATAAACAACGTTTATTACATTCGTAAATAGGTGTACCAGGTGAAACACGAATTCTACAAGCAGATGTATATGGAAAGCTTCCATCGCACATAGCATAGCAACATTTTGTTTTTGAATCACAATTTGAACATTCGCAACCTATTGGAGGTTCGTCTGGTATAATAACTCCTGAACCAGGTAAATAATCATCTATGTAAAGAAATTCTTGTGGAGCACGTTCTAAATCGATTATATTTTCTACTTTAATGGATGGCATACCTTTAGTTATACTATTCATTTCATTTTCCCAATCCTTCAATGAAGCAAGCTGTTCCTTTCTAGCATTATACAAAAATATATCTATAATATTTTGTTTAATCTTATCTGTTAGTTTTTTACATTTATTTGATTCAATTTTAAAAAATGTATCAATATTTTCATATAAGCGATCAATATTTACTGATGATGATTCAATATTTTTACCTTTATTAATTAAATGTAACATATATTGTTCCAGCTGTCTTGTATCAGGATAAAAATTGATAAATTTTTGGAATTTTTCTAAAGATTTCAATCTTCCATCTTCAAATTCTTTTAATAGTTTAGAGCAATTAGTTAAATTTGTTATTGGTTCCCAAGTATTATATTCTACACTCCAATTTTTCCATTTAATTAAATAAAATACTGTATCATTGTCAACTTTTTTCCCTAGGACCTTTTCAACTTCATAGATATTTGTATTTGACAATTCTGTTTTAAGGTTTTTATATTGATTATTAACATCTTCTAACCTAATTCGAACTTCCTTCCACTGTATTTTATTCAATAAATTCAAATTACTTATTTTTTGTCCATGTTCTTCGTAAGGCATATTTATACTATGTGATGGTATGTCAGCTATATTATCTGAATTAAATATCTTTGTACACTCTTTTAAGCTCTTAGAAAAATGAAAGATTTTTTTTTTTGAAGATTTATTAGAACAAATTTTATCTCTTTCATATATAAACTCAGTTTTTCCTGTTTTTGCATGCTTTGTATAAGGAATGCCATTATCGGGAGACATCGGTCTTTTATCATTAAGAAATGATATTGTAGTTGTGCTCATTGAAATTTCTACATCTTTTTCTTCATTTTTTTGAGCTGTACACTCTGCTGTAAAAAACCATAATTAGTTTGAGACTTAAGTAAGAAAATAAAAAATTAAAACTTAAGTTTAAAATTTTAATTTAATTTTATACGATTTAATCAATAGAAAATATAATTGAGTTAGAGAATTAACGACCTGCAGCATTGTAGTTTTATTTTATACATATATACCAATTTTCTTTTTATTTATTGTTAAATACTGTAAATTAAAATCTTCAATTATGTGCGGGTATAACGACCTGCAACATGATTGTATTATTTTATACGTATATTGCCACTTATCTTATCCTTATCAGCACTTATCCTTTTTTGATAACAAATAATTAAAAATTTACGTATAACTACCTTATCAGCAGAAATACTAATATTTAACGAAATATCGAATTAAAATACTTTTTATTTCAATGTGTAAAAACAGTAATGAAATGAAAAATTATTGATCAATTTAAATGTGATGTTTGCATGAAATTAAATATTTTTAACTTTCAATTTATTTTTTTAAAAAATTGCACTTATACCTTACTTGAAATATCCATTTTGGTTTATATATCTATTAATGAATATTGTTTTTTCTTTATAGTACATATAATATAATTATCAGAAATATGTTTTTTAAAAATATCAATTTAACTTCGTGTTGGATAATAATTAATAAATAAGATTATATTTTATCTTCATAATAATAATTATTATTATTATTGTATTGTACATTTTACGAATTCTGTTGAACCTTTTAAGTTTATAACTTTATAAATTTTTTTTAAAATCAAGATAATATATTTTTAAAGACAACAAATATGTTAGAAGTATTATGTTTCATTATTTACTAAATTGGAAGTTTTAAGAAAAGATGTCTCCGCGTCCGCGGTATGTTGCATTGTTCACCATCCACGATTAAGGGCGAAATAGGGAATAAAAAGAAGTCATGATATAAATAGCATAATTTTGTTTTCATTATAGTATGGATTCCACTTTCGTAAAATCAGTAGCGTACTGCACATTTATGTCTATACATCAAGGGTCTGTAACGCAACGTTTTCGCTACTTATAAATCAAGTATTATTAAATTTCATATATTTGTATTTTATTTATTAGTTAGAATATACATGATTATTTACATTTGCGTTTTAGTGTGAATATTATATAGATATAACTAAAATTATATTTTATTTTTGTATGCAGTATATCCTGCTTGTTTAATATACGATTAGAAAATATAAATTATGAAATTTTTTACGTCTTTTAGATATGTGTGTTTGCTTGGGATACTTATTCTATTAATGCTGTGTTTATTATAATATAAGAGAGTAATCCAAGCATGTTTCTATATACACAGACAGATATAGAATAGTTATGAATATATATTTTTAGATATAGTTTTTATTTTAATTATATAAATAAAGTAGTTTTAAGTTCCAAAAATATATTCACAATATAAATTATATTATTTACAGGATATCTTCGTACACATATCAACAAATTAAAACTACTAAAAGTATATCCCGTATTTTAGATTATTTTTAGATTTTTCATAAATATGTTTTATCAATTAATTTAAAATTAAACGCCGAAATTCTAATTATGTTACGTATATATATATATATATATATATATAAATATATTTTTTCAATAATAATTATACAATAGCTAAAAGAATTTTTTATGATTAAAATGGAATGCGTATTTTAAATTTATTTTAAGATTTAAAAATTTCGTTAATTACTTATGACATATTTAATTTCATTTTTGTTTAATCTTCTTTTTAATTTGAAAATATGTCTAAATATATATGAAAATATCCTACAATATTTTAAATATATTTTTTCAATTTTTTAAATATTTTTAAATCAAGATCAAATTTTTCTGTAATTTCATACAAAAAAATTAGCTTTTAATGAAATTAGAATTAAATGGAAGTATTAAAGATTTCTTAATTTTCGAAATATAAATTATAATTTGTAAAATAAATGAGAGTTAAATAATGATAAATATGAAAAAATTATTAAGAAAAATATAATTTTATTAATATGTTATTGTAGAATAATAAATAATATATCATAAAATAAAATAACTTAAATAACATACATATTTTATAAAACTAGAAATTTATATATACATATACATATCAACTTGGAAGTTTAAGTTTAAAAAATATTTTTTTATAAAATTACATGTTATTGTTTTTAAAGCAGTGTTTAGTTCATCGTATCGCGAGAAATATATTATTGCAGTATAATTTTTTTTATTAAAAATAATTTAATAATCTATTTTAAAAATTTTCATCTTTTTTTTTTAAGCATAAGTATATAAAAATGTGCATTTTTCTTTACCTTTGTAAATCTTGTTGAAATTAATTGTGAATTAACAAACTTTATACCTACATCAAGTATTTTTCAATATTATGTCAAAATGTTTAAATGAATTTTAATATATTTATATTCTTTTTAAGTAATTTTAAATTATATAACCATTTATTATCTTGTTTAAATTAATTATTTAATACCAAGCCTTATATTTCACATGAAGAAGTTTTCGATATTCTAACGCAAAATGTTTAACGAATTCTAATATAGTTATATTATTTTTAAATAACTTCAAATTATGTAACTATTTTATTAAATTATTAAACTATTTATTAACTTGTATATTCAATTATTATTTTACATTAAATATTGCTTATGAGTATAAAATATAAAGAAAATTTACGCAATAATTATTTATAATTCATCTATATTGTTATTTTTTATTGTTACCAGAATCTTCATAACAAACATGAATTTTATTTAATTCGTGTATATGAGTGACTTGAATATTTTATTTAGTTAAAATTGTCTTAATATAAAAAACAATTTATCTACGAACTATTATCATACACTTTTGTTTGACTTATGGACCGTGATTGAATAAAAATTTTCATATATATATTGATGAGCTAAATTTTATTCTTATTTATGATTATGCTAAAATATCAAATAAAATTAACTTTCACCCAAATCTTAGTTAATATCATTAATATTGATTATTTTTGATCGTATTTTTTCGACATAATTTTATAAAGATTTTAGAGTAATATAGTATATTTTAATACTTACTCATCGTGCTAGGAAGGTACTACTGAGAACGAAGTTCTTCAGTATTAAAAAAAAACTTTTAAAGAAACATATGTTGAATGAATATGAATTTTTTTTACATCAAGGATGAGATGTATCTAAATTCATTCTTTCAAATCATAAATGATACCTACCAATATCGTAACCAAATTTATTAATTCGATTTAATTATCCTTCAGATTTCTCTAAATATAGCACAATAAAATTTTGATAAAGATTTTATTTTTTTAATAAAAGCTTATATATATGTTAAAAAATATATCACTGCATGCTAATAAACTATTCATTATTCAAGTTTAAATACTTTACTAGAAAGTAAATATATAGCTTCCTTCAAAATCATCAAGAATATTTAAATACTTTATGTAATAAATATGTATATTACATATTTACACAGTAGCACCGAAACCATTTTTCTTTTACTGAATTGAAGTTTTTAATTTAGCTCATTTGACAATTAACTAAATTTTTTTAATCCAATATACAAATCATATCTATAAATAAAAGAAAATTTTTTGCAAATTTAAAATCTTTAAATTTAAATTGATAAAATAAATATTGATAAAATATTTTTTGCCATTTTTATTCAATACGTATTAAAAAATTAATATTACTTTAGTTTTTTATTACATATATCGAAGTATTCTGTAATATTGATTAAAAATTTTCCAAAAAAATTTAATTCTTTAATTTTAATTTTAATAAATGTAGCTAATTATAAAGTCTATAAAATTAAATAAATTATAATATATTTGTGGTGAATCGAATATTTAAATTTATTATTCGTCCTTTGCGATTCAAGATTTGTGATGTGAGGGAAGAAATTCAATAAGGAATAGCCACACTGTGGCTATGAATATAGGATTATTTAATAGATATCTAAATCATTGTACTTATATTTAAAAAAAAAAAAAGAAAAATATTTTTAAAAATATCATAATTTTTATTACCGAAATAATCTATTTACTCAAAAACCTATAATATAATGTAGTATCCTAATAATACAAAGAAATTTCATTATAAAATTGTAATTAATGCTAATTTTGTTAATAAT